>JAOWBW010000385.1:552745-1117242 GCA_026119855.1 Campanula takesimana | reverse complement strand
AGTTACTGCAATACCTCAACCATTTTACAACAGTGGGGAACCGACACTCAGAGAGAAATAGAAAGGGCCCGCGACAAAGAATGGAGTTCGAGATGTGAGTTCGCATTATGCTGCCTCAAGGAGTACCTCGCGAATACCCCAATCCTGCACCCGGCACATGGGAATGAACTTCAGACCCCAACACAACGACAGAATCGTGGCCCTCGCGCCAGGAAAAGGAAATCAGTGAAAAAATGCAAAGATTTTTGGAAAAAATACCCCCTCTCAGTCCCCCCGCTACACAAGAATGGGGACCCCTTTCGAAAATTGTTCGACCAACTGAACAAATGGGAAGATGCAACCTCTAGGAGAACATTCACTCCTCTCCGAATTACCACCCCTTCAACCATTTGAACCTACCAAAAGTTGCTCTTACCACCAAGACGAAGAAGGCCACGACACAACGACTGTGTCGCTCTACAAAGGAGAATCCAAGGCTGATGGACGCGAAACATGCTCACCAGCGTGAGAGGATTTTGGTTCTATAGGGAAGGCAAAAACTTAGAACTCCTCGGTTGCTGCGAAATCGAGCCTTATGTGAAGAACGACTAGGAGGTACCCTCGCACCTGAACTGCAGAAACGATCAAGACATCTCAAGAAGAAATAGAGGATTTGAAGCAACGCGTCGACGCAATGACCAAAGCTCGAGGCGCGCCACAAGACTAGACAGAATGGCAGATTTGGATGGCAAGCCCGTTCAAGGAACCAGTCAACCTCAGCAAGCTCAGACGCTACTACGGACTAGACTCCCCCTCAAAAAAAAAAAATGTTTACTACGCAAAAAGAAGCCCGATAGACTGAAAACCCGCAAAGGGCGGTCTATGCAAAATAAGGGTGCGTACAAAGCTCGCTAGACTGAAAACCCGCAAGGGCGGTCTAGGCAAAAGTTAGAGCATTCCCCCTTCTATCTTCCCTTTCTTTAAAATCATTCTAGTCCGACTGGAGTGAACTACGGTGACCTGAGCCCCTTAGTCCTATTTGTAAAAGGGGAACGTAGGCAGCCTTTCAAAAGGTGCGGTCTAAAAAACAAATAAACATCCAAATCTTGTCAAAAGCAATAAAGATAGAAGTTGTATTTTCCGAAAGCAAAAACTTTTATTTCCATAGTCATTGCATGTTAACACTTATTTGATGAGTCTAAGCTTGACATACGTTTGAATAAATAACCTATTCTAAAATGAAACTAAAACAAAAGTAAAGCTAATTAAAACTAATGTGTCGCAACGACTATGGAAGGATCCTCGGAATTACTCCTTAGTGCCATCGTGCCTTCGTCCCTTTCTTTTTCTTGACCACGGCGAATCTTTTTCTGTTAGGGTTCTGCAAAACCTCCTCTCAAATTCACTAACCCTTTAGCTTTGACACTAGGAGTCTCCCCATCCTTTCTCTTCCTTGAAGTCCCCGCTCCATCTCCATTAGCCATGCTCTACTCCTCTTCCTCTCATAGGCCATCGCCTCCTTCATCCTCAATGAAAAACTAGAGCACAGGATGCCAAAATAGTGCCCCTTAGGGTCTTAGAGTCTGCTCCGCTTGCCCAAGCCTCTCCATAAACCAATCCAAATACTCTCGTGATAAGTAGGTGTTGTTGGAGCGTGGGGTGTGATGAGAGTCCTATGGCTAAAACCGGCCTCGCCCCACATTTGAGAAAGGAGAACGAAGCGCTATCATCCAAATGGAGTATGCCAAAAGGATAACGGGGTCCTCTCCTCATCCCAAACCCTCGGGGATGGTTTTGCACTAGACCATATTGACGGAGTACTCTAGCAGGGTAGTAAAAAGTTGTCCAAAAAATGACGGAACTTTAATCATGTGCAGTCCAACTTGCTTCTCCCTCACAGAATTAATGTGCCAATGGGGCCACCACCCACTTGATGTCATCGGTCACCATCTCCGCCAAGTACCTTTCCAACCCTTGAGAGTCATGCCCTCGAACCTCTCCTCCATACCTCTGATACGGTGCATCCATGGGGACACCGCCGAAGAAACCGCTGGCTTGTTTACTCGGAGCCTTTCTTGCAACCACATGGTCAAAGTCTATCACTGCCGCCACGGCATCCCGCCATAAACCCAAGATGAGGAATCCACAAATGATCTCCCAAGGATGGCCGGTACAATGTCATGTCCCGAACGAGCCGCATTCACCATGGTCAAACATCCCGCACTAGCACATCCGACTTCGGAAGGAAAAGAAAGAAGCAAATAAGCACAAGGCAAGATGGTCCAAAGAACGGTCTGAGGTCACATCCGCGTGCATGAAGTGCCTTGGCATCCAAGAAGGTCGACGTAGCCACCTCTAGCATACTTACCAATGTCATCTGCGGGCACACCAAAGGCTATCAACTTGTCATGCAAAGAAATAAAATCATAGGGCAATGCAAGTGTACCCTTCCCTTCACAACCGCAAAGCGCCTTGATGTCTTCATAAGTGGGTACCATCTCATTAAAAGAAAAGTTGAAAACATGAAGAGTGTTGTTCCAAAACTTCCCCACAAGCTTGCAAGAGGTTAGTGTGGAGTTCATGTGCAAGAATGACAAAGACACTTGATCCATAGCGTCTCAAACTTTCTACGACAAGGACCGGATATCTTGGCAACCCACTTCTCCAAAGATGTTATGAAAGCTCCTTTTTCAAGTCTAGAAAGCCTTGCATTGTGATCCATGGCAAAAGAAGAGCAAGTTGATGATTGGAACTCAAAAATTGACAAAAGAGGGGCTGGTACAAAGTTGAATAGGACACAAACTCCCATTAAATACTACACAACTTCCGATTCTTGCCAGGAAAAGGAAAACCGAGGCGGCGCAGGGATTGGCCACGCGGCCACATATGCTCTTGGCTCACGAGGGTCCGATGTTGTCCTTGGCCATGTGGCCAACCATGCTCCGGGCCTTGCCCATGGCCATGCGGCCACTATGCTACCATACAGAAATCAGTTTGTTTTCCTCCCACTCCGTAACGGATCCATGCAACTACGTACCTGCCCGTCCGTGGCTCATGCATTGTATAAAATTAGGAACATTTGTAAAATAACTAGTTTGCACAAGTAGCTCCCCACAATAAAATTGCACTTTAGAAACATAATATACGTACATGCATTTTGTACATCTGTTCTATACATACATATCCCTCTGCCCTCTACTAGCTAACAGTGTAGAAATAAAGATGGAAAGACGGGCCCGGCCTAATCAGAACCCTCCTCTGTGGTGTCTCCACGCCGCGCTAAAGCTCGAGAGCTACCAGCACCCGAACTCCGTCCCGGGACCGCTCGACCAACAGTGTGAGAAGAGCCTGCACCATTCGGAGACCGCTCACGACGCTGGGGTGACGCAAGGTCGTTCCTTGGACAAGTACATGAATGGTACGCCTCCCTCAGTAAGCGCCATCAACACGTTCTCCCGCCGAGCTGAACGGATATATGCCTCCACGAGTCACCGAAAGGGAAGTCAAGCAAAGATTACAATGCAGAAGAAATAGGTGTGTGCAAACATGACTAATATAAAGCACAAAGCCGTAACCCAGCGTCGGGCGGAGGAATGAATGTCTCCTCAACAAGATCGCATCAGTCGGCTCCAAGCTAAGCTCCACCTCCCGACCCCTCATCACTCTCACGATACTCGAGCGAAGGGGCATGTCAACCAAAGGCCGACTCCGACCTACATAACGGGCCGAGCTCGAACCCTCTCCAGATAACATCCTAGCCCGTACCTGGGGCTGATCAGCCGTGTCCGTACATAGCCGGCAATAATCTCACTCCCTCTGTAATGCTCTGCCGGAGTGGGAGCCAAGAAAGTCGCCAACCTCGCAGGACGGAGCATATCCCGAGGAGATCATAAGGAACCCACGGTAACGCACCAGCCCTGTTGCTGACGGACCACCCTCTCTCCGAGATACATGGCCTCCCGGTGAGACCCACAAGAGAAACCTAGAAGCGGTCAAATCCACAAATAGGGACCACCGAAGCCTCATTGGCCGGGCTCCATGGATAAAATCTAACCCCGACAGGCTCAGACATCGCAAACACCCTCCTCAGATCAGCAGCACTCTAGTCTTCCTATCCCGGTTTCTGCGGGGAGGAGCCCTGTTGCCCTTGCACCAGTACGACATGATGGGAACAACCTTGTTGGCACTCATCACCAATGAAAAGGGGGACACCAAAGATCTCGTACAACCAAGCATGTGCATGCAATGAAAAATATATTTCAGACCAAAGGGATAAGAGCAGAATCTCAACAATGTGAAAAGAAGGGCAGTCAAGAAGAGATACCTCAAAGGCGAACTGAAACCTGTCAAAGGCCGACTGAGCTAGCCCTCGAGCAATGGTCCAATGCCAGGTAAATCTCAGCTAAACCGGCTCCACCCCAAGAAATCCCACCGACTAGGTCCAAGTCCACCAAATCCCCTAGCAGTGAGTACCGGCAGACAGTAGCCCACTCGGAAACAAGATCTCCGAAAAGCTGTACCATAAGAACAGCCGGACCAAACAATCCAACTCATACTCCCCCCTACCAAAGGCTTTAATAGCCACCTCACCAAGGGTTTCACATTCCCGGCCTCCACTCCATAACCCTTGACACCTCCTCCGAGGTCAGTGTCGACTCCCAGCAGAGCCTGTCTATAGTCCCGCCGCTTCGCCAAGCTCTCATCAAAAGGCAAAGGGATACCAGTAAACCTCAACCCTGTGATGGCCGCGAAATCCGTCGGCGTGATGGTAATCTCTCCCCAACTGAAGGGAGGTATGGGTGGTATCCCCCAGAAACTCCCGGCACACCTCTATCACTGCTGCCACCTTCAGGGTAGCCCCGACCATGCGGACACTGTCAAGAATGGGCAAAGCATAGCCTCGATCCGAGCACGCAAACCGCCAGGTCCCCTCCGGCAGGGACGCCCACAGTTTACCCACAGTCACTGTGGACCCACGAGCCTTGATCCTCTGCAGGTAAACACAGCACAGGTACGTTACCATTCTAGCATCTACAATTCTAGCAATTTAAATTCTAGCATTCCATTATTCTAGCATTTCATATTATGTGCATAAACATACAAATGTGCGAGAAGGAGAGGAGAAAATTCGAAATTTACCTCTCGCGTCTCCGGAAGCCCCCATCGACCAATGACGCTCAGAGTCGATGTAAAAATCATAATCTTGGTCGAACGTAGACCGCAGCAGATTATCGCGATAATTCCGAGTCGCCGCTTGTGGTCTCAAACCGCCCCGTGGAATCAAGGGTGCCGCTTCAAAACCCCGCTCCCGGGTCAACCCTACATTTTCCCTCACCCTGAGCATACCGTGCCCCTCTCCTGTTGCTCTTGTTGTGGAAGCATATACCCACCTTGGCCTGGAAAATCTCTAAATAACGTCTCATTGATCCAATCTGCCATAGCTTTCAAGAAATATGTGAAATGAAGTCTTCAAATTATCAAAATCTGAGCTTCTCTCTCTAAAAACTCAATTTTCTCTCTCTAACTCGTCAAAATGGAGGAGGAAGAAGAAGAAAGAAGAAAGAAGAAAAGAAGAAGAAGAGGGAGGGTTTCTGGTGATGTGACCAAAGTTAGCCCGCCGGCAACCTTGGCCACGCGCCACTTATGCGCTTGCGACCCCAGCCGTCAGATCAGCGATCCGCGTGAAGGAGATCTGACCACTCAGCGGTCTTGGCCACTCGCCACTATTGCAATTCAGTGTGTTTGGCCACGCGGCCAACCTTGTCCCTTCAGATAAAATTCCATTTTGCCCTTGATCTTTTCCCTTTAAATTCATTTTAAGTGCCCTTAGCACTATTTTGACTGATATTCGTTACCTTTGGGTACGGAAAGCCCCTTAAAATTTCCATTCTTCACCAAATATTTGCTTAGGATTCGTATGATTGCAGAGACATCGGCGCCTCTATGACATACCATCCTAGATCGATCGTAATTGGCAGAAGCCTCGGCGTTTCTGTTTGCGAGAGATCCAGCATCTAATTTAGGATTCGTATGGTTTGTAGAGACTTCGGCGCCTCTATGACATCCGTATCCTTGATCGATCGTGGTTGGCAGAAGCCTCGGCGTTTTTTGTTTGCGAGAGATCCGGCATCTATTATTAGGATTTGCATGATCGTAGAGACTTCGGCGCCTCTATGACATAACGTATCCTTGATCGATCGCGATTGGCAGAAGCCTCGGCGTTTCTGTTCGCGGGAGATCCAACATCTATTACTTTAGCACAATTGGCAGGAACCCTGGCGATCCTGATTGCGTTTACCATTCCATCTTGGGATTATTTAGACAATGTAGTCTCCATCTTTCCCAAATAACTTCATTGCTTACGAATGTTCGTTCTTCATACAAGATAGTATACGTAGGTTATTATCCCTATCAGAAGTCCGATGTCTCGTTTTATACCCACTCGCTCTGAACTACGACCGGCTTGATTCCTCGAGGATACGTAGGAAACCTGAAAGGTTCAGCCACCCGACCGACGCGGCCATCTCTCATCCTCAGCAGGTGCATTTTCCCCAGCAGAAGACGTTGATCCCCATCAGAGGGCAGTCATTCCCAAATTCCCATCAGATTTGAACTACGTTTGGCCTGATTCCCCAGCAGGATACGTAGGTCGCCTGCCAAGGTTCAGCCGTTCCCTTACTTTCATTCTGTTTGAAACTCATGTTTCAGACGGATCCTTCTTTTATCGTCGACCCCACATTGCCTTGCAAGAACGTCGCCGAGGGGCTACTGTTAGTACCCGACCTGAAAATGAGTTTATTAGGACTTTCCCAAAAATACAAGGACTTTATAGGATTAGAAACCTTGCAAAGACTTGTCCCGATTCCCAAAATATCTCATCATTATAACAAAATCTATCAAAATAGGTAACAAATGGTTTCCTTAAAACCATGCAGAAACCCTAGCTTAAGAATCAAGTCAGCCTGCAACCTTGGCCACGCGGCCAACCTTGCTGCGCGTTGATCTTGGCCACGCGGCCACTCTTGTCACCACCCGGCTTCAACCATGGCCAGGCGGCCAACCTTGCGCTGGATGATCCTGACCATCAGATCTTCCATCAGCCTACTATATAAACCATTCCATTCCATTGGTTTTAGGGTCCGATTTTGAGAGCTCTAAATACGAATTTTGGAGTTTCTTAACACTATTTTGCTCTCTAATTAGCATTCAAACCTCCAAGAAGATCAAGGTTTATTTCTTGCCAACATGGTAAGTTTTCTAACTTTTTCTTCGTGTTCTTGCATCATTTTTAATGTAGATCTTTTATATTCATGTTCTTACATGTTTATTCATAGCTTCTTCATATGCTTTGCATGTTCATTCATATGTTCATAATATGTTCTTCGCATGTTCTTCGTTTCATAGATTAAAACCTTATTTATGCTATATTTAGGGTTGTGATCTTTATAATTACATGTTTATTTCATAGCCGATGATGATCGAGGGTTCATCAACACGAGGATGATCTAGGAACTACTTCTAACCCTAAACTTTAGGTAATTCCCCCCTCATTATGCATGATCCTGATTCTCTGCCTATTCTAATTCTCTGCGAACTACGTTGACCTGAGCTTCTCACATTGAGAGGAACGTAGGCATCTTCGGATCCGGTCTAAATTACTAACACACTACTAACACATTCATCTGATAGAAAGACCGATCAATTCAGGCAATAGGAGTGATAACGTTCAATATTCTTCTCTTGTTGTAATTTGACCCCCGAACCCACTAAAAATGCTTTTTTCAAATGTTTTGGATTTAATTAAACGGCGTGGCGACTCTCATAATTTTAATGTCGTTAAGAATATTCCCTTTGTAAATAAAAATAATCACAAGATACTTCCCATGCGTCGCTTCATCGGAAAGGGGTATTCACAGCCGGTCCAACTGGATTGGCTCGATTCCCGAGGTTCTGATCAATCTGGACTCCTAAGAACTCCTAGATAACGTCTATCTTAGATCCCTCATCGATCAGTCGAGAACATCTTCTTATCTGGGCTTTTTGGGAAATTCCGGATAAGTCCTGCATTGCTCGTAAATACCTGGGAGGTCCCTGTGAGTTCTAGAATGCCTAATAACTCATTTTCAGGTTGGGTACTAACAGTTACCACCCAGTGAGTCATTCCTAACATCACATTTGACCCCTCTCAATACCCTCCTAACTACAATGGCTACCTTCACTATATGTAAGCCCTTTACCCCAATGGTGTATACCCTAATGATGTTTTTCTCGATCAAGGGATTCCTCCGGACCAAGGATTCAACTTTACCCCCCATGTTGACGCTCTTAACAATGGCATTCCACAAGTTCCTCTCACGAAACATGATCTTGAAACCAAAGAGATAAAGGAGATGTTGAAAAAGGTTATGAATTGAGGGGAGTTCTCTGCTGACTCGCTCAAGATAGCTCCATCAGAGACCCATCCGTATAACTTCAAGATGCCCGATCTGGAGAAATTCGATGGCACAGGTTGTCCTATAGCTCATCTAAAGTCTTATTCCCATGCAATGCAATCACGTGGGGCAAACACAGCAACAATGGCTTTAAACTTCCACTTAACTTTAGTCGGGCCAGCCAAACAATGGTTTATGACTGTGGACACTAGCATGATCGATGATTGGTCCAAACTCGTAGATGAATTTCAAAAGAGGTATAAGGACAATTCTGGTTGGTAAAAGAGCCGCCATGATCTTGATTCATGTTCTCAAAGAGAGAAGGAGTTTTTCTCCGAGTTTGCTAGCAGGTGGAGAAAGAAGGTTGCCCAAACCCTAGACAGGCCCGACAGCGCCGAGCAGACTCGTATCTTCCTCAAGAATCTTCAACCGTTCTATGCACAGAAGATGAAATATCCCCCTTTCCCTGATTTTGCTTCAATCCTAGATGTTGGGTCCCGGATTAACAAAGATATTCGTACTGGTGTAATTAAAATGGATCCTCCTCAGCAATCTTATAGGTACCGAGCACCAGCGAAGCCGACTCATGCCACTGTGAATAGTGTAGCTGCTTCCCTTATACCATTTTGGAACAATTTACCTGGTCCTAGTCAAGGGGATTACAACCGAGTCCGTCCCCCACGCTACAATCCAGGAATAGTGAGCCCAAGAAGAGGAATGATAGGCACTTTGATCAGTTTAGCGCTCCACTCTTGGTTGTTTTTCAAGGTTTGGTTGCTCAACAACTAATCAAGCCTATGGAAGGTTATAAACCTCCCAATCCTTTGCCCAAAATTTGGGATGGCAACAAACATTGCGCTTATCACGCATCAGTCGGTCATGCAACCGACAACTGTTGGAGCTTGAGACATGCCCTCCAAGATTTAATTGATGATGGAATCATTAGGAAGCCTCCTCAACCTATTGTCACAAACAATCTACTTCCTAATGCCCACATGACTGAGTTAGATGATGGCTACTCACTGATTAGCTTCATCGTACCAAAAAAACTCTAAAGTATACCGTGACCCCTCTGCGTGTCACCGACTTTGAATGCAGTATGATATCTTAAGATACAATTTTGTCAAGTGGAAGAGCGGATGAAGAACACAAAGTTCACCTCGAGAAATCCCAATGGGTAGGAGGTAATGTTCATCATTTAACCCGGTCAGGGAGAGCCTATCAGCCTCCTATTCCTGACGTAAGTGGTTCAGGAAACCACAAGGAAGGAACTCCAGCGATTAAGGAGAAGGAAGCTGAGAACCCCATCTTAGCTCAGATTAAGAAGACCCAGGCTAACATATCCATTTGGGGTTTACTATCATCTTCAAAAGTGAACCGATATACTTTACCCAATGCACTCCATCAAGCTGCTATTCCGATCGAGACGTCTCCTTAAGATCTGGTTCATATGATTGGTAATATACACTTCGGGAACTGTTGGTAGTGGTGCCCTAGGCACGTTTAATAAACGTTGTAATTGTTATCATTTATTTCATATCAATAAAGAGATGTTTTGATTATTATTATTGTTCATGTTTACTTATAATAATCCCCGTCCCTAGTACTTGTTAAGCACTAGTATAAAGGCTAAATGATCATGGGATGATCATGTTAGATTTATGGGTACTTGTTTGGAACAAGGTACTGGACATGACCCGCTGTATGAGATTTATGTCATGGTCTATGTCGAACATATATCTCATATTAGTTATGTCATTTGAATCCTTTGACATGAAGTTATTATAGTCTTCTACTTGATGAACATTGTATTTAACATATTCAAACGATACCTTAACACGGTAGTTATAAAGGGTATGATTGGCATAATCGGATTCCCGTTGGGAAGAATAATAAGCTAAATGGATTTGTCCCTCCACGGAGAGATGTCAAGCTTGGGCCCCTCGAAGGAATGATGTTGATGAAATGTTCGGCCAGACTCAAATGGATTGATTGGATCAATAGCATTTGAATTATCAACATATTTGGAATCGAGAAAGTATTGAACAAGATAAGTTGACTGTTTGACCATGACTTGTGTTCAATGACATCGTGGACAAAGGGATTATGACATATTCTAAAGGAATGCGAACTTGTATCTATTTATACTATTTGGGTAGGTATGACGGTTTGCTAGAACCTAATCATATCTTATGGGATCATGTTTGAGCCCATTGCCAACTTAGTATAATCCTAGAGGGTCACACACAATAGAACGAATCTTAAATAAGAGGACTATATTGGAATTTAGGGTCGAAGGACCTCAAAGGAATTTCTGGAAAAATTCTGGGCTTCCTGGTCAACCAAGCGGGCGCTTGGGTTGGACCAGGCGGGCGCTTGAATGAATTCTGAAAAGATCTGGGCCTTCTGGTCAAATAAGCGGGCGCTTAGGTTGGACCAGGCGGGTGCTCGGTCTGGCGGCAGAAAAATTCCTAATTCGATTAGGAAAGGTTTTTTGCACAAGTTACCTATTTGGAATAGGTCTTAATTGTGTATAAAACCCCAATTCGGCCAGACCATCTGGTAGAGTTTTTGTAAGTCTCAAAGAGTTTGAGAGAGATTTTATTTTGTTCTAAGACATCCTTGATTGAGGAACAAAATAATTCACAAATAAATTCCATATAGTTCTTTATTGAATTGTGAAAGTGTGTTTCATAATTATTGGTCTTGCAACCAAGATCAAGGAGCCTCTTGATATTCGTTCGAAGTGTGGACACCGCTAGAGGGTGAATTTTATCATCTACAAAGTTCGTGATTTTGTCCGTGATAAAGCTTCAAGTTTCTCCACCAAGACCAAAGAAAACGTTGATAGTCATCAAGGGTTAGTTTTTCCTTTATTCATTATGTTGTATTTGATTTAATCATATGAACGGATCTATGGGCTTTGGGTTTTATAAATTTTAAATGCTAAATTCCGCTGCGCATGTTACTTCAAAACCCAACAGTGGTATCAGAGCCCCGTTCATGTTGATTATTTCAATACCTAGATCATGTTGTGTGTATATAAATTGTTTATGTGCCTAGCATGATATGAATATTGGATTATATGATGTTTATGTGTTATGTGATTTTATGTGGTTTATTGTTTTGCAACTTTAATCGCACAATTCAATCGCAATTAATATTATGATGGATTCTGAATTATTTCAATTATTAATTTGGATCAGATCAAAGTTTTAATAATCAAGGGAAAAATAATTTTGAGACAAAATTTTTGAACTTTAAAATTCTATACCATTCTGACCAAACAGGCGCCCGCTCGCTGGGGACCAGGCGGTCGCTTGCTTCAGGCTTGCTTCAGGCGCGCGCTCGGTCAAAACCAGGCGGGCGCTCGCTCATCAGAATTGTTCTGATTTTGGTTAAAATCTGAATATGGAATTTTCGATAAAATTCAACAAAACAAGTAACAGAACCAGTCCAGACTTGCTGATCTGGAATGGGTTTTGGGTAGTTGGTTTGTGTGTGGATTTTGGGGTTTGATTTTCCTATTTGTTTTAGTCTTGTGATTCCTAGATTGGTTCAAGTTTTGGATGGCTAATCTGCGTTCATCGAGATTGTGTTTCCCAAAATTGATCGCAATCAAAGTTTCAAAGATAAAACGAAGTTAGAATTATGAAGAGTTCATGATTGCTAAAATTGAGAAACAAAGCTCTTGATTCAAAGTTTGGAGATCCATGTGGAATTGTGGATGCAATTGGCCTACGTTCATCGAGACCATCTATTGCTTAGTTTCGGCCACATGGACTGCTTTCTTGGTTTCTTGAATTAGTGCGGGATTGTGGTTGCCTAATGGCTTAGTTCGACCGCACTTCTTGTTGTCTTGATTTGGAGATAATAACCAAAGTTGAAATAGTCTCATCCTCATAATTATAGAGAAACTAATGACACATAAATATCATGCTAAAATTAATGGAGATTAATTTAGTGGCTAAACTTGATGTGTAATATGTTTATATTATGTGCTCATAAATGTGTTATATGCTATATATGATGAACCTTCAAAGAAAGTTTTAAGTCCTTCTTTGCCATGCCATGATTAAAACACTTGTTTATGCATGGGTAATTTTGATGTGGGTTCGCCTCCGCGAGGTGCATTAATCTTATTCATGTATGAGCAAGATAAGGTTCATTAATTTAATGTGGGCTTGCCTCCGCAAGATGCATGAAATTGAATGGTTCCTATGCGTTTAAAATGTTTGGACTTAATTGGGCATCAAAACAGTTTTGGGCCTAGGCAAAAGATGAGATTAAACATGCTTTTTGAAATTGGATTTCTCAAAGAATCTCATAAAAGGATCTAAGAATCATATGGGATATGATTGACATGATTGTCTACCTAATTAATTTAGTTTTGAGCGGTCCGCCTCCGTGGACTCAAAAGTTAAATTAAAGTTGGATCTTAGCCCAATTAAATTATATCATACATTGGATGTATATGAAGGTTATATAATTTAGTGGGAGTATTTTGTTTGAAAAAATACATTGTTTATTTCTTTAATAAAAACCGGTACTTATTAAATTTTGGAAATTTTGCATATTTGTAGATAATGACTACTAACACTCAATCAATTTCGTTGCGATCGATCCTTGAGAAGGATAAGCTCCAAGAGAATGGTACTAACTTTATGGATTGGATCCGTAGCCTAAGAATTGTTCTAAGGCAAGAAGTTAAGTTGTACATTCTCGATGGGCCTCTTCCTGCTGAACCAGAACCTACTGCCCCTAGGGCAGAAAGAGACAGTTACAAGAAACATCATAATGATTCAAGAGATGTAAGCTGTCTCATGCTTGCTACTATGTGCTCAAAACTCCAACAAATTTTGGAACATTTGGAAGCCTATGAGATAGGCGTGGAGTTAAGAGCCATGTTTCAAGAGCAAGCTAGGCAAGAGAGGTACAAGACCATTGTTGCATTCACTACTTGCAAAATGAATGAAGGGAAACAAGTGAGTCCTCACATGCTGAAAATGAAAGGTTATGTGGAGTACCTTGAGAAACTTGGCTATCCAATCCCATTGGAGCTAGCCACGGATCTCATTCTTAATTCATTGCCTAAGAGTTATAATCAGTTTGTGATGAATTATAACATGCATGGAATGGATAAGAATCTCTCCGAGTTGCATGGGATGCTTAAAACTGCGGAGATGAAGATTGCGGAGAAAGGTTCTCCCGTGCTCTTAGTTCATGATGGAAAGAAGGCTAGTGCCAAAGGAAAGGGTAAGAAAATTGTCAAACCCAAAATAAGCAAGGCAAGTGTTGCCAAGGCTTCTGAGGCAAAACCCGATTCACAAAAGGATTCAATCTGTTTCCATTGTCAAGAAATTGGTCATTGGAAACGTAATTGCAAGGCTTTCTTGGAAGAGCAAAAGAAGAAGAAGGGCAGCAAGGCTGCGTCGACTTCAGGTATCTATATGATAGATATTCTCCTTTCTACCACTGATTCCTGGGTATTGTATACCGGATGTGGTTCTCACATTTGTTTAAATGTGCAGGGTCTAAAGAATAGGAGACTGCTTAAAGATGGTGAAGTAGACCTACGCGTGGGGAATGGAGCAAGAGTTGCTGCATTAGCCGTAGGGACTTATGAAGTCACTTTACCTTCCGGATTAATTCTTGTTTTGAACAATTGTTATTATGTTCCGGATTTAAGTAGAAATATTATTTCAATTTCTTGTTTGGATAATGAAGGTTTTAAGTTTCTTATTGAGAATAAGAAATTTTCTATTTATTTAAATGATGTGATTTATGGTATTGCTAATTCATTTAATGGCCTTTATATCTTGGATGTCAAGAATGAAAATAATGACCATGTCTATCATGTAAATAAGAAATCTAAACCAAATGATGTAAATCATACTTATTTGTGGCATTGCCGTCTCGGTCATATTAATGAGAAGCTTATCTCAAAACTCCATGGGGATGGACTTTTAGGTTCATGTGACCTCGAGTCATATGATACTTGCGAGTCGTGTCTTCTTGGAAAATGACTAAGACACCCTTTAACAAGTTGGGTGAAAGGGCAAGCGACTTATTGGGGTTGATACATTCCGATGTATGCGGACCATTAAGTAGCAATGCTAGGGGAGGATTTCAATACTTCATAACCTTTACTGATGATTATAGTAGATTTGGGTATGTTTACCTAATGAAACATAAAAGTGAAGCATTTGAGATATTTAGAATATTTCAAAATGAAGTAGAAAAACAACTTGGCAAAAGTATTAAGGCACTTCGATCAGATCGAGGTGGAGAATACTTGAGTCAAGAATTTGATGATCATCTAAAGAATTGTGGAATAGTTTCACAATTGACTCCACCCGGAACGCCACAATGGAATGGTGTGTCCGAGAGGAGAAATCGGACTTTGTTAGACATGGTTCGATCAATGATGAGTCAAATTGATCTTGGGGTTACGCTCTAGAAACCGCTGCTTCACGCTAAATCGTGTTCCAACTAAATCGGTTCAAAAGACTCCATATGAGATGTGGAGCGGAAAGAAAACTTGTTTATCTTTCATGAAGATTTGGGGTTGTGAAGCTTTTGTCAAAAGACTTGTCTCAGACAAACTTGCACACAAATATGATAAATGTATCTTCGAGGGATATCCTAAGGAAACTAGAGGATATTACTTTTACAACCGTGAGGACAACAAAGTGTTTGTTGCCCGAACTGGTGTCTTTCTAGAGAAAGATTTTCTCTCCAAAGAAATCAGTGGGAGTAAAATAAATCTTGAAGAAATTCGAGACCCAGAAAATAACATTGAACCAATAGTTGAACAAGAACAAGAACCACAAGGAGTTGTGGAACCTGTTCAAAATACACAAGCAACTCGCAGATCTAGTAGGTTACGATCCGAGCCCGAGAGATATGGATTTCTCGTAACGAATAGTAATGAGGTAGAAATCATTGAGAATGATGAACCGTCAACCTACCAAGAGGCGATGACTTCTCCTGATTCGGACAAGTGGCTTGGATCCATGGAATCCGAATTGCAATCCATGCAAGACAATCAAGTTTGGAATTTGATTGATGCGCCCGAAGGTGTAAAAACCATTGGATGCAAATGGGTCTTCAAGAAGAAGACTGACATGGATGGCAAGGTGCATACTTACAAAGCTAGACTTGTAGCGAAAGGTTATAGGCAAGTTCATGATATTGACTATGATGAAACCTTTTCACCCGTAGCAATGATCAAGTCTATAAGAATTTTACTTGCCATTGCCGATATCATGACTATAAAATATGGCAAATGGACGTCAAAACCGCTTTCCTAAATGGAAAACTACAAGAGGATGTGTATATGACACAACCAGAAGTTTTGAACAAGATTCTAAGGTATGCAAATTGCAGAGATCTATCTATGGATTGAAGCAAGCTTCTAGGAGTTGGAATCTCCGTTTTGATGAATCGGTCAAAGAGTTTGGTTTCATCAAGAACGAAGATGAGCTTTGTGTATACAAGAAGATTAGTGGGAGCATAGTGCTATTCCTTATTTTATACGTGGATGACATATTACTCATTGGAAACGATGTTCCTACACTTCAGTCCGTAAAGACTTGGTTAGGAAAATGCTTCGCAATGAAATATATGGGTGAAGCCGCATATATACTTAGCATTAAGATCTATAGAGATAGATCAAGGAGGCTACTTGGTTTAAGCGAAAGTACATACATTGACAAGGTCATTAGAAGATTCCGTATGGAAAATTCTAAGAGAGGCACCTTGCCAGTGTTACATGGAGTTTCTCTAAGCAAGACTCAATGTCCTAAGACAAACGATGAGCGTGAGAAAATGAATGATGTTCCATATGCTTCGGCAATTGGGTCCATCATGTATGCCATGATTTGTACTAGGCCGGATGTATCTTATGCTTTGAGCATGACAAGTAGATACCAATCCGACCCTGGCGAAAATCACTGGATAGTTGTAAAAGCGATTCTTAAGTACTTGAGAAGAACTAAAGACTCGTTTTTGGTCTATGGAGGAATGGAAGATGATCTCATTGTAAATGCTTACACGGATGCAAGCTTCCAAACCGACAAAGATGATAGCCGATCGCAATCGGGTTTTATGTTTATGTTAAATGGTGGAGCTGTAAGCTGGAAGAGTTCCAAGCAAAGTACAACCACTGATTCTACAACAGAAGCTGAGTATATTGCTGCATCGGATGCTGCAAAGGAAGCTGTTTGGATTAAAAAGTTCATCACTGAACTTGAAGTGGTTCCTAGTATTGCTAATCCAATAGACCTTTATTGCGATAATAATGGTGCTATTGCTCAAGCAAAGGAACCAAGAGCACATCAGAAATCCAAACACATACTTAGGCGTTTTCATATCATTCGAGAGATCGTTGATAGGGGAGACGTAAATATATGCAGAGTACCTACTGATGACAATGTTGCGGACCCGCTAACAAAGGGACTTCCACAAGCTAAACATGATGGTCATGTTAGGTCCATGGGTATTAGATACATGGGAGATTGGGCCTAGGGCAAGTGGGAGATTATTGGTAGTGGTGCCCTAGGCACATTTAATAAACGTTGTAATTGTTATCATTTATTTCATATCAATAAAGAGATGTTTTGATTATTATTATTGTTCATGTTTACTTATAATAATCCCCATCCCTAGTACTTGTTAAGCACTAGTATAAAGGCTAAATGATCATGGGATGATCATGTTAGATTTATGGGTACTTGTTTGGAACAAGGTACTGGACATGAGCCGCTGTATGAGATTTATGTCATGGTCTATGTCGAACATATATCTCATATTAGTTATGTCATTTGAATCCTTTGACATGAAGTTATTATAGTCTTCCACTTGATGAACATTGTGTTTGACATATTCAAACGCTACCTTAACACGGTAGTTATAAAGGGTATGATTGGCATAATCGGATTTCCGTTGGGAAGAATAATAAGCTAAATGGATTTGTCCCTCCACGGAGAGATGTCAAGCTTGGGCCCCTCGAAGGAATGATGTTGATGAAATGTTCGGCCGGACTCAAATGGATTGATTGGATCAATAGCATTTGAATTATAAACATATTCGGAATCGAGAAAGTATTGAACAAGACAAGTTGACTGTTTGACCATGACTTGTGTTCAATGACATCGTGGACAAAGGGATTATGACATATTCTAAAGGAATGCGAACTTGTATCTATTTATACTATTTGGGTAGGTATGACGGTTTGCTAGAACCTAATCATATCTTATGGGATCATGTTTGAGCCCATTGCCAACTTAGTATAATCCTAGAGGGTCACACACAATAGAACGAATCTTAAATAAGAGGACTATATTGGGATTTAGGGTCGAAGGACCTCAAAGGAATTTCTGGAAAAATTCTGGGCTTCCTGGTCAACCAAGCGGGCGCTTGGGTTGGACCAGGCGGGCGCTTGAATGAATTCTGAAAAGATCTGGGCCTTCTGGTCAAATAAGCGGGGGCTTAGGTTGGACCAGGCGGGCGCTCGGTCTGGCGGCAGAAAAATTCCTAATTCGATTAGGAAAGGTTTTTTGCACAAGTTACCTATTTGGAATAGGTCTTAATTGTGTATAAAACCCCAATTCGGCCAGACCATCTGGTAGAGGTTTTTGTAAGTCTCAAAGAGTTTGAGAGAGATTTTATTTTGTTCTAAGACATCCTTGATTTAGGAACAAAATAATTCACAAATAAATTCCATATAGTTCTTTATTGAATTGTGAAAGTGTGTTTCATAATTATTGGTCTAGCAACCAAGATCAAGGAGCCTCTTGATATTCGTTCGAAGTGTGGACACCGCTAGAGGGTGAATTTTATCATCTACAAAGTTCGTGATTTTTTCCGTGATAAAGCTTCAAGTTTCTCCACCAAGACCAAAGAAAACTTTGATAGTCATCAAGGGTTAGTTTTTCCTTTATTCATTATGTTGTATTTGATTTAATCATATGAACGGATCTATGGGCTTTGGGTTTCATAAATTTTAAATGCTAAATTCCACTGCGCGTGTTACTTCGAAACCCAACAGGAACATCATCACTTTCACCGACTTGGATACTCTTAAGATTGGCCCCAATCACATGGAGGCCTTTTATCTTACAGTCAGAGTGGGAGAACATATTGCACTTGTCTTAGTTGATAATGGCTCTTCTGTCAATGTGTACCATATACATGTTTTGGCTGACTTGGGAATTAAGGTCTCTAATTTGGATCCATCATCGCAAGTCGTCCGTGCATATAACAGTGCAGGTCGTTGTGTTCAGGGTGTTGTTACTCTGACCCTCACCATCGGCCCTCTTGAGATGCCAATCGTAATCGACATCAAATCCTCATTCAGTTTGCTTATGGGACGTCCATGGATCCATGGAGTAAAGGGAGTAGCTTCATTCTATCACCAAAGGTGTGTGAACATCCGATTTTGGGAATTGAACACAAAGACACAGGAATGTTTCTTAGTGATTTTAAAGTAATTTCACAAGTTGTAGTCGGTTCTATTGAGCATGTCAAGGAAATTGAAATCGTCGGAAAGAGAAGGACCGAGTTTGGAGACGTTATGGCGCTTAACATGGTGAAGAAGATGGATTTCTTTCCTATTCTAGGGTTAGGTAAAAATCAAAAAGGCGGTACTGAGATAATTGATGATGAGACTCCTGCCTTCATTCTGCCTTTCGGTTTGGGCTACAAACCAACAGCTCGTGAGATGGCCGAAGTTATGCGCGAGAAGAGGAAAAAAAGAGCCATTATAAGGCAAGGAGGGACCTACGATCTCCCACACATGCACCCATATGAGAAACCTCTGAATGTTATTTGGTTCGTGAAGGCGAGGAAGTAGTTTATATCCTCTTTCCTGAGCCTTGGATCGATACTAAAGGAAACTCCCAAGACGAATGGGAAATCTTTGATGATTTAAAAGCTCAACATGAGTTCACTAACGACGTTGTTGTCACCTACAAGCTGCCTGGCTGTGAAACACCACAAGCCCTTGATGATAAAGATGACATGTTTGCACTTTTTGAGGAGTTCACTCTCGAGGACAGTTTTCTGGGGATGATAAGGAATGAGAATGACGAAGCCTACGATCCTGCAAAACATCTCAAGCCAGCAAAAGGACCACTTAACAACTGGTATCAAACTTATAGCCCGCTCGCTACTACTGATATACTCGTGGAATGCTTCGGTTATGCTTATCCTACCACCCCAGCTTTTAAACCTTTTGTACTTGATCCTTCTGTTTCCGGGACTCCAGACGAGGACCTCACTATCGAGGACCTCGACGAGGTCGCCGAGCTTGTACTCCTTTCTGTCTTGAATGAAATTTCTCCTGTTTTCGAGTATTCCTTGGTTGCCAATATTTTTATTGATGAATTAACTGAAATAAATGAAGACATAATTAAACAACAATTTAATAACGATTCATTAAAAAATGTAAGTCGAGATAAAAAAAAAAAAAGAATACTTAATTGAATTAAACAGGTTAGCCAAGCAGCGCGGAGAAAGAAAATTGGAAGCTTCCAGCGAAAGCTTGTCAACAATCAATTTGGGGCTGGGGGAGGAATTCAAAGAAGTCAAGATCGGTAGCTTCATGCAAGGGGCTAAGAGAGAACAGCTTGTTAGCCTACTCAAAGAATTTGTGGATGTTTTTGCTTGATCTTACGAGGACATGCCAGGCTTAGATTCAGCTATTGTAGAGCACAGAATTCCCCTCTACCCAGATGTCAAGCCAGTCAAGCAGAAGTTACGTCGGATTCGTCCCGAGTGGGACCTGCAGGTCAAAGACGAAATTAAGAGGCTGCTCAGTGTGGGTTTTATCCGAGTGGTTGAATATCTGCAGTGGCTGTCTAACATCGTCCCAGTTCAAAAGGCGAATGCAAAGTCAGGGTATGTGTTGATTTCCGTAACCTCAACAAATCTTCCCCAAAAGATGACTTTCCGCTCCCGAACATTGACATAATAGTTGATTCGGTCGCGTTGCATAAAGTCTGGTCATTTGTCGACGGCATGGTAGGGTATAACCAGACAAAATTGGCAGTTGAGGATCAAGAAAAGACATCTTTCATCACACCATGGGGAATATTTTGCTAACTGTGATGCCCTTCGGTCTTAGAAACGCCGGGGCTACTTACCAGCGAGCCACTACAACTTTGTTCCACGACATGATCCACAAATAAGTCGAAGTTTATGTGGACGATATGATTGTGCATTCAGTTGAAACCGATGGCCAAAATTTGGTCGACCTCATAAAGTTTTTCAAAAGGCTCCGTAGACATCAGATGAAGCTTAATCCTGCAAAGTGTACATTTGGCACAACCGGAGGAAACGTCTTGGGGTTTATGGTTACTGAGGGGGAAATGAGATCGATCCAGAAAAGATTAAAGCTATCATCGATATGCCACAACCAAGAACTCACAAGGAAGTAAAGGGCTTCCTAGGCTGAATCCAGTACATCAGCAGGTTCATAAGGTAGTTGACTTCAATATGTGAGCCGCTTTTTAAACTCCTCAAAAAATACTTCGGTCACAAATGGGATGAGGATTGTCAATTAGACTTTGAAAAGGTCAAAGGCTACTTAGCTAACCCCCCGGTAGTGGCTCCGCCGCACAGGCGAAAGCCACTCCACTTATACCTGACAGTTACAGACACCTCGGTAGGGTGGGCGCTCGCCCAGGGCCTATAATGGTAAGGGGCCTAAATTTTATAGTTATGTGTATATATTGTATAAGTAATATTTATTAATTATTTTAAAGTAATTTTTTTTAACACTGATGTTTACTAACACAATTAGTAAAAATTTGCAATCTAAGTATATGTGCGTTAATGTTGCATTAAAACTGTTGTTCAAATAGATACCTAGGTCCTAGAATTACTTAATCCCAATCATGTCTACTCTTAGGGTCCCCCAATTTTATTAGAACCTTTTTAAGGTGCCCTTAGGATCCTTTGTGATCAGCACAGGTGTATTTCAACTCTTCATTCAAGACAAACCAGCAAGAGGAAGCAAATCAGCAGACCAGTAAACAAGTTGCCGATCAACTTGCTACAGAATTTGCCGATCAACTTATTAAAGAAGTTGCCGATCAACTCCATTCACAACATGCCGATATGATAGACAGTCTGCACTATCAGTCAGGTGACATCATTTCATTAAAGTCAACATTGTTGATTGTCTCTATACTGTTTTATCATAAAGTAGTTTACCTGCTCTGTAATGATTTCTACGCCGTCTGACACATAGCTACTTTTAGCTATACTCTGTCTCTACTTGCTTTTGCAGGTAACCGGTTGAGACAAAGGGGTCTTTACCCATCAGACTTTTAAGGCACGCGTATCTTCGCCATTAATGCCAAGGATACTGCATTAAATGCTCCTCACCTACCCAGCTGGAAATTCAAATGTTATCCTTCTTCAACAAGCTAAGACATTAACTCCTCCTATATATAGAGGACTCAGTGCATTGAAGAAGGTTGGTGATTTTAGTGCATTGAAGAGAGTTGGTTGTTTGCAGCATTCATTGAAGCTCAAACATTCCTTGTCCAGATAATCATTAGATCATTTAATAGGACATACACTTGTGCACAAACTCTACAACACTGTTAGTATTCCCGAACTAGATTATTTTAAGGAATACGTTGTCTGAGTTTTCACACACCCACATGAGTGAGATAAGTTCTTTTGAACTTGCCGCTCAAATACACTTGGTCAGATATTTGCTTTACGATTCATTAAACTATCTCTAGAATTTAGTCTTTGTGTCCGGCAAAGCCGCTCTTGTAATAGACTAGGGATATTTAATAGTGCTCTTAACCCAAATCCAAGTTCTGACCAAACTTGGTAGAGGACGTAGCAGTATTTACACTGTGAACCTCTCCAAATCTCTGTGTCCTCTGTTACTTACTGTCCTTGCCGGTTGGAACTCTATCACCGGCAAATCTTTACTGTTCTTGCTGACTCATCATCATTTCCATTGACCAATCTCTTGAAACTGCATTGAACTTTTAGAAACTACTTTGTGTTTAAACCAAGCTCTCAAAACCTTTTTATAAACTGATTTTGTGTGAGTTAAAACAAGTCATATCTTCTCCGCTGCGCTTACTGAAAATAGTTTGCAATCTGATAAGTGACTTTGCATTTATAAAAGTGTTTCTTTGAAAAAGTTTTAATTAGGCTATTCACCCCCCCCTCTAGCCTATTTTCCTACCAATTGGGCCTAACAATTGGTATCAGAGCTTGGAATTTTGAAAGAAATTTCCAAGCTTTGCAGCTTGTTTGCCGATACCATGGCAGGAAAAATCATGCAGTCATTCAACATCACCACCATTCCGTTGTTGAATGTCAACGAGTTTGGTGTCTGGAAATCTCGTATGATAAAGTATATGAACTCAATCGATGACCGGTTGATGAAGGTTATAGAAGGTGGTCCAATCATTCCGTTAAAAGTTTCAACCACCTACAGACCTATTCCCTCCACTCCGCTGACACAACATGCTGATCGAGAAACTGAACAGGAAACCCATGTTCAGATTGATGAAACTTTGATTGAGAAACCCAGAGAGGAATGGACCGACGACGACAAACTTTCTGCTGCCCTAGATGGAAAAGCATGCCACATTATCTCTTGTGGTTTGGATGACAAGCAATACAAACTTATTGACTTGTGCTCCACGGCTCAAGAATGCTGGAACAAGCTCCTTGCATACTTTGAAGGTGACGAGCAGGTGAAGGACAACAGACTCTACGATTGCATTGCTGAGTTTGAATCCTTCAAGAAACAAGATGGTGAATCACTAAGGAGTGCCTACGACAGATTTTGCGAGGTAAGTAATTTATGTGCTTCATTAGGTAAAGTTTATACTATGAAAGATCTTAATATTCGTTTTCTAAGTTCTTTGGGAAATGAGTATCATACTAAGGTCACCGCTGTTAGAGAAGTGAGAGACTTAAACAAGACTTCTATTCAGAATCTTGTGTCTAGTCTATTTCTGTTTGAGAGAGAACTGCAAAAACTTAACGTTCTCGACAAAAATTTCAAAAACTTGTCTCTATCAGCTCAGTCACAGATATCCTTTCCTTCAAACAAATTCCCTCCTATAGATCCACCTCAAACATCCTGCAGTTCCAATACCCATGAAATAACCTCAGAAAAACCTATGGAAGAAGACGAATTTGCCGCCTTCGCTAGGAACTACAAAAGGTTTAAAGACTTCAAAAGGATGCAGAAAGGAAACTACCAGCAACCAAAATCCTTCACACCACCATTTCAGAAACCATCAAGCTACAATAAACCCTCTACCAGTGCTACCGATGGAAAGAACAACAAAGGTGATCTGGTCTGCTTCAACTGCAGAAAACCTGGTCACTTTGCTTCTAAATGTCCTCAACCAAAATATGAATACATGAGGAAGTCATTCAACCAGAGACATCCTAAGTCTAGAAGCTTTGTTGCCGATGAAAGCACAGAAAAGGCCTTGCCGGTTTGGTGTGAAACTGATTCCGATGAAGATGCCGATGAAGATGAAGATGCCGATGTAAGTTTTGTCGCCCTAGATTTGGAAGATGCCGATGTATCATCATTGCCGACTCCAGTCTACCGAGATCCATCTCCACCAAGAACTCCAGTCAAAGAAGAATCTGCTGGAAGACCTCAACCACACTTCAAAGAAATAAGTGTCAATGCTGGAAACCCATATGGATACAAAGTACACCAAGTGGGAACCTCACTCTATGGCTAGTGTAACTCTTCTCAATTTACCACCAACAAATCAAAATCCTTACCGATGACCAGAAAACTATTATTCAATGAACAATCTAGCATTGCCAAAAACATATCAAAACCCATCTCTTCCCTACCTGACTTCTCTCCTGGACCCATTGCCTCTGCTCCTAAAATTTTAGCTGATCCTTGTCCTGAAATATCCAAAGCTGAAATGATAGAGACAATGGATGAACTTTTTATCGATCATGAGAAGCTGAGTAGCGTTCATAAAGTGATGGCTGCTGATTTCAAAAGAATTTCTAACGAGAATAGCTCGCTTATGTCTGAACTTTCGGTTCTCAAAGGACACGAGCTTGAGTCTATTTCTTTAAAGAAAGAAAACATGGATCTCAAATGCCAAGTAGCAGTATTGATAGCTCAGATCCAAGATCTTGTGAAAAGAAACAATCATCTCTCAAGGATTGTTGATTCTTACACAAAATCTAGAGTTGCTGTTGAAACAATCCTACAGACCCAAATGTCATATAAGGACCAATCTGGGTTAGGATTTGATTCCAGCAGCAGTAGCTCTACTGAAACTTGTGCTACCGAGAAAAAGGATGAGAAAGTTGAATGTAATCCTGTTAACTCAGTGCATAATGATGCTAAGCCAATATACAGTGCTGTGGCAATGAAGTATCCTAAGAACCAGAACAAAAGGAATGATAAGCACAAACAAAGATATGTTAAGGTTGCTGATACTGAGTCTGCCGATAACGGTATTCTTGGTGATTACATCAGCAGAGCAAGTGCTGCCGATCTGACCTCCTCTGCTGCCGATGGACAAGTGCCTAAAAAGGTAACTGCCAAAGGTAAACAGAATGGAAAGAAAGGCAATGCTAGCACCTTTAAACCTACTAAGTTTGTGCCTGCTCAATTCCCTAGTTCTGCCGATGCACCGACTAAACAGAATGATATTCTACCGACTCCACAGCCTATCAGTCATGTGAGATGTTCTAATTGTTTTGATTATGGTCACAAGGCTCATGAATGCCTCTTGAAGCACCTATCTGGACCCACTGAGGTTTCATCCTCAAGTGGTGGCCAGATGTGGTTACCAAAGAGGAACTAACCCTCGGACCCTTGAATAAGGGGGACCATAAGCGTACCGTTTTATTTCAGGAATGCTTCATGGCCTCAACTGGTGCAAGCAAGGATTTGTGGATTCTAGATAGTGGCTGCTCTAGACATATGACAGGATTTGCAGATCTTCTTGCCGATACTATCGAAGAATCAGGTCCCCCAGTAGTGTTTGGTGATAATGCCAAAGGAAAAATCGTCGGTATAGGTACCATCAAGAGAGGTGCAGTTACTGTACAGAAGGTCTCTCTAGTGGATGGTCTAAAACACAACCTTCTATCAATATCACAATTCTGTGATAAAGGAATGCAATGCGTATTTACTACTTCCAGTTGCTATGTGAAAGACATTGCTTCCAATGAAACTCTTCTCACTGCCAAACGTAAAGGTAACATTTATGCAGTAGACTTAAGTGCTATTACTGGTGTTGCTAATGTTTGTTTTGTAGCTAAGAACATCAGTGAGAACTCATGGCTATGGCACAAGAGACTCAGTCACTTGAACTTCAAATATCTATCCAAGCTTGCCGGTTCAAATCTTGTTACCGGTCTGCCTCAAGTGTCTGCTGATCAAGCAAAGAAATGCAAGGCCTGCCAGCTTGGAAAACAACATAAGTCATCTTTCCAAAGCAAGCCCTGCATGTCAAATTCTAAGTGCCTCCAATTGCTACATATGGATCTATTTGGCCCCACATCTACAGCAAGTATCGGGGGAAGTAGATACACCTTGGTTGTAGTAGATGATTTCTTTAGATATACTTGGGTGGAAACTTTCAGTCACAAAGATGACACCTATGCTGTTGCCACCAAGTTATTCAGACTACTACAAACTCAGAAAGAAAGCGATATCATCAGTATGAGATCAGACAACGGCACTGAATTCAAGAACAATGGTATTGCTCAGTACTGTGATGATCATGGTATAGACCACAACTTCTCAGCTGCCGGTACACCACAACAAAATGGTGTTGTTGAGAGAAAGAACAGAACTCTCATTGAAGCTGGTAAGACCATGATTGCCGAAGCCAGGCTGCCGAAGTACTTTTGGACTGAAGCGATCAATACAGCCTGCTTCACCCAGAACAGATCTCTAATCAACAAATTCCATAACAAGACTCCTTATGAACTCTGGAGAGGCAGAATTCCCAACATTGGATTCTTCAAGATATTCGGCTGCAAATGTTACGTGCTATACAATAGAAAAGAGCACAGAGGTAAATTTGATGAGAAAGCTGATGAAGGAATCTTTGTTGGATACGCTAAACACAGTAAGGCCTTTCGAGTTTTCAATAAGAAACTTTTGAAAATTGTTGAATCTGTTCATGTAACCTTTGATGAATTTGATTTGTTAGAGTCTGACAAGGCTCCAAATAGTACTAATGTGTCTAGTGCTCATGAGACAGGTGAATCCAGTAATACTAATCCTGCGGATCAAGTACCAGCTGCTGATCCAGTCATTTCAGCAGAAGAATCAGCAGATGCTCCGTATTTTCCTTCATCAGCAGAACCAGAACCTGCTGATGAATTTCATAATCCGTTTGCCGATGCAAACTCTGCTGATCATCCTGAAGACAGATCTAGCCCTCAACCAATTTCTATTATAAGACCTAATCCTCCAAGCTTTCATCCACCTCTCACTCAAAGTTCTTCTCCTACACCATCTGCTGATCTTGATCCTCCTCTAGAATCCTTACAACAAGAATCAGTAAGACAAGATGTGCCGAGAGAAGTCAGAACAGTTCGTGATCATCCATTAGAAAATGTGATTGGTGATGTCTTTGGTCCCAGATTAACAAGGAACCTTAGTAGAGCACTTGCTGAAAGCCTTTTCTCATCTGCTATGGTCTCCAATATAGAACCAAAGAAGACTGAAGAAGCTCTTGCCGATCCTGGTTGGGTTGAAGCCATGCAAGAGGAACTGAATCAGTTTGAAAGATGCAAAGTATGGGAACTTGTGCCAAGACCAACTTCTCAGCAAGTTATTGGTACTAAGTGGGTTTACAGGAACAAATTGGATGAAGCTGGGAAAATCATTAGAAACAAAGCAAGATTAGTTGCTAAAGTCTACCGTCAAGAGGAAGGAATCGACTACGATGAGACATTTGCTCCTGTTGCAAGATTGGAAGCTATAAGACTTTTCTTAGCCTATGCTGCCTTCAAAGAATTCAAGCTATATCAAATGGACGTGAAACGTGCCTTCCTGGATGGAGAACTTCAAGAACTAGTTTTTGTTGAACAACCACCAGGTTTTGAGGACTCCAAGAAGCCTGATCATGTCTACCGATTGAAGAAAGCTCTCTATGGCCTAAAGCAAGCTCCAAGAGCATGGTATGAAACCCTATCTAAGTTCTTACTTAGCGATGGCTTAGGCTTCACTCGAGGTAAAATCGATACTACTTTATTTGTTGCCAAGCATAAGGGTCATTCATTGTTTGTTCAAATTTATGTCGATGATATTATTTTTGGTTCCACTAATGAATCACTTTGCAAGAGATTTGAGAAACTGATGCAGAGCAAGTTCGAGATGAGCATGATGGGTGAACTAACATATTTCCTTGGACTTCAAGTCAAACAAACCCATGAGGGAATATTCATCAGTCAAGCCAAGTATGCCAAAGAACTTATCAAGAAGTTTGGCTTTGACAATGCTCACTCTCAAAGCACACCGATGGGCACTAACATTCACTTAGATAAGGATGAGTCTGGTAAGAAAGTAGATGTAACAGTCTACCGAGGTATGATCGGCTCACTCCTCTATCTTACTGCCAGTAGACCAGATATTATGTTTGCTGTTTGTGTTTGTGCCAGGTTTCAAGCTGACCTTAGGGAATCCCATCTGCAGGCTGTAAAACGTATTATTAAATATTTATGTGGCACTGCTAACCTTGGATTATGGTATGCAAGAGATTCATCTTTCAATCTAATAGGTTACTCAGATGCAGACTTTGCAGCTTGTAGGGTGACCAGAAAGAGTACAAGTGGAACTTGCCAATTTCTTGGTGATAGATTGGTGTCTTGGTCCTGTAAGAAGCAAGCATCAATTTCCACTTCCACTACTGAAGCTGAGTACATAGCTGCTGGCAGTTGCTGTTCACAGATTCTATGGATGAAGCAGCAGCTGGTTGACTATGAAGTTCCATCTCAAATTTGTCCCATCTATTGTGACAACCAATCAGCAATCTCAGTTTCAAACAACCCGGTCATGCATTCCAAAACCAAGCACATAGACATCAAGTATCACTTTCTGAAGGAACATGTTGAAAAGGGGAATGTAGTGCTGCTCAAAGTTCATACCGATTACCAAAGAGCAGACATACTGACAAAGCCCTTAGATCAGAAAAGATTTGAATTCCTCAGAGGTGAATTAGGTATGATTGATTTTTATGGTTAAAATTGTGCTAACTTTGCTACTTGTGTTAGTCTGCCGATCAAATCAGCAGAGCATCAATTATCTTGCTGACCACGAACATGCCGACAAAATCTTGCCGATCAAAATTTTGTCAAAATCATCTTGCCGATTCTATCTATATATCTTGCCGATTGATAAAATCAAATCAGCACGTCTCTGCAAAAGTTAAGATTCCTGACACATGACGTGAGCAATCAAATCAAAGGTACATCGGTCACACCATCTCCCTGACACGTGTGTGTACCTTTCTTATCCAAAATCGTGTCAAGATGTATTCCATTTAATGCGATACATCAGCAGGTAAACAGGTCATCATCACTTCTATTTTATTTTTGACTAATTTACCCTTTCTCCCTCTTACTTTTAACTGTTCACCTTACTGATTTGTGTGCGCATTAATTTTTGCGTGCGCACGTTCTTCGAGATTATAGGTACAGTTATTTCTCTCCCTTGCCCTCTCATATTCTCTCTCTCCCCCATAACATATATAACGCCTTTCAAAATTCCATTAAGCTTCTTCTCTGCCATTTTTTTCTCTCTGCTCTCTATTCTCTCTATCTCTCCTCTTTCCAGATTATCAGTTCATCGTTTTATTTGTTCATCTATTCATAATCTGGTAAGTGTTAATGTTTATACTCTACTCATTTCTAATCATTTATGGTTTGATTTGTCTTTATTTCTAACATTGAGAGTTGTTTGAGTAATTTTGCAGACAATGTCCGGCGAAAAAGATATCTACGGAGGCTATGTTGACTCTGACTACTTCAACGACGAAGCCGACGGGGTTTTCTTGAAGAATCTTCTTATTGGGTCCCTGCTTGATTCGTTCATCACTCCATCAGGAGTTAGTTCAGTATTTGTGGATCTTGTCAAAGAATTCTTCTCAAACTCTTCTGTTGTCCGCTCTCGTGCTGACTCCTCCGTTATCGTCTCCATCAATTCTACTGTTTTGGGCGTGCAGATCTCTCTTACTCCCTCTTCTATCTCTGAAGTTTTTCCCAATCTTGGGAATGAAGGGTTGAGTGCTCTAGTTGATGAGCAGGAACTGGATAGGGCTTGGATTATCATGAGAGGTGCTGGCACAAGGCTTAGTGGCACTAATCATCTGAAGATTCACTATCCCCGAAGATACTATGCTTTGGCTGAGATAGTTGATAGATGTCTCATTTGCCGATCTGGATCCCACAGCAATATTACTGATGTGCAGTTTGAAGCTATGGCCGCCATTGTTCTGCAGATTGAGTTCAACTGGTGTGCCTACATATTCAGGATTATCGCTACGGCTGCTGCTAAGTGGGCTTCTGACAGATTGAAGAACATGGCCAATCCTGGAAAAGGATGCCATTATCTGTTAATAAGTATGATTCTGAGGAGAAATGCCAATGTAGTGGCTGCCGATCGCTTTCCATCCAGCTTGCCTTTCAATAGGTTGAAGTTCTTTGATGCTAAGGATTGGAAAAGGATTTCAAAGAATGCTTCCAGTGCCGATGCCCCCTCTGTTGCTCGTGCACTTGTTGTTACTCAGAGGAAGAAAAAGGCAAAGACCATTCCTTCAGTTGCTTCTCAATCAGCAGCAGTCTCTACTCCTGCTCCTTCAACTGATAGGATTCTTGCCGATTCTACTCCTGGTGCTCCAAAGAAAAGGAAACTGGTAAAGGTTGCCGATCAAGTGGTGATAAAGAAGGTGAAGCTTGCCGATGAAGTTCCTTCTTCCACTATTCCTCCTGCTGATCCAAGAGCCAAACTAATTAGGTTTGCCCCTGCTCATCTTGCCGGTGCTTCCCTAACTACCGATCCTGCTGTCAAGGTTGAAATTCCTGATGAAGAATTCACTGATGACTTTGCCGATGGCAAAAGTATTGAGGATGTCATTGAGAAGCTCAAGTCTCAGACTCCTAGGAAATGCGCTCCAATCAGAAACCCAACTTTCCACACCTTCTACAAGAATCCTTGGTCCTTCACCAACAAGGTCTTGATCAAGAAATGGGTCTTTCCGATTGACCATCTGCCTCCCTTTATTCGTCGTCTTCTTCAGTTTCATGAAGAGATGAAAGACACTGTCACTCCCAGAAATCCTGCTGATTATGTTGATCAAAAGAGTTTGGACAGACGCACTGATATGTGGAAAGAGAAGTTTGTCCCTCTATCAAAGTTCAGGCAGTTGAAAGAGGCTGAACTAAAGCTCAATTTTGGTCGGTATTTTGAATTCCTACCACTACACTGGAACCAAGTCTATCTTTTTCAAGATAGAATTAGACAAGACTTGATGGTTCAGGACGTGTGGCTCATCTATGCCAGGACATTTAATCAGCTCTCTCAATTCACAGAGTTTGATCCGTATCAGATTGGAAGACTTGAAAATGATGAAGATTTGATGCCATACAATGATGATGAGGCTCCTGCTGTCAGCCCTCTCAATGCTCACTTTCATAGATCAGTAAAGAAGGTCACTATGGACTTGATTGAAAAGTCTAATGAATTTCTGTTGAAGCAAGATGCCGATCGCCGTGCCGCTGAAGACCTTGCCGATAAAGATGCTCATGTTCCTTCGCCAAGCAGCAGCAAGACCGAGACAGATGCCGATGTTCACTCTGTCGACGATGCAGATGCTGCTGATAAAAAGTTTGTTGCCAATGGGCGTGATGATGCTGATGAAGATGGTGATTCTACTGATAGTGATGCTGATGATGATGGTGCTGATTTATTTGGTGATTTAGTTTGTGCTCACAAAGTTGCTGCTGACTCTCCTTCCACTTAACTTACAACAGATAGTGACAAGATGCCAATCAGAACTGTCATGACTAAAGCTCCCTCTGCTGAAGTCTTTGCAGAATCTGTATTGAAGGATGATAATAGTGTTGAAGGAAGTCATGCTGATGAACATTTTAAGGAGATAGTGGAATTTCAAGTTGAGACAACTACTGACACTCAACCTCTGATTGAAGTATCTACCGACCTACCTGCCCCAGTTGAGACAACTATAGACACTCAACAGATGGATGTATCTGTTTCAGGAGGAGAGACTGATGAGAAAACTACTGACACTCATCTTACTGAGCAAACTACAGACACTCAGTTAGTTGCAGTTACTCCTGAAATACAGATTGTCCCCCCTACTGGTATTAAGGAGGTTGTGGAATTGGGAGGAGGTACTGAAGGAAGTACTCCTAATTTGGATGCTGAAATTGCTGCTAGCTTACAATTCGAAGAAATTCTTCTACAGCCTTTATTCAGATTGCCGACTGTTGTTTCACCCCTCCCTCTTCCTGCTCCAACTAATGTTCGTGCCGATGGAAATCATGTTGATGAAGCTGATCCTGCTGATTACATGGAGGTTGGAGAACAAGCTTTTGTTGATCCTGATGCTGTTGATACTTCTCCACCTCCCAGCTATGATTATTTTCAGAATGGGAAGGATATGATGTGCTCAAATTGGTACTCTACCAATGTTTCTATCCCTTCCAACAGCTTTGGACAGCCTCTCTTTAATGTTCATCCGAGGCTATCATTCAAGTATACCCTCCAAAGGCGTCCACTTCCGTTTGGCAAAGATCACCCTCATGTCACCAAGCATCCATTCTCTTCTGGTGCCTCAACCAGTGACAGACCAATATTCCTTCCATGGATCAAAGATGACCATATTCGTACAAAGGGAAAGACTCCTCGGATTTCTAGACTGAAGCGAAAGATTTTCTATGAACCTAGATGTCTACTACCTGGCAAACTGAAGATAGGTGGTAAGGTCGTTCTCCCTGGTCTATCTCCTAAAGAAGTTCTCATCACTTTAAATGGTTGGATGAGGAGATGCTCTATGATCAATGATGAACTTAAAGAAATTCTGGAGTATCGGCATCTCAACGCTCGTGGTCTTGTGCACTTAGTCAAATCAGCTGCACTTGCCATTACTCTGCCGATGTTTCATCCTCGTCAGCGTGCCGATCACATGGTTTACACATCTAGGCTGCTGAATGCCAGATTGGTAATCATGATATTGGAAGGCTATGCTTGTTTGGAGTTTCAGCTTGCTTTGCTGCTTTCTATGAAAGACAACGGCATCTTTCATCTTTCAGGGGATAGAGACGTTATTATCCATCCAGACTTTCCTCTGGAGATTGTTTATCCTAGACCTGCCGATGATATTGTCTCCACATTCATTCCTATTGAAGTTCTTTCCGCTACTGAGATTGTTGCTGCTCCTGCTGATGATGCCGATCTTGTTTCTGCTGATGATGGTTCTGCCGATGACTTAGATCTTGACGATGATGGAGATCCTGTGCTTCAAAGAATTTTTTCTTTGCCTCCACCTCCTGTTCCTGTTCCTTCTTCTCCTCTGCCGATCGTTATTTCTGACGATGATATGCAGATTGTTGCCGATGAGGTACAGATCGAGGATGCTGATCTGGATAATGAAGAATTTGTCCCTTCTCTGGTTCTCCGAAATCCAAATTCTTTTGCTGCACCGATCTATGTTGATAGACCCATTGTCTTCAACAGCCTCTATGATTTTTATTGCTTTGAAGAAGGAGATGATTTTAATCAGAATGCGCCTCCTACTCGTGGTGATTTGGTTGACTTCTCCCACTCCATTGCGGACCTGTTCAAACAATCCACGAAGGAGCTATCTAAGCAGATTCATAAGTCCAATCAGGAGGAGGATGTGATCAGAATCAGGACATCTGTTTACAATGACATGAAAAATCTGCTGCAAGAAAGAACTGAACGCGTTTTCAATCTGTCTGAGTTAAATGGCTCTCTTGTCACTCAACAGAAAATCTTACTTGCCGAGCACAATGTCACCCGCAGCAAACTTGAAGCCTCTGATGAGAAACTTGCTGATATTCAGAATGAACTTCTTGAAGCCAAATTGAAGATTGCTGCTCTCGAGGCAAACAACAAGATGTTATCTGATAGATTAGAGAGTGCTCAGAGAAGGCAGAGCAAGGCAAAGAGGAAAGCTGAAAGAAAAGAAGAAAAAGCAAGAAAGAAGGCTAGGAAGTCTGAATCTACAAAGGACTCAACTCCAGCAGCAGATCCCAAGATTTCTGATCCTCCAGCTGCTGATCCTTGAGTCACATAGCCTATGATGTAGATATCTTATTGAAGACCTTCACTGACAAATTTCTTTGCTTATAAAATTTTTATTGTGCTAATATGTTTTTCTTATATTTGTGTTGTTATCTGCATTATTCTGTGCTATTTCCTTTTGCAGATCATCACTCTTGCCGATTCCTTGAACCGGCTTCACCATTTATTTTGGTGAATCCACCTTTTGCATTAGACATCTAGTGTGACTTACCTTAGGATTTGGTTATACCTAGATATCCTTAGAAATCTTTTCCCTAAGATAAGAGATGTCTTTAGCTTTAAGGGTGATTGGACTTAAGTAATTAGGAGGAGATTGTTGTTCAAATAGATACCTAGGTCCTAGAATTACTTAATCCCAATCATGTCTACTCTTAGGGTCCCCCAATTTTATTAGAACCTTTTTAAGGTGCCCTTAGGATCCTTTGTGATCAGCACAGGTGTATTTCAACTCTTCATTCAAGACAAACCAGCAAGAGGAAGCAAATCAGCAGACCAGTAAACAAGTTGCCGATCAACTTGCTACAGAAGTTGCCGATCAACTTATTAAAGAAGTTGCCGATCAACTCCATTCACAACATGCCGATATGATAGACAGTCTGCACTATCAGTCAGGTGACATCATTTCATTAAAGTCAACATTGCTGATTGTCTCTATACTGTTTTATCATAAAGTAGTTTACCTGCTCTGTAATGATTTCTACGCCGTCTGACACATAGCTACTTTTAGCTATACTCTCTCTCTACTTGCTTTTGCTGGTAACCGATTGAGACAAAGGGGTCTTTACCCATCAGACTTTTAAGGCACGCGTATCTTCGCCATTAATGCCAAGGATACTGCATTAAATGCTCCTCACCTACCCAGCTGGAAATTCAAATGTTATCCTTCTTCAATAATCTAAGACATTAACTCCTCCTATATATAGAGGACTCAGTGCATTGAAGAAGGTTGGTGATTTTAGTGCATTGAAGAGAGTTGGTTGTTTGCAGCATTCATTGAAGCTCAAACATTCCTTGTCCAGATAATCATTAGATCATTTAATAGGACATACACTTGTGCACAAACTCTACAACACTGTTAGTATTCCCGAACTAGATTATTTTAAGGAATACGTTGTCTGAGTTTTCACACACCCACCTGAGTGAGATAAGTTCTTTTGAACTTGCCGCTCAAATACACTTGGTCAGATATTTGCTTTACGATTCATTAAACTATCTCTAGAATTTAGTCTTTGTGTCCGGCAAAGCCGCTCTTGTAATAGACTAGGGATATTTAATAGTGCTCTTAACCCAAATCCAAGTTCTGACCAAACTTGGTAGAGGACGTAGAAGTATTTACACTGTAAACCTCTCCAAATCTCTGTGTCCTCTGTTATTTACTGTCCTTTCCGGTTGGAACTCTATCACCGGCAAATCTTTACTGTTCTTGCTGACTCATCATCATTTCCATTGACCAATCTCTTGAAACTGCATTGAACTTTTAGAAACTACTTTGTATTTAAACCAAGCTCTCAAAACCTTTTTATAAACTGATTTTGTGTGAGTTAAAACAAGTCATATCTTCTCCGCTGCGCTTACTGAAAATAGTTTGCAATCTGATAAGTGACTTTGCATTTATAAAAGTGTTTCTTTGAAAAAGTTTTAATTAGGCTATTCACCCCCCCCCCTCTAGCCTATTTTCCTACCAATTGGGCCTAACAATTGGTATCAGAGCTTGGAATTTTGAAAGAAATTTCCAAGCTTTGCAGCTTGTTTGCCGATACCATGGCAGGAAAAATCATGCAGTCATTCAACATCACCACCATTCCGTTGTTGAATGTCAACGAGTTTGGTGTCTGGAAATCTCGTATGATAAAGTATATGAACTCAATCGATGACCGGTTGATGAAGGTCATAGAAGGTGGTCCAATCATTCCGTTAAAAGTTTCAACCACCTACAGACCTATTCCCTCCACTCCGCTGACACAACATGCTGATCGAGAAACTGAACAGGAAACCCATGTTCAGATTGATGAAACTTTGATTGAGAAACCCAGAGAGGAATGGACCGACGACGACAAACTTTCTGCTGCCCTAGATGGAAAAGCATGCCACATTATCTCTTGTGGTTTGGATGACAAGCAATACAAACTTATTGACTTGTGCTCCACGGCTCAAGAATGCTGGAACAAGCTCCTTGCATACTTTGAAGGTGACGAGCAGGTGAAGGACAACAGACTCTACGATTGCATTGCTGAGTTTGAATCCTTCAAGAAACATGATGGTGAATCACTAAGGAGTGCCTACGACAGATTTTGCGAGGTAAGTAATTTATGTGCTTCATTAGGCAAAGTTTATACTATGAAAGATCTTAATATTCGTTTTCTAAGTTCTTTGGGAAATGAGTATCATACTAAGGTCACCGCTGTTAGAGAAGTGAGAGATTTAAACAAGACTTCTATTCAGAATCTTGTGTCTAGTCTATTTCTGTATGAGAGAGAACTGCAAAAACTTAACGTTCTCGACAAAAATTTCAAAAACTTGTCTCTATCAGCTCAGTCACAGATATCATTTCCTTCAAACAAATTCCCTCCTATAGATCCACCTCAAACATCCTGCAGTTCCAATACCCATGAAATAACCTCAGAAAAACCTATGGAAGAAGACGAATTTGCCGCCTTCGCTAGGAACTACAAAAGGTTTAAAGACTTCAAAAGGATGCAGAAAGGAAACTACCAGCAACCAAAATCCTTCACACCACCATTTCAGAAACCAGCAAGCTACAATAAACCCTCTACCAGTGCTACCGATGGAAAGAACAACAAAGGTGATCTGGTCTGCTTCAACTGCAGAAAACCTGGTCACTTTACTTCTAAATGTCCTCAACCAAAATATGAATACATGAGGAAGTCATTCAACCAGAGACATCCTAAGTCTAGAAGCTTTGTTGCCGATGAAAGCACAGAAAAGGCCTTGCCGGTTTGGTGTTAAACTGATTCCGATGAAGATGCCGATGAAGATGAAGATGCCGATGTAAGTTTTGTCGCCCTAGATTTGGAAGATGCCGATGTATCATCATTGCCGACTCCAGTCTACCGAGATCCATCTCCACCAAGAACTCCAGTCAAAGAAGAATCTGCTGGAAGACCTCAACCACACTTCAAAGAAATAAGTGTCAATGCTGGAAACCCATATGGATACAAAGTACACCAAGTGGGAACCTCACTCTATGGCCAGTGTAACTCTTCTCAATTTACCACCAACAAATCAAAATCCTTACCGATGACCAGAAAACTATTATTCAATGAACAATCTAGCATTGCCAAAAACATATCAAAACCCATCTCTTCCCTACCTGACTTCTCTCCTGGACCCATTGCCTCTGCTCCTAAAATTTTAGCTGATCCTTGTCCTAAAATATCCAAAGCTGAAATGATAGAGACAATGGATGAACTTTTTATCGATCATGAGAAGCTGAGTAGCGTTCATAAAGTGATGGCTGCTGATTTCAAAAGAATTTCTAACGAGAATAGCTCGCTTATGTCTGAACTTTCGGTTCTCAAAGGACACGAGCTTGAGTCTATTTCTTTAAAGAAAGAAAACATGGATCTCAAATGCCAAGTAGCAGTATTGATAGCTCAGATCCAAGATCTTGTGAAAAGAAACAATCATCTCTCAAGGATTGTTGATTCTTACACAAAATCTAGAGTTGCTGTTGAAACAATCCTACAGACCCAAATGTCATATAAGGACCAATTTGGGTTAGGATTTGATTCCAGCAGCAGTAGCTCTACTGAAACTTGTGCTACCGAGAAAAAGGATGAGAAAGTTGAATGTAATCCTGTTAACTCAGTGCATAAGGATGCTAAGCCAATATACAGTGCTGTGGCAATGAAGTATCCTAAGAACCAGAACAAAAGGAATGATAAGCACAAACAAAGATATGTTAAGGTTGCTGATACTGAGTCTGCCGATAACGGTATTCTTGGTGATTACATCAGCAGAGCAAGTGCTGCCGATCTGACCTCCTCTGCTGCTGATGGACAAGTGCCTAAAAAGGTAACTGCCAAAGGTAAACAGAATGGAAAGAAAGGCAATGCTAGCACCTTTAAACCTACTAAGTTTGTGCCTGCTCAATTCCCTAGTTCTGCCGATGCACCGACTAAACAGAATGATATTCTACCGACTCCACAGCCTATCAGTCATGTGAGATGTTCTAATTGTTTTGATTATGGTCACAAGGCTCATGAATGCCTCTTGAAGCACCTATCTGGACCCACTGAGGTTTCATCCTCAAGTGGTGGCCAGATGTGGTTGCCAAAGAGGAACTAACCCTCGGACCCTTGAATAAGGGGGACCATAAGCGTACCGTTTTATTTCAGGAATGCTTCATGGCCTCAACTGGTGCAAGCAAGGATTTGTGGATTCTAGATAGTGGCTGCTCTAGACATATGACAGGATTTGCAGATCTTCTTGCCGATACTATCGAAGCATCAGGTCCCCCAGTAGTGTTTGGTGATAATGCCAAAGGAAAAATCGTCGGTATAGGTACCATCAAGAGAGGTGCAGTTAATGTACAGAAGGTCTCTCTAGTGGATGGTCTGAAACACAACCTTCTATCAATATCACAATTCTGTGATAAAGGAATGCAATGCGTATTTACTACTTCCAGTTGCTATGTGAAAGACATTGCTTCCAATGAAACTCTTCTCACTGCCAAACGTAAAGGTAACATTTATGCAGTAGACTTAAGTGCTATTACTGGTGTTGCTAATGTTTGTTTTGTAGCTAAGAACATCAGTGAGAACTCATGGCTATGGCACAAGAGACTCAGTCACTTGAACTTCAAATATCTATCCAATATAGAACCAAAGAAGACTGAAGAAGCTCTTGCCGATCCTGGTTGGGTTGAAGCCATGCAAGAGGAACTGAATCAGTTTGAAAGATGCAAAGTATGGGAACTTGTGCTAAGACCAACTTCTCGGCAAGTTATTGGTACTAAGTGGGTTTACAGGAACAAATTGGATGAAGCTGGGAAAATCATTAGAAACAAAGCAAGATTAGTTGCTAAAGGCTACCGTCAAGAGGAAGGAATCGACTACGATGAGACATTTGCTCCTGTTGCAAGATTGGAAGCTATAAGACTTTTCTTAGCCTATGCTGCCTTCAAAGAATTCAAGCTATATCAAATGGACGTGAAAAGTGCCTTCCTGAATGGAGAACTTCAAGAACTAGTTTTTGTTGAACAACCACCAGGTTTTGAGGACTCCAAGAAGCCTGATCATGTCTACCGATTGAAGAAAGCTCTCTATAGCCTAAAGCAAGCTCCAAGAGCATGGTATGAAACCCTATCTAAGTTCTTACTTAGCAATGGCTTAGGCTTCACTCGAGGTAAAATCGATACTACTTTATTTGTTGCCAAGCATAAGGGTCATTCATTGTTTGTTCAAATTTATGTCGATGATATTATTTTTGGTTCCACTAACGAATCACTTTGCAAGAGATTTGAGAAACTGATGCAGAGCAAGTTCGAGATGAGCATGATGGGTGAACTAACATATTTCCTTGGACTTCAAGTCAAACAAACCCATGAGGGAATATTCATCAGTCAAGCCAAGTATGCCAAAGAACTTATCAAGAAGTTTGGCTTTGACAATGCTCACTCTCAAAGCACACCGATGGGAACTAACATTCACTTAGATAAGGATGAGTCTGGTAAGAAAGTAGATGTAACAGTCTACCGAGGTATGATCGGCTCACTCCTCTATCTTACTGCCAGTAGACCAGATATTATGTTTGCTGTTTGTGTTTGTGCCAGGTTTCAAGCTGACCCTAGGGAATCCCATCTGCAGGCTGTAAAACGTATTATTAAATATTTATGTGGCACTGCTAACCTTGGATTATGGTATGCAAGAGATTCATCTTTCAATCTAATAGGTTACTCAGATGCAGACTTTGCAGCTTGTAGGGTGACCAGAAAGAGTACAAGTGGAACTTGCCAATTTCTTGGTGATAGATTGGTGTCTTGGTCCTGTAAGAAGCAAGCATCAATTTCCACTTCCACTACTGAAGCTGAGTACATAGCTGCCGGAAGTTGCTGTTCACAGATTCTATGGATGAAGCAGCAGCTGGTTGACTATGAAGTTCCATCTCAAATTTGTCCCATTTATTGTGACAACCAATCAGCAATCTCAGTTTCAAACAACCCGGTCATGCATTCCAAAACCAAGCACATAGACATCAAGTATCACTTTCTGAAGGAACATGTTGAAAAGGGGAATGTAGTGCTGCTCAAAGTTCATACCGATTACCAAAGAGCAGACATACTGACAAAGCCCTTAGATCAGAAAAGATTTGAATTCCTCAGAGGTGAATTAGGTATGATTGATTTTTATGGTTAAAATTGTGCTAACTTTGCTACTTGTGTTAGTCTGCCGATCAAATCAGCAGAGCATCAATTATCTTGCTGACCACGAACATGCCGACAAAATCTTGCCGATCAAAATTTTGTCAAAATCATCTTGCCAATTCTATCTATATATCTTGCCGATTGATAAAATCAAATCAGCACGTCTCTGCAAAAGTTAAGATTCCTGACACATGACGTGAGCAATCAAATCAAAGGTACATCGGTCACACCATCTCCCTGACACGTGTGTGTACCTTTCTTATCCAAAATCGTGTCAAGATGTATTCCATTTAATGCGATACATCAGCAGGTAAACAGGTCATCATCACTTCTATTTTATTTTTGACTAATTTACCCTTTCTCCCTCTTACTTTTAACTGTTCACCTTACTGATTTGTGTGCGCATTAATTTTTGCGTGCGCACGTTCTTCGAGATTATAGGTACAGTTATTTCTCTCCCTTGCCCTCTCATATTCTCTCTCTCCCCCATAACATATATAACGCCTTTCAAAATTCCATTAAGCTTTTTCTCCGCCATTTTTTTCTCTCTGCTCTCTATTCTCTCTATCTCTCCTCTTTCCAGATTATCAGTTCATCGTTTTATTTGTTCATCTATTCATAATCTGGTAAGTGTTAATGTTTATACTCTACTCATTTCTAATCATTTATGGTTTGATTTGTCTTTATTTCTAACATTGAGAGTTGTTTGAGTAATTTTGCAGACAATGTCCGGCGAAAAAGATATCTACGGAGGCTATGTTGACTCCGACTACTTCAACGACGAAGCCGACGGGGTTTTCTTGAAGAATCTTCTTATTGGGTCCCTGCTTGATTCGTTCATCACTCCATCAGGAGTTAGTTCAGTATTTGTGGATCTTGTCAAAGAATTCTTCTCAAACTCTTCTGTTGTCCGCTCTCGTGCTGACTCCTCCGTTATCGTCTCCATCAATTCTACTGTTTTGGGCGTGCAGATCTCTCTTACTCCCTCTTCTATCTCTGAAGTTTTTCCCAATCTTGGGAATGAAGGGTTGAGTGCTCTAGTCGATGAGCAGGAACTGGATAGGGCTTGGATTATCATGAGAGGTGCTGGCACAAGGCTTAGTGGCACTAATCATCTGAAGATTCACTATCCCCGAAGATACTATGCTTTGGCTGAGATAGTTGATAGATGTCTCATTTGCCGATCTGGATCCCACATCAATATTACTGATGTGCAGTTTGAAGCTATGGCCGCCATTGTTCTGCAGATTGAGTTCAACTGGTGTGCCTACATATTCAGGATTATCGCTACGGCTGCTGCTAAGTGGGCTTCTGACAGATTGAAGAACATGGCCAATCCTGGAAAAGGATGCCATTATCTGTTAATAAGTATGATTCTGAGGAGAAATGCCAATGTAGTGGCTGCCGATCGCTTTCCATCCAGCTTGCCTTTCAATAGGTTGAAGTTCTTTGATGCTAAGGATTGGAAAAGGATTTCAAAGAATGCTTCCAGTGCCGATGCCCCCTCTGTTGCTCCTGCACTTGTTGTTACTCAGAGGAAGAAAAAGGCAAAGACCATTCCTTCAGTTGCTTCTCAATCAGCAGCAGTCTCTACTCCTGCTCCTTCAACTGATAGGATTCTTGCCGATTCTACTCCTGGTGCTCCAAAGAAAAGGAAACTGGTAAAGGTTGCCGATCAAGTGGTGATAAAGAAGGTGAAGCTTGCCGATGAAGTTCCTTCTTCCACTATTCCTCCTGCTGATCCAAGAGCCAAACTAATTAGGTTTGCCCCTGCTCATCTTGCCGGTGCTTCCCTAACTACCGATCCTGCTGTCAAGGTTGAAATTCCTGATGAAGAATTCACTGATGACTTTGCCGATGGCAAAAGTATTGAGGATGTCATTGAGAAGCTCAAGTCTCAGACTCCTAGGAAATGCGCTCCAATCAGAAACCCAACTTTCCACACCTTCTACAAGAATCCTTGGTCCTTCACCAACAAGGTCTTGATCAAGAAATGGGTCTTTCCGATTGACCATCTGCCTCCCTTTATTCGTCGTCTTCTTCAGTTTCATGAAGAGATGAAAGACACTGTCACTCACGAAAATCCTGCTGATTATGTTGATCAAAAGAGTTTGGACAGACGCACTGATATGTGGAAAGAGAAGTTTGTCCCTCTATCAAAGTTCAAGCAGTTGAAAGAGGCTGAACTAAAGCTCAATTTTGGTCAGTATTTTGAATTCCTACCACTACACTGGAACCAAGTCTATCTTTTTCAAGATAGAATTAGACAAGACTTGATGGTTCAGGACGTGTGGCTCATCTATGCCAGGACATTTAATCAGCTCTCTCAATTCACAGAGTTTGATCCGTATCAGATTGGAAGACTTGAAAATGATGAAGATTTGCTGCCATACAATGATGATGAGTCTCCTGCTGTCAGCCCTCTCAATGCTCACTTTCATAGATCAGTAAAGAAGGTCACTATGGACTTGATTGAAAAGTCTAATGAATTTCTTTTGAAGCAAGATGCCGATCGCCGTGCCGCTGAAGACCTTGCCGATAAAGATGCTCATGTTCCTTCGCCAAGCAGCAGCAAGACCGAGACAGATGCCGATGTTCACTCTGCCGACGATGCAGATGCTGCTGATAAAGAGTTTGTTGCCGATGGGCGTGATGATGCTGATGAAGATGGTGATTCTACTGATAGTGATGCTGATGATGATGGTGCTGATTTATTTGGTGATTTAGTTTGTGCTCACAAAGTTGCTGCTGACTCTCCTTCCACTTCACTTACAACAGATAGTGACAAGATGCCAATCAGAACTGTCATGACTAAAGCTCCCTCTGCTGAAGTCTTTGCAGAATCTGTATTGAAGGATGATAGTAGTGTTGAAGGAAGTCATGCTGATGGACATTTTAAGGAGATAGTGGAATTTCAAGTTGAGACAACTACTGACACTCAACCTCTGATTGAAGTATCTACCGACCTACCTGCCCCAGTTGAGACAACTATAGACACTCAACAGATGGATGTATCTGTTTCAGGAGGAGAGACTGATGAGAAAACTACTGACACTCATCTTACTGAGCAAACTACAGACACTCAGTTAGTTGCAGTTACTCCTGAAATACAGATTGTCCCCCCTACTGGTATTAAGGAGGTTGTGGAATTGGGAGGAGGTACTGAAGGAAGTACTCCTAATTTGGATGCTGAAATTGCTGCTAGCTTACAATTCGAATAAATTCTTCTACAGCCTTTATTCAGATTGCCGACTGTTGTTTCACCCCTCCCTCTTCCTGCTCCAACTAATGTTCGTGCCGATGGAAATCATGTTGATGAAGCTGATCCTGCTGATTACATGGAGGTTGGAGAACAAGCTTTTGTTGATCCTGATGCTGTTGATACTTCTCCACCTCCCAGCTATGATTATTTTCAGAATGGGAAGGATATGATGTGCTCAAATTGGTACTCTACCAATGTTTCTATCCCTTCCAACAGCTTTGGACATCCTCTCTTTAATGTTCATCCGAGGCTATCATTCAAGTATACCCTCCAAAGGCGTCCACTTCCGTTTGGCAAAGATCACCCTCATGTCACCAAGCATCCATTCTCTTCTGGTGCCTCAACCAGTGACAGACCAATATTCCTTCCATGGATCAAAGATGACCATATTCGTACAAAGGGAAAGACTCCTCGGATTTCTAGACTGAAGCGAAAGATTTTCTATGAACCTAGATGTCTACTACCTGGCAAACTGAAGATAGGTGGTAAGGTCGTTCTCCCTGGTCTATCTCCTAAAGAAGTTCTCATCACTTTAAATGGTTGGATGAGGAGATGCTCTATGATCAATGATGAACTTAAAGAAATTCTGGAGTATCGGCATCTCAACGCTCGTGGTCTTGTGCACTTAGTCAAATCAGCTGCACTTGCCATTACTCTGCCGATGTTTCATCCTCGTCAGCGTGCCGATCACATGGTTTACACATCTAGGCTGCTGAATGCCAGATTGGTAATCATGATATTGGAAGGCTATGCTTGTTTGGAGTTTCAGCTTGCTTTGCTGCTTTCTATGAAAGACAACGGCATCTTTCATCTTTCAGGGGATAGAGACGTTATTATCCATCCAGAATTTCCTCTGGAGATTGTTTATCCTAGACCTGCCGATGATATTGTCTCCACATTCATTCCTATTGAAGTTCTTTCCGCTACCGAGATTGTTGCTGCTCCTGCTGATGATGCCGATCTTGTTTCTGCTGATGATGGTTCTGCCGATGACTTAGATCTTGCCGATGATGGAGATCCTGTGCTTCAAAGAATTTTTTCTTTGCCTCCACCTCCTGTTCCTGTTCCTTCTTCTCCTCTGCCGATCGTTATTTCTGACGATGATATGCAGATTGTTGCCGATGAGGTACAGATCGAGGATGCTGATCTGGATAATGAAGAATTTGTCCCTTCTCTGGTTCTCCGAAATCCAAATTCTTTTGCTGCACCGATCTATGTTGATAGACCCATTGTCTTCAACAGCCTCTATGATTTTCATTGCTTTGAAGAAGGAGATGATTTTAATCAGAATGCGCCTCCTACTCGTGGTGATTTGGTTGACTTCTCCCACTCCATTGCGGACCTGTTCAAACAATCCACGAAGGAGCTATCTAAGCAGATTCATAAGTCCAATCAGGAGGAGGATGTGATCAGAATCAGGACATCTGTTTACAATGACATGAAAAATCTGCTGTAAGAAAGAACTGAACGCGTTTTCAATCTGTCTGAGTTAAATGGCTCTCTTGTCACTCAACAGAAAATCTTACTTGCCGAGCACAATGTCACCCGCAGCAAACTTGAAGCCTCTGATGAGAAACTTGCTGATATTCAGAATGAACTTCTTGAAGCCAAATTGAAGATTGCTGCTCTCGAGGCAAACAACAAGATGTTATCTGATAGATTAGAGAGTGCTCAGAGAAGGCAGAGCAAGGCAAAGAGGAAAGCTGAAAGAAAAGAAGAAAAAGCAAGAAAGAAGGCTAGGAAGTCTGAATCTACAAAGGACTCAACTCCAGCAGCAGATCCCAAGATTTCTGATCCTCCAGCTGCTGATCCTTGAGTCACATAGCCTATGATGTAGATATCTTATTGAAGACCTTCACTGACAAATTTCTTTGCTTATAAAATTTTTATTGTGCTAATATGTTTTTCTTATATTTGTGTTGTTATCTGCATTATTCTGTGCTATTTCCTTTTGCAGATCATCACTCTTGCCGATTCCTTGAACCGGCTTCACCATTTATTTTGGTGAATCCACCTTTTGCATTAGACATCTAGTGTGACTTACCTTAGGATTTGGTTATACCTAGATATCCTTAGAAATCTTTTCCCTAAGATAAGAGATGTCTTTAGCTTTAAGGGTGATTTGGACTTAAGTAATTAGGAGGAGATTGTTGTTCAAATAGATACCTAGGTCCTAGAATTACTTAATCCCAATCATGTCTACTCTTAGGGTCCCCCAATTTTATTAGAACCTTTTTAAGGTGCCCTTAGGATCCTTTGTGATCAGCACAGGTGTATTTCAACTCTTCATTCAAGACAAACCAGCAAGAGGAAGCAAATCAGCAGACCAGTAAACAAGTTGCCGATCAACTTGCTACAGAAGTTGCCGATCAACTTATTAAAGAAGTTGCCGATCAACTCCATTCACAACATGCCGATATGATAGACAGTCTGCACTATCAGTCAGGTGACATCATTTCATTAAAGTCAACATTGCTAATTGTCTCTATACTGTTTTATCATAAAGTAGTTTACCTGCTCTGTAATGATTTCTACGCCGTCTGACACATAGCTACTTTTAGCTATACTCTGTCTCTACTTGCTTTTGCAGGTAACCGGTTGAGACAAAGGGGTCTTTACCCATCAGACTTTTAAGGCACGCGTATCTTCGCCATTAATGCCAAGGATACTGCATTAAATGCTCCTCACCTACCCAGCTGGAAATTCAAATGTTATCCTTCTTCAACAAGCTAAGACATTAACTCCTCCTATATATAGAGGACTCAGTGCATTGAAGAAGGTTGGTGATTTTAGTGCATTGAAGAGAGTTGGTTGTTTGCAGCATTCATTGAAGCTCAAACATTCCTTGTCCAGATAATCATTAGATCATTTAATAGGACATACACTTGTGCACAAACTCTACAACACTGTTAGTATTCCCGAACTAGATTATTTTAAGGAATACGTTGTCTGAGTTTTCACACACCCACATGAGTGAGATAAGTTCTTTTGAACTTGCCGCTCAAATACACTTGGTCAGATATTTGCTTTACGATTCATTAAACTATCTCTAGAATTTAGTCTTTGTGTCCGGCAAAGCCGCTCTTGTAATAGACTAGGGATATTTAATAGTGCTCTTAACCCAAATCCAAGTTCTGACCAAACTTGGTAGAGGACGTAGCAGTATTTACACTGTGAACCTCTCCAAATCTCTGTGTCCTCTGTTACTTACTGTCCTTGCCGGTTGGAACTCTATCACCGGCAAATCTTTACTGTTCTTGCTGACTCATCATCATTTCCATTGACCAATCTCTTGAAACTGCATTGAACTTTTAGAAACTACTTTGTGTTTAAACCAAGCTCTCAAAACCTTTTTATAAACTGATTTTGTGTGAGTTAAAACAAGTCATATCTTCTCCGCTGCGCTTACTGAAAATAGTTTGCAATCTGATAAGTGACTTTGCATTTATAAAAGTGTTTCTTTGAAAAAGTTTTAATTATGCTATTCACCCCCCCCCCCTCTAGCCTATTTTCCTACCAATTGGGCCTAACAAAAACAATTAGACATTGTATATATATATATATATATATATATATATATATATATATATATATATATATATATATATATATATATATATATACGGTCGAACTCCTGTGAGAACCATTTTATATGAGAACCGTGAGAACCAATCATAACCATTAGATTAGAAAAAAAAAAAAACAAAGGTCCAGATGTTAGATACATTGGATACACTTGGATACATTAGTTAATTTTCGAAAAACAATTGGATACATTAGTTTTTAACATAGATTATCCAAGTGCAACACTTAGATACAATACTTATTAACCTATTGTATCCAAGTGTAATATCGAATACTTTGTAATGTATCTAAGTGTATCAATTGTATGTAACATATGGAACCTTGATTTTGTTTCTAATCTAATGGTTATGATTGGTTCTCACGGTTCTCACGATATTTAGGTTCTCATTTGAGCACCTATATATATATATATATATACCGAAGCCGCTGACATCAGCAATACCACATGACATATTCTTGTAAAAATTTTACTCTGCAACTATTACTATTTTTGTATAATTTGATTTAGTTATTGAGTGTAACAAATTTACATATACCCAATAAATTTAATCCTAAAGATGAAGGCGATGTCAATTTAGTATTTAATATTTATATACATCCCTATTTAAATAACTTTTTTTTTCTCAAAAATGATTCTCTTAATGATTGTTTTACCATTTTTTCATATTTAATTTTGTACTTGCAAAATTAAAAGTTTAAAAATAGATAGAAAGAATATATATGTATTTTTACTAATAAAAGTCAACTTTTTGAGTCAGTCTTACGAAAAACATGTTTTACAATAAGAGATGTGTAAAACTTATATTACACTAAGAGATTTTTTTTTTACATCAAAAGATGAAAACATATTTTACACTAAAGCGAGTGTAAAATAAGTTTTTCTCGAGATTTTCACCAACTTTTTAGAGTGGCTTTTATTAAGAAGGTCATTCATTTTGTACATAAAGATAATTAAATTGCTATATTAAATATCTGACTATAAAAACTACGAGTAACAAATACAAACAATCTAATATTTATGGTTGTAATAGTACTTGATTTTTAACATTCAAGATAAGTGTTTATTTTTCAGTTTAAAAATATATTTTTAAAAATGTTACATCATCTGTGTTAGTTTAAAGTTCTCAAATGACATTTAATTATAAATATCAGAAATTAAAAAAAATGATTTTTTAAATGAGTCACACTTATGAAAAACATGTTTTACATTAAGAGATAAAAACATTAGTTTTTCATAAAAGATGATAAACAAGTTTTACACTAAAGCGAGCATTTAACAAGTTTTTCAGGAGATTTTCACTTTTTAAATAGTGACGTGCTGTGACTTTTATGACTTTTCCATATATTATATGACTTATCTACATATTATCACCATCATCTTTACTTTTAGAGTTGTTATTGAAATTATAACTTTTAATAGCTTTACAATTCGTTTACTAAATTATATTTAAAATTTTATTATCATTATTGTTATTTGTGAAAAACACGTACATCGCACGGTTTCAAATATATTATAAACATAATCATTTTTACAATATTGCTGTTTTCTGTGCATTGCACATGCATCACATTGTTTAAAAAAAAAAATCACTTGATTAAAAAAAATACTAAACAAATAATATTAAAGGCCCTTAAATTTGACTTCGCCCCAGGCCCATAAACTGTTAGGGATGGCCCTGTGTATAGTTTATCCGTAGAAAAGAAAAAAGTCACGATTTTTACCTCAAAACAAGAGTTCCCTTGTATTCTCTCTCTTTTTTTGTTGTTGTGTTATCAGCAAAATATAGTGTTTCTTTGTTTCTTATTGATTGAAATTCTTGAAGTAAAATAAAAGTTTACTTATTTTTCATTAAATGCCTATATATTTTCTGCATGTTAGATTCATGAGAGATTTCGACATTAGAACTCTGTTTTTGAGTTTGTCTCGTTTCTGCTGGTTGAATTTTCTTCAGTAATTATTGATTTTCAGAAAGAAGATTAATACGAAATACAAATATATGCAAAGGATTTCAAATTTGAAACTAGGTCAGATAGAAAGATGAGCTGACGGAAACGAATTGAATCAATCAGGAAGTAAACTAGCTAGAAATTTGCGAATTAGGTCACCACAAGATTTAAACAAACAAATCATTTGAAGCAAACAACAAATTTACGAATTAGTTGAAAGAAGATGAACAGATACGAAAAGCAAAAATGAAACTACGACTATGAAATTGAATCGAGTATATAGATTGAATTTGGGAGACAAGCGGAAGAATCAAGAAGTGAGAAGTGAGAATTTGGTAGAATTGTAACAAGCTATGTACTTAGTTTAAGAACCTTACACACAAACACATACATACACACCCTCCATAAATGCACACAAAATAAAATCTCTGTAAGCCCATAACTATGCCCTAATAGATCCCATGACATCACACAAACATATGCCGCCAGATAAAAATGACAACAAAATTAAGTTGTGCAATCTTTTAATCAAGCTAGTAAGCAGTCATAACATTCATGATTGGGTTAGTTCAAGGCATTCGATAGTTAACAACGAAACGACAACAAAGCCTTAATCCAAAAATGATGAGTCATCCAACAGTCCTTCCCAGACCAATTTGACTCAATATCCTCATACCACTTGGTATATCACCAAATTTCCAGAATCTCATGTTCTCCCTAAACCACAGTCCACCCCCCAAACCTAGAACAATAATATACTCTGTAGCAATAACCTACCTTCAGCCCGGAAAAGGACAAAGGAACATAGATGGAGTAAGTTACTACAGACTATAGGTCTAGTTTAATACTTGGATGATGAGATCTTGAAGGCGGTAGTACCAACAGTCTAGCAGCATGGATAAAGTGAAAAGAACTGCTCCGCTTAAGGAAGAAAATCGTAAAGAGAAGACAGACCTTCTGCCACAAACAATGCAGAACAAGCTACCTTCCCTTCCCTTCTCCTGGTATCTTTTCCAGACCCACATTAATAAAATGTTGCCATCACACTTACCATTGAAAGTAGGAAAACTTGCAACTTAAACAAAAATTAAGAGGATGGAAATTTTGTCAAAAGGGTGCCATAACAGACTCCCAAGTCAAATACCCTCATTACTCATAAGCAAATAACCAAATTAAACACATAATGTTAATCCAGGAAAAAGCATGGAAACAAACAGAAACAAACATTCAGCTATTTATATGCATTTTCATAGTATTATTTGTTCAATCAAGTGAAGAGCTTTGTCCTAAACAACATTGCTATTATATCTTCTACAGACAACAAACTGAAATTCAAATATCAGTAGGGGAAAAACAAGTCTACTCGGCATATCCCACAACAAAATTTTTGACCTCTTCCCAACAAGAAACAGTGTAGAGTGTACCAGGCATTCCTCCATTTCAGCAGCAGTTAGAATCCACCATACTCTGTTTTTGCATTGCAACAAGGGCATTGAATAGGGGGATAAATTGGACCCCAAAGTGTCTGCCAACTTTTCTTAAGCGCCTGTCAGAACCAATCACTATTCCTATATCAGCCTTCACCAAACATAGCAGATCTGCAATACCAGACCCGACGTAAATTGTAATCCCTTTCATGTCAAGACAGACTTTCTTTTGCAAGATGCTAACAAACGCTTTTAACTTGTCCATCCCTGTCTCAACCTTACGATAAACTGTGGATGCACACTTCACAAACTTGATCTCATTAGACCAAATATCAATGTTATGAACACCACTGCACAAAAGAGAAATAAGGTTAGTGGGGTGGTGGCAAACAATTTAACACTAGTACCCACAACTTTTTTCCATAAAAAAGTACCTGCCACAAAAGTAGTTCGAATTAGTTCACTACGCCAACTACGGGACAAAACATGAACACTCATGTCTTGTCGTCCCGTTACACTCTGAAAAAAATCCAAGCAGCCCTCCCTCATATTAGGACAACCATCTTCATTAACATCCTCGACGCTTAAATCATCAAAAAATCCAGAACCAATGATCCTTGTGTTAATAACCTTCTCTTCAGTCGATAGTTGCTCGAGACGTTGCTTCATTAAGCCATAGTTATAATACGACACTGCAAAATATGAATATAAAGACAAACAATTAACCATACAAAATATATTACTATTAACTATTAACAAGAATTAAGTCTTGATTAAAATGATTTACTACCAGGCTCATCGTTATTGATTAGGTCATCAATCATCTGATGATATAAGGGACTCCGTTCCCTAGATCGAAGACCCCAATAGTATAAAATCTCCTCTGTCTCAACCTTACGATCAAATCTAAACAGAGGTTCTACAACAGACACTGTGCATGTGTCTAGAAAACTAGTGAATAGAATTATCGGCTTCTCGAATGCATAATGTTCTTTCATAAGAGGAAGGAATGAAGGGACTGGACTAAGAGAAAATATGATCTCTTGCGGATGGATTATAGACAGACCATAAACCCTATTAAGGGTTTGTTTATCTTCAGTAGACATAGCCGTAGAGATGTTGTCCAATATACTTTCACCAAGACTTGAAAGCTAGATAAGAAACAAATGGATTAGACAATCAAAAACAACATTAACATAAATGACAAGTAATAATATGTTTGGAATTAAAAAGATTCAAACAACCTTGAGTATGTGAATTTTGAAAAATTCCATATAGTTCTTAAAAGGTGGTTCAACACCAGTATCCACAAATGTCTTGGCTGTTTCCATCCACAAGAGGGTAAGGAAATTTAAGTGTCCAACAATGGCACCAAGCGTGTAAACAAAAATGTTTCTATGAAAGGGTTCCAATCTGTCTCCAAGAACAAATCCTTTTGACGTGTCAATCACAAAATCTTTGAACATTGATGTCTGTGGATTCTCCGGAAACCCTTTACCAGATTCAATGCCTAAGAATTGCTGCAGAATACATTGAATTGAAGGACCAGGGAAAATAAGTAAGAAAAGGAAGAGAAGATCACAAGTACTATACTGTCAACGCTTTGCATGAATAACAACAAAATACAATCAATAAAGAGGTCGTCTCCCGTACACCCGGTGTACGGCGTGCGACGGCTCGGCTCGGCGCCGAATTTTTTTTATTTTATTTTTTTGCCGAATTTTATTTTTTTTTTCGCCACCCCAACTTTTTTTCCTCCAACAAAAGTAACACTTTTTATACCGAAATGTAACACTTTTTTTCTTCAAATGTAACACTTTTTTTTCAAAATAAATGTACCACAATTTTGATGCAATAGATTAAAGATAACATAAAGATTCACAACTAAATTAATGTAACACTTTTTATAAAGGAATGTAACACTCATTTTTTCAAATGTAACACTTTTTTTTGCTCCCAAAATTAACATAGGATTGACAACTAAAAACTAATGTTACATTTTATAAAAAATGAATGTAACATTTTTTTTTTCTTAATTGTAAGAGTTTATATTCCTAAATGTAACATTATATATTAAATGTAACAATTTTTTATTGAGAAAGTAACAATTGAAATGCAAACCTATTTTTTTTTTTTGTAAAAACTGATGTTACCTTTAACAGTAGAAAGTGTTACTTTTTGAAGATGAAAGTGTTACTTTTATCAGAACAGAGTGTTACATTTTCAGCTGACAGCAGATCAATTTGTTTTGTGTGTAAAAAATGTATTTTTTAAAAAAAAAAAATCAAACCATAACATGACCTATGTAGTTTTATTCGTCTCGTCGAAACGAACAAAACGGTATTTTTTAAAAAAAAAAATCGACTTATAAATCACAAGATATGACATTTTAAAGTTTTTTGGTTTTTTTTTTTTTAATGGACCTGGGCGGATGGGGCGGGCGGGGCGGGCGGGTTGACCCGCGGGTCACGCCCGTCGCACGGCGTACACCCGCCGTTCCTGAGAATTTGTCATCAATAAATGGGTTATTGTGACACTCTTTTAAGGTATTGCTTACAATCAAAATTGAGGAAATCACTTGAAGATCGCCTATAAGCTGAGTGATTGGATCAAGATCTTCCTCACTGATCACGGATTCCGAAGCACGCCTAATACTATCAATCCAAAAATCCCAAATCAACCAAGAACCCTAGCACAAATAAATTGAAACAAAAACGAAGAAGAAATTGATTACCTATCCTCGAAGCATTGGAGGACTCGAGACTGTTGAGAGAGAAACTTGCAGAAATCTTCATTGTTAAGGCATCCCGCCACCATGGCGATGGCGAAAGGGCTCTGCATAGCGATGTTTGAATCCTTCTTAAAGCGACTCCATAGGGTTTTTGATGTACTGTCCCCCCATCATCAATAATCCTACTCACATCCATTGGAATTCGAATAGTTTCTTTGGGAAATCGTGGAAAGCCGTATGAAATTTTTGGAATTCGAATAGTTTGTCTGGGAAATTGTGGAAAGCCGTATGAAATTTGTGGAATTCTCGATAAATTGTTCGTGAAATTGGAAGGGTTTGGGACCTTTCGGTATCTACTTCTATACTTCTATTATCTATGTATCTATAGTCTATACGTCTATACTAAAGAAAGAGATGAAACTCTTAGTTCCCGCCCACGCACAAGGGCATATTTGTGATGTATACAATGGCATAGGGTGTAATTATTTCAGGAAAAGTAGAGTTTGGGTTGCAATTTTCATGACCCGAGCGGGTTAGGGTCGAGTTCGGTTTTTGATGATTTTAAACTAATTTCTATAACTAATTAAAATTTAAGCTTACACGTAGATTGGGCCCAAGCAAATATGAGCTGGAAATTTTATAATTTGATACGCTTCGGGTCGGATCCAGGTTCCCTTGTCTTAGGGTCAGGTCGGGTTCGGGTTAAACCCTTTGAAGTTAGGGTCGGGTTCGGTTTTGACGGAACCCGTCCGTTGCCATTCCTACATTAATCAGACTTATCCGAGAGTTATATTAGAGGTGGCCAAAAACTAACCGGAACCGGCTAACCGGCTGTTGGTCAACCTGTCAAAACCGGTTAACCGGATCAACCTTCAACCGTGTATAGCCGGTCCGGTTAAGGTTAGGGGATTTCTTCAACCGGTTATAACTAGGGCTGTTGTACGAACCGAGCTGGCTCGGGCTCGTCTCGTGAACGCTCGAGGTGTAGCTCGACTCGAACTCGAACCGATTATCAAGCTCGTTTTTGTTATCGAACCGACCGTGTTCGACTCGCTTAGCTCGTTAAAAGCTCGAGTTCGGCTCGATAAACTCATTAAACTTGAATTTTTGTTTTCGAACGACTCGAACTCGGCTCGATAAGCTCGTTACCATATACGTAAAAAAAAAAAAAAAAAAAAAAAACTAAACTCGAGCTCGGCTCGTTAAAACTTGAGTTCGATATCGACTTGAGTTGTTCGCGAGCTCGACTCGTCTCGGCTCGTTTACAGCCCTAGTTATAATCGGCTAGTTATATCCCGGTTCAACCGCCCCTTTCCAGAATTTTGCAGATTGCCCCCTCCCAACGACTAGTTAACCAAAACGTCTAGTTTTCAAACTAGCCGTTAGTTTTCTGACAAAAAACAGCTGGAAGTGCAGAAAATTTAAAAAAATAAATAAAAAAATAATAATTGAGTTTTTGGTAGCTTTAAATATCCCCTCCCTCCTCCCATTTTATTTCCACCTTAGTCTCTCTACTCTCCAATATCCGAAATTCCACACTCTCTATAATTTTCAGTCAGATATTTAACAGATTCCAGTCAGTTATTTCCAGATTCCCAGTCAGTTTTTTTAACTGTTCTAGTTAGTTTTATAGATTACAGTCAGTTTATTCCAGATTTCCAGTTAGTTTTTAAACAAAATCAGTTGTTTTCTTCGATTTTAGTCAGTTTTTTTACATTTTCCTGTTAGATTTCCAGATTTCAGTCACTTTATTCCAAATTTCTAGTTAGTTTTCTAACAAAATCAGTGTTTTTCTTCATTTCCAGCCACTTTTTTAACGATTTTCTTTCATTCTCCCTAGAAAAATGGCTTCATCTCAAAATCTAGGCAAGTCACATGTTGATTCTACCTCGCATAACCAAGATTTTGATGATTTTGAGCAACCTTTTGTTCAAAGTGAGCAACATAATGAAGAAAATGTTGTTCAAAGTGGTAGAGGCGGCTGAGGCCGAGCTAGAGGGGAGGGAAGAGGTGGTCGGGGACCTCGGGGTCGTGGACAACGTCAACCACGAGAAGCCAATTCCGACATTTTTACGGTCCATTTCCGAAAAGTACAAATTAACAAAAATGACTATGTCAATTTTCGAGCTGAATGCAACTATTGTTCAAAATGGTACCCGTTCTCAAAAGGTGGAGGGTATGGGTCAATGAACACGCACATGCTGTCAAAACATCCCGACAAACCTGGCATTGAGAGTGATCAAACTCAATTACAATTTAATCCATCCACCCAACCCCAAGGTACGTCTTCGTGCTTATTTGAATTTAGTAATGTCCTTTATAGGAAAAAGTTGTGCAAATTTGTGTGTGTTAAAGAGCTTCCTTTTAACTTTGTGGATGATGATTTTTATCAAAATTTTATTAGACTTTCTTAAATCCCGCTGCCTCCAAAGTACCACGTACGACTCTCGTACGCGATATTAAAATGGTGGTGTCAGAATATAAATTAATTTTAATTGGTGTTTTATCAAAATTGGATCATAGAGTTTCAATTTGTGCCGATGGTTGGAGTGGTCATTAGCTTAGAAATAGTTATTTGGGTGTTACATGCCATTGGATAGATTATTCATGGACCATTCAAAATGTTCCCTCAAATCCTAATCAAGATATTGGTATTGCTACACAAGATGAGGATGAGGCCGATCCATATAGTTTTTTTAATGAGTTGTATTCCCAAAAAGGTCTAGAATGGCTTCTTCTTCTTCTTCTTCTTCTTCTTCTAGCTCTACCATGCCCTACGAATTAGAAGCATATTTCTCTACAAATTTTGAAGTTGTACAAAACACTTCAAATCCAACTACTTTTAATGTTTTGAGGTGGTGGTCACAAAGGCAAGAAACTTATCATATCCTCTCTTTAATTGCAAAAGAAGTCTTAGCTTCTCCCGCTTCAACCGTGGCGGTCAAATTGGCAATTAGCGTGAGAGGAAATGTTTTGGATCAAAGACGTTCCAAACTAACGGTTGAAAATTTGCAAAATAAACTCTTACTTGGTGATTGGGTTAGAGCGGAAAAGAGGGAGCAAGATATGCCTATGAAGAGGATTTACTAAATCCACAATACCAATACGATCTGGAAGACTCTACGGGAAGTTCGGACGGGGACGGAAATTAGATAGTTTTTATTTTAATTTTTAGAATAGGTCTATTTTTATTTCATTGTAATAGTTAAGTTGAGGTAAGACTCCATTATGTCCTCCCTTAATTTTAAAAAGGTAAGGTTTGGTTGTCTCCCTCTTTGTAATTTTAATTTTAATTAATAACATTTAAGGGTACCGTCCCTTTTTTACTTAAACAAAATATGTTATACTTTTTAATTTAAAAAAAATGAAGAAAATGAAGTGTTTTGTTTTATTTTATTTTTTAATTTTTTTTAAATGTTTTTTTAAAAACTGTACAAAGACTGTTCTTTATATTAAAAAAAAAAAACGCCAGGCGGTTTAACCGGATTAACCGTCTAACTTTAACCGTGTGTGAGCCGGTTAGCCGGTCCGGTTACAGTTGAAGTAAACCAAAAATCCCAACAGACGGTTATAATGGGAAAAACTGTCGGTTAACCGACAACTGTCACGTCTAACTGTTATATGTATGCATAGCAGGTTAACTGGGTATTTCAACTGAATGGCGACAGGCTGTTGGTTACTTGGTTTATGCGGAGTATTCAATTCACATGCCTTAGAAATACTAGTGCTCAAACATAAGATTAATACTGGTGAAGAGGCCACATACTAGTACTATTATTCACACAACTACAAAAAAATTTTCCGAGAATTTAAATTAAAAATAAATTCTTGTTCATATAAACAAAAATGAACATTATTATTGGCGTGCTTTTTTAAGATTTTATTTTACAATGTTCAAGTCCTAGCATGTTTCAAAATTTGTTATTGATTTTAGAATGTTTAATCTTTCCATCCAAAAACAGGATTATTTGTTTTTTTCTAAAAAAAAATCTCCTAACTGATTGTACAATTTTTTAAAACATCTTTGTTTTCATATGAGATTGTACCTTTCCAACAATATTAAATATTTATTTATGATACTTGAAATTTAGTAAATACTAGTAGTTAGTAAAATTATCTATGTATATAATTTTACATGATAATTTTCAAAATATTTTACATGAATAACAAATATTTATTCCTCAAATTAACTTATTCCTCACCGAGTCAAGTACTCAAAAAGTCTCTATTTATTCTTATTTATTTTCACAAAAAAACCATAGGGCCATTTAAATTTAGTTCACCCAACTTAATTTTCAAGTTATGTACTACTTCTATCACTAAATCAGTGTCCAAATTTTATTTTAAAGGACATCTGAAAATGTCAATTTTTTGTACAATTTGGTGGCAAAGATTCATATACTATAATCTTGTAATCTCCTTTCCAAACATCTAGTTTTGCACGTATAAAGAGACCAGTGTTTTTTTTTTGAAAAAAAAACATTTAGTTATGTTAAAAAAACACTCATTTTGGGACAAAGATTTCTTGAAAATAGACATTCATTTAAAGATAAAGGGAGTAGTAAAGTAGTATTCATTTACAATCAAACAAAATTGTAGCACATTTTTAATCTTCTTTAATGCCATATAATAATTTATCAAATATACAAATTGTGCAAAATTTATTGTGATATCCCGATAAATGTTGGGAATTTAGTGGTACCCGATGCAATTGAGATTAAGAACATAATACACACAAACAAAATATATGAGAGAATCACACACAAGAACACAAGAATTGTTTGCCAGTTCGTTTAACACATGAACTACGTCCGGAGGCAATCGCCAAGCCAATATATTATTAAATATTCTTTAATATGGTGTTACAATGTGTTCTAACTCGGAACTATCCTTATATAAGCCTACAAGAAAGTCCTAAACCAATACATGGAAGAATTCCCGTCATACTAGAAGACTAAGCACGATCTGGAGCAGAAAACTGAAGGTTTGGACTGTTGGGTTCGTGCAATCATGCGCAGCGGAAGACATAACATGAAGAAACTCAAAGCCTAGATCCGTTATGATCAATAATTCATAATGTATAAGACGAAAGAAACTAACCCTTGTAGATCGAGATAAGAAACCTTGGATTTAGATGCTAAGATGAGCACCCTCTACCGGTGATCCACACGTCGAGCGGATTCAAGAACTCTTCTTGACCTGACTGCTAGGTCATTCGGATTGAAAAACTTGATGAAGAATAATTCTTCAATTGGTCCCTATGATTATTAGTGTTTGATAATAGAGAATAATCAAACCTAATAACCCTAGTATAATATGTGTATTATTTCTTTTCAAGAAAAATGTTATGATTTCACAAATCAATGTTATGGGACTGAATCCCGGCTGTACATAGGGATGGAAATTAGCCCGAACCCGATCCAAACCGCCCCAAAAAAGTAGGGTTCGGGTGGCAATTTTTATGACCCGAGCGGGTTAAGGTCGGGTTAAAGTTTTGATGTTGACCCGTCGCGAACCGACCCGACCCGCACCCATATGTACAAAGTTAACATATTATGTTAGTTAACCATATTATAAGTGTTGTGCAATTTATTTTCATAGTTATTTATGGGTGAGGTTTGATGATTTAAGACTGATTTGTATAACTGGTTCAAATTTAGGCTTAAACATAGATTTGACCCAAGCAAATATGACCTGAAAAAATAGATATTGATACACTTCGGGTCGGGGTCGGGTCACCCCTTTTAAGGTTAGAGTCAGGTTCGGTTTTGGGGAAACCCACCCCAAACCCGACCCGTTACCATCCCTAGCTGTACATATTATATACTAGAGTTTCCAAGATCCTTTAGGGTTTTAGACTTCCAATAAGAAAATCCTAAAATAAATTGTAGTACGCCGCACCAGCCGTACGGCTCCAAGGAAGCCGTATGGTTCTCAAGGAGCCATACGGTTCCAGTTCCGTACTGCCCCGTTTTTCGTTCCTTTTTATTACATCACTACACATGGTCAAAGAAGAAAGTAAAACATGGCCGCTCCTAACCTTCATTTACCTTAAGAGCAGAAATATGGAATACTCCTTCCATTAATATAAGTCGTTTTAGCAAAAATTACACAAATCAAAGAAACAATAACTCTTGTTTAAACTTCCCAAATTACCCTTTCTATCTCTTAGTATTAATTTAATGCAAATAAAGACTCCTTTCTCTCTTCAACTACCTTACACAAACCAAGGAAGCATTAAAGATGAGCATTTTGATCTAAAAGACCAAATAAAAGCTAAAACGACTTATAAAAAGGGACAAAATTGAGAGTCTGAAACGACTTATATTAAGGAACGGAGAGAGTATAGTCTAGAAATAGTTAACTTGATATAATCACGAGACGCGTGAATTTTATAAAGCATATGATAAATTCATTATAGCTTACAACAACCTCCGTCTTTAAACAAGTGTCCTTTTTTTCAACTAAAAAAAATAAAAAATCCTAAAGTGAGTGTCCTTAAGGAAGTTACTAAAACCCAAAGAATATCCGCAAAGAAAATCCTAAAGTGAGTGATATGTAGCTTGTGTTGATCTAGCAATGTTTGATGAAGTACTCGATCAAAAAGCTTAATCGACAACAAACTATGAAACCAAGCTTGAAGGCTCCAAGTATAAGTATACGTATTACATAAAAAAAAAAAAAAAAAATGCACAATGTGAAAATAATAATATAATAAGCTGATATATATAGCTAAATTCTACCACAGGCAATGGAACTTCTTGAAACTCTTGCTGGGAACCATGTTTAAATTCTCTATTTTCCGATGGTGGGAGCGGTGACTCTTTGCGGTGGAGTTGAGGGCGGGGGAGAAAACAAAATATCAACTGGAGTCTCTTTTACCGGTTTTAACAGTTTTGAGCCAGTACTTTTCTCTGGTTTTGGCTTTGCCGCAACGGAAGGTTTCAATAGTAATGCTCATCGTTCGCCATTACGTTTATGACTGCCAGACAAATTGCGACTGTGAAAAGTGCCCGAGACAAATAACCGGCCATTTTTAGTAACTAAAACTCAGGTAACCCGCCGAAAAGTGGTAAAGATGTATTGTTAGAAGAGTAGTACATGAGTAGTACAGTAAGATAGATAGAAGCTGAGATACATAAGGTAGAAGGCACTGCCAATTTATAGAGATGGGCTATGAACTAGTAAACTTAGTTTTTTTTTTTTCCTTTTTGAACACATCTTGAAATCTCCTATTTATCTTTTTTAACACAACTTGAAATCTCTTAATCCTCAGTTGTTTGAAACTTTCAATTGCTATAAAGTAATGCAAGTGAGTATTACTATTAATTAAGTAGAAAATGGAAAGACACTCATTGTCTTTTGTGACAAGTAAGTGTCGAGAAATCGCCAAAATTGGAGTATAATATATGCATGGTTTGGATACTTGCATGACCCAGTTGACCCTCCTAAATGGGCTTTTGAATCAGTCAAATCTTATGTCATTGACACGTTTTTTTTCATTAAGTCAAAACTGAAGCTTGATTAAAATACGTTGGTTTGAAAATGTGGATGTGTCATTGGCTCGGAATTCTGTTTTAAGCATGTCAGTTCGCGGCTCTAATAATCCCTTGGTCTCATTACTTTTCACTACATGGGGTCAGGAGTGGCGTATCCATGGGTTGGATACGTTGTATTTAACACTTCTAATGAAACACTCAAAATGAAAATATTTCTCATAATTAGTATTCTGATTAACACTCAAAATGAAAAAAAATCAGTATGTTTGTTCTTCTGCGTGCCTTGTTTGTTTTAGCTTTTTATTTACTTATTATTTTTTTATGTTTAACACCCCTCTTCTTTCAAAAATAACAACTTACACCCCTAAAGTTTTTTTTTTTTTTTTTTTTAATAACTACTCGGTAATTTTTTTCGGGAAATCCAGGGTGTGCATCGGCCCACCCTGGTTACATACTAGATCCGCCCCTGCATGGGGTTGAAAAGAGACCCGACAGATGGTGGAGAGAGGGATGGGGCAGAGGTGGGCGAGTAAGTGGGAGGCGGTAGGGGTGAGTTTGGGGGTCGGGGGGGGGGGGGGGATTTGGCGGTTTAAATTTACAAAATGTGAAAGTGTTAGTCAAAAGCTTACTGAGAACAGATGTTACCTCAAGTGTTAGGTAACACCCCAGGTAACACACGCTGACGGATAGAATACACACACCCGAAAATATAAGAGTTTTGCAGCGGAAAAATAAATAGCACAAGAGATATATTTTTCTCAAGTTATATAAATATAACTTGAGATGCCTAAATGGCGAAAACTTTATAATCAATATCAATTACAAAACAAAAGGTTCCCTATAGCTAGTACAATATACGATCTATGGAACCAAAAGTAGAACAAAGTACGATGATCCTAACCTAGCCAAAACACACTCAAAGCCGAAGTATTTGAGTGTGGAAAAGAGTGTATGGGAGGGAGGATCTAATGAGCCAAGAAGTACTTTGCTCTTTGTGCTATGGATGTGTGTAAAATTTGGCTTGGTTACAAAGTGTTCATCCTAGCACTATTTATAGCCTTCAATACTTGATGGCTACACAAAGAAACAGCCTTGGGGCTGCCTTCCACGTTGTGAGAGAGTGGGGAGAGTGAGTGGGCTTGCTCTCCACTTTTTGTGCAAAGACTTGGTCACTTTCCATGATTTTCTCAACCAATTTCTTTGTGCCCAAGTCTAAGCTTCGCCCACTTGTACTCCATGCTTCCAATGCCCTGTACTCTTCCATTTGATCAGCAACAAACCTTGGACTTGGTCTTCTCCATATTTAACATATTTAACACATGTTAAATATGTTTGTAACTCCCTCATTTACTCGGCTTTTATGAGTAATTCTTTGTTAATTTCTTCTCCACGTGTTTAGCTCCTTAAATCAACTTTATTATAACCTGAAATATGGACCAACATCTAGACAATAAAATTAGGACATTAGTATAAAATTATATTAGAAAGAAATATCAAATTACAAATTATTTTCGTCACAGCACTTAGACTGTCAGTGGCAACATCTGAGGTAACACCTCCGTCTGCACTAACAATCTCCCCCTTAATTTGAGATTTCTTTCCAATCACCTAAGTGTTGGTACCTGCAAAAACAAGTTAACCATATGCAGTATAACAGAGCATTTCACCAAAGATTAACTCCCCCTTAATCATGGAGTTAACCGAAACAACAAAGATTTACTTAATATACTAATTGTAAAGTAGAACCATGTTTAAAACAATTAGTAGTTTAAAACAAAAAGTAAATCAAAGTTTTAAAATCCACAAAACCACAAGTCATAAACCAAAGCATAACCACCAAAGTATTAAAGTTCTAAATTAAGAACTAAAATACGAATTGTTTTAAAAACCAAACCAACCAAAAACAAAAATTGTTTTGAAACCATTTTAAAGTACCAAGAAAAACCATTGCCCAAGTATTGTGGCAACATAAACCTTCAAACAAGGTTATTCTTCTTCTTATTCATCATCCACTAGTACCACAACAGCATCAGTAGCAGCATCAGTAGCAGCACTAGTACCTGCACTAGTACCAGCACACCATCTCCCCCTGGTTGGGAAGAAAATCAAATTAATTAAGCCGATGGTGCCTTCTTAGAGGGTTAAGTAGCCGATTTGGAGGAAGAAGGGGCTTTTCTTTTGAGTTTCTTGGTGGCGGTAACAGGTGGTTGAAAGGCAGTCACGGTTGGGGTAGGTTGGACTGAAGTAGCAACCATGGAAGGATCATCAATGGACATGGCCATAGATGGAAAGATATTGGAAACCATGGGAGATATGTCCATGGGTGAAGTAACACCCGAGATAACACCCGGTGACTCCTCTTGAGGTGGTTAGGGTTTTGGGAAGGTGAAGCCATTGTTGAATTTTGAGAGGTAGAAAAGGAGAATTTTTTGAGAAGGGTTTTTGATTTTGGGGAAGGTTGCTGAGATAGAGAAAAAGCGATGAAGAGGAGGGAGTATATAGGTGCGTTTGAGAGAGAAAGAGAGAGTAAATAGGGATAAGATTTTAGGAGGTTAAGGAATGTGAATTAGGAGAGGAAATTAATTTAAACTTAACTCTTATCATCTAAATTAACTAAGACCCATATTTTTACTCACATTTAAACTATCCTAATTAAACTCCCCCTATTTACGAGCACACAAAACCAACTCCCTACACATCCGTTTTTTTTTTTTTTTTTTTTTTTTATAAATAAAACGAAAAAAGAAAAGAAAAAAATTAAGTCGGTAAAATTAATGATGTAACGATCTCTCAAAAATTTGAAGATAGATTCCTAAATTTTAGGGAAATTGTTACAACTATATTTTACCAAAGTAAAAGATTTGTTTTAGACTTTTTCAAAATTGTAAACTTTTTTTCTTTAAATAAAAAGACTTTCAAACTTTGAAAATTTAAAAAACAATTCTGAAAATAAAATAAAAAAACGAATGTAGCACACACTAATGTGTTGATGGCAATGATGGTAACACTTAAGATAACATTCGTGATAAACATCCCTTATTGAATTTATATTAAGGCAATTAAGGCGAGATAGACCTCATTTTTTAACACATGAGGCGAAGATATGCTTCTATAATAAGCATTTGAGGTATAACAAGCTTGCCAAATTTGAACACTTTAGGCAAAGAAAATCTAATAATTTAGATATAAAAAGCTTGTTCTTCATCTTCAAACACTTTAATATAAACATATTTTACACTTCTTTATCTACAAGGGAGCATCGTAGTAGCGAGCTCCGTGCCCCGAGTCCTTATAAAGTGTAAACATGTTTTAGTGATTTGTACCGTTCAAGTAGGAAACACTATAGTAGCGAACTTCATGTTCCTAATACTTAGTATAAAATCACTAGATAATATTCCCCTTTGGCAAGAGTGCATCGTCGCAGCGAACGCCGTGCCCCGAGCTACTAAGGAAATACTATAAGTGTTTTTAGCCTTTTTGCCTTTGAAAAAGATTAGTAACTTTGTCACTTTTGAGTTTAAAAAGAAATGTTATCAATAATATTTCCTTGCATGTTATCCTACCATAACAAAAAAGGTCAGTATGTGCCACCGTTGACAGACTGAAAAGACAATCCATCAACAGATTAAGACAGAGAAACATAAAAAATTTGAAGTGTTTTTTTTTTTTTTTTTTTAAATAAAATATAAAATATTATACAACAACAAAGATGATCCAAGGGGTTTAAACAAGACATGGAACAAGAGACTTCTTCAAGTTAGAAAATCTCTTATGGTTAAAAACTCGAATGAAATATTCATTTTTCAAAAAAATATTTTTAGAATCAAGCTTAGAAAGAAAACATGAATGGTTTACCATGTCTCGATAATTAACCGGTTCCTTACCTCTAGTTTGTATCCCTTCGTCTAATCTCCCTATCACTTGGGATATAGGATGGTTCTTTTTAATCCTCAACGGGGGAACTCTTCTGACGGGATCATCTACTCTATTGGAGTCCTCATTATTTTCATTTTCAGCAACTGGACTGACTTCTGATGTTATCTCTGGTGTTGCCTCAGGTGCGGTAACACTGGGGCCAACATCTGGTCCAGCACTTATGACAACATCTGGTCCAACATAAATTTCAAATTCACTTTGAGGTTGTTCCATCTGTATCATGAGAGGATAATCACCTGGTTTATCTGTAACACTTAACAGATCGTCAAAAACAATGTTCGCAGATTCTTGAATAGTTCCCAAACTTAAATTATACACTCGATATGCATGATTGTCTTGAGAATATCCAAGAAAAATGCCTTTATCACTCTTAGAGTAAAACTTAGCTAAGTAATCCCAGTCTTTTAATATGAAACATACACACCCAAACACATGGAAGTAATGTACATGTGGTTTCTTCCCATTCAAAATCTCATAGGGTGTCATTGTTAAACAAGGTCTTAGAAAGACTCTATTTGAAATGTGACAAGCCGTGCTCAAAGCTTCAGCCCAAAATCTTTTTGAAATCCGTTTTGAAAATAACATGACACGGGCCATATCAAGCAATGTCCTATTTTTCTTTTCGGCCACCCCATTCCCTTGATGTGATTTTGATACCGAAAAATCATGGTTTATCCCCTTTTTCTTACAAAAAGTATAAAAGGAAACATTTGCAAATTCTTTTCCATGATTAGATCTTATACGAAAAATAGGTGAGCAAAACATGTTTTTGATTTTGGAATGCAAGAGTTTAAATTTATCTAATGTTTCAGATTTTTCTCTTAGGAAATATACCCATGAAAACCTAGAGAAATCATCAACTACAACAAAAATATATCTCTTACCTCCCAGGCTTTCTACCTCGATTGGACCCATCAAGTCCATGTGCAAAAGCTGAAAACAATGTGTTGTCCCGAAGTGTTGCTCTTGGTGTTGGGCAGCACACTGGGTAACACGAGTCTCCTCATTTTTAAGGCAGTCTCCACAAACCATTTTGTTATTAAGATTCAGTTTGGGGACTCCTTTGACAGCCTCAAACTTGAAAATGTTCTTCAAGTTTCGATAATGGGCATGTCCAAACTTTTGATGCCACAATGTAGTGACATCTATTTTTACCAAATGGCACACCTGTTTGTCTTCAACAAGATAACAATTGTCACTTGATCTAATTTCTGTCATCACACAATTGTTAGTATAATCAAAGACTTCACAAGTATTTTTGTTGAATTTTACCTTTAAATTGTCATCATAAAGTTGGCTAATACTAATTAAATTAGCAACAAGACCATCTACATGTAAGACATTTTTTAAGGCAGGAAAACCAGTCACATTTAGTGTCCCTTTTCCTATTATATGGTTTTTACTTCCACCACCATAAGTTACACTACCTCCTTGAAAAGATTCATAGTCTTTCAAAAACAACTTTGTTCCCGTCATGTGATGTGAACATCCACTATCAAAGTACCATGATCCTTCAATATTTGTTTTTAAGGAAATGTAAACAATATCGCATCTCAATTTAGACTTAGGTTTCCATGTCTTCTTTTTTGTGTTTTTGACCTTCTGACAGAATGTGTTATCTGGAGTGCTGGGTAACACTTCAGGTAACACAGAATAACTGGACTGTTTCTTTGAAAGAGTATTACACTTATTTTTAAAATGTCCAGAAGTGTGACAGTATTGACACACTTTTCTTTTGTCAGAGGAGTCATTAGAGAAAGAATTTTGATCAAAAGCACGTTCTTTCACAAAACATATTTCATGTTCATCACAACTCAAAGAAGAAATAATTTTATCTAATAATTCTCGGAAACCAATACCTGCTTTGAGAGGCTTACTCAAATTGAGAATCTCATCCATTTTGGATGATCCGGTGTTGATTTTCTTCAAGGTGGTTTCGGCTAAAGTCAATTTGGCCTTGACTTTCTCTAGCTCAGCATCCCTCTTGGATGCTTGAACTTCCAAGCGAGTCAAGTAGGCCTTGAGTCCATCATTCATCTTGGTTAAAGCTTTAACCATCTTGTTCTCTTTCTTCCATTCCTTGAGCAACTCCTCATAAAGGTTCTTTAACCCAGCAATGAGTTCATCTTTGCTGAGCTCATCCTCTTGCGAACTTCCTGCATCAAGGTTAGTGGAAACCACGAAACAAACATCGTTAGTTAAACTGAAATTGTTATACCTGACGGGTGTGGTCTCAGATGTTATCTCAGTGTGTATAACATCTGTGGTAACATGTTCAGTCTCCGAGTCACTTATTGTGACAAACATGTTGTTTGATCAGGTTCTCCCTCCTGGAGATCGAAAGCCATGACAAAGGACCGAACCACTTAGTAACGTCAAGTGACCGGGCTCTGGTGCCAATTGAAAGTGTTTGTCAAAAGCTTACTGAGAGCAGATGTTACCTCAAGTGTTAGGTAACACCCCAGGTAACACACGCTGACGGACAGAATACACACACCCGAAAATATAAGAGTTTTGCAGCGGAAAAATAAATAGCACAAGAGATATATTTTTCTCAAGTTATATAAATATAACTTGAGATGCCTAAATGGCGAAAACTTTATAATCAATATCAATTACAAAGCAAAAGGTTCCCTATAGCTAGTACAATATACGATCTATGGAACCAAAAGTAGAACAAAGTACGATGATCCTAACCTAGCCAAAACACACTCAAACCCGAAGTATTTGAGTGTGGAAAAGAGTGTATGGGAGGGAGGATCTAATGAGCCAAGAAGTACTTTGCTCTTTGTGCTATGGATGTGTGTAAAATTTGGCTTGGTTACAAAGTGTTCATCCTAGCACTATTTATAGCCTTCAATACTTGATGGCTACACAAAGAAACAGCCTTGGGGCTGCCTTCCACGTTGTGAGAGAGTGGGGAGAGTGAGTGGGCTTGCTCTCCACTTTTTGTGCAAAGACTTGGTCACTTTCCATGATTTTCTCAACCAATTTCTTTGTGCCCAAGTCTAAGCTTCGCCCACTTGTACTCCATGCTTCCAATGCCCTGTACTCTTCCATTTGATCAGCAACAAACCTTGGACTTGGTCTTCTCCATATTTAACATATTTAATACATGTTAAATATGTTTGTAACTCCCTCATTTACTCGGCTTTTATGAGTAATTCTTTGTTAATTTCTTCTCCACGTGTTTAGCTCCTTAAATCAACTTTATTATAACCTGAAATATGGACCAACATCTAGACAATAAAATTAGGACATTAGTATAAAATTATATTAGAAAGAAATATCAAATTACAAATTATTTTCGTCACAGCACTTAGACTGTCAGTGGCAACATCTGAGGTAACATCTCCGTCTGCACTAACAAAATGCACCGAAATTGTATTGCCTACGTTTCAAAATGAATGTCTAAAATTGCTCGAATGTCCTTCATTTGGACAGAGGCAGTATGTCTGAAAAGTCAAATAGGACTCATTCTAGAACCGAGGGTGTAACAAGAAAATTATGCATCAAAGTTGCCCTTCCAAAGAGAAAAAACTGTTACTAGTGCGGGACTTGACTTCAACAACTCCCCTGGCTGCTGGATCCAGAGCCTTGCCATTTGGACTGCTTGGATGTCCTTGATAGAGGCCGTTGGATGGGATTTTAGGGGTTGGATGGCCTTTTGACAAACACCCCCCAACACATCAACCTTTTCACTTTTTCCTTAAATAATGTGCCCAACTCAAAATTTGTAAGTTAAAGAGGGATGGAGGGAGTAAGTAATAAGAAAATAATTGGCTATTTGGTGAAAAAATTGATATTAGTCATAATAACTAATCTATAATAATAAAATAAAACAAAGAGACTGCTGGAGAGATTAAAGGAGGCCAAAAGGAGGGAAAAAAGGAGACACAAATGGGGGTGAATGATGGGGTTGAAGCTTCCAAAGATAAAAACCTTAGTGTGAATCCAACACTCACATGGAAGAAAAAAAGATGCTCAAAATGGAGAGGCTGTTGGCCACGCCTCTCCATCTAATGACCATACATCCAAGGATGATGACCATGAATCTGCACTAATTACGGATAAAAATGCTCAAGGTGCTGAAAGTGAGTACAACCAGGTGGAGAATGCTGCGATTAATGAGAATTCAAACAAGGTTGGCAACGAAGAATCTTCGGTAGAAATGATTTCAGTTCCTTCGGCTTAAAAGCCAAATGATATTGCTAAGGAGACTGACATTCAAGCATCCCAAAGTACCAAAGATCAAGATGTCCGGGCCTCTAAGCCAACAAATATGGAAAAAGAAAAGGAAAAGCAGGCTACAGCCACTCACGTGGAAGAATTGGTAGGATTGAAAGAAGCAGATATTGTTGATATGAACACGGGTAACGAAATATTGGTAGCTCCCGCTGCGCTTGGAGCGCAATGGGGTGTTTTGGCCTTACAAAATGAGACTGTTGTTTCACCATCCGTCCCTACGAATGCTCCTAATTTGGATGAAGAAAAATTCAATGAGATTCGGGAAATGGTTCGGCAAACTCAAGCTTCATCATCAGCTCCTAATTTACGTCCCCTCATAGCTCGTACGCGGAATCCCAAGTATTTTAATACCGATTTTATAAACCCAACAAACCTAAAAACATCTCTTACTATTCGGGAAAAATGTGATTCTGAACCAGAAGGCGGTGTTACTTCTCCTTCGGCATTTGAAGAAGCTCGCCTTTATGGAGGTATAGTTGGAGGAGTTCATGTTAATCCTTGGGCTCCAATGGCTGACAGCGGAAAGCTGGAAGATTATTACGATGAAGAAGACGGCTTTCAAAAAGTTAAAGGAAGACGGCTTTCAAAAAGTTAAAGGAAGACGGCTTTCAAAAAGTTAAGGTACAAAATCTTGCTTGGCTGCATTTAGCAAATCATTTTCTTTACAATGATCACCATTATTTTTGATTGGTTTACCTCGATTTGTATCTCGATTTACTCCAAGTACAAAATATTGCTTGGTTGCATCAGGATTATGTTCTTTTCTCATATTTGAAATTGATCGATGTTGTGGCTCCTTGCTCTTAGGGCCACATAATAAGTCTTTCATTTTGTAGTATGCCTTTTAATCGTGGACTAAATCTTCGATTTTCAGATGATTCACTCTTCTTTACTTCACTCACTATTGGTTCACTGGCAAAGAAATCAGCAAGGCATATACTTTCGATACCTAAAAAGAAGTTGTGAACCAATAGTGGGTAAAGTAAAGAACAAGGAATCGTTTGAAAATCGAAGATTTAGTCCACGATTAAAAGGCATACTACAAAATGAAAGACTTATTATGGCCCTAAGAGCAAGGAGCCACAACATCGATCAATTTCAAATATGAGAAAAGAACATAATCCTGATGCAACCAAGCAATATTTTGTACTTGGAGTTGATCGAGATAGCAATCGAGGTAAACCATTGAAAAATAATGTTGATCATCGTAAAGAAAATGGTTTGCTAAATGCAGCCAAACAAGATTTTGTACTTGGAGTGGATGGAGATAGCAATGGAGATAAACCATTGCAATGTGAGCTTGAACATTGTAAAGAAAATGGTTTACCAAATGGCAGCGGAAATAATACTACCTCTGTCCCTAAATGAGTGTCCAAATTTCATTTTAAGGGACACTGAAAATCTCAACTTTTTGAACAATTTGGTAACAACGATTCATATATAATCTTGTAATCTCATTTCCAAACCTTTAGTTTTGCACATATAAAGAAACCGGTGAAAAAAATTTCGAAAAAAAACTTTTAGGGAGAAAGTTATGTTCAAAAAAGACACTCACTTAGGGAAAAAATTTCTTGAAAATGGACACTCATTTAGGGACAGAGGGAGTAGTATAATTGGCTTGAAGGACGTGGGATCTTTGATGAATGGATTGGACAAGGTGCATCAGGCTATAGTCAGGTTGTTGATGCTATCATTACTATAAATGAAGCAAAAAATGGGGGTGAGTAATTAACCAGAAAAGTCTAGTGATTCTTTCGCAGTCAGACGGTAACTTATTATGGTTTTAAGGAATTTTCTTACAATATACGGAGTACTATTGCTCATAGTTACCCGGAACGTGGGACGTTTCGGGACGCGGGACGGGACCGGGAACGAGGAACGTGACGTAGTAAATTTTGGGTACGCTGGGGGTAGGATCAATTGGGAACGTGGTACGCTCTATATTGAAAACACATCACTAAGTTGAATATAATAACACATATATACACACACACTTACATATATTTATATATATATATATACTTTTAGGGAGATAAAAAGAGTATAATGTAAAGGCGGAAAAACCATAAAAGATTGTAAATGCAGACAAGATTCTACGTTGATGACCGGTTATTTTCCGGTACGATTGTTTGAGTACTTTGGGTCGAGTTCCCTTGCGAACCCGGGACGCGTGTTCCCGGGACGTGGGACGAGGGGGGGTTGGGAGTTCCCGGTAACTATGCTATTGCTATCCTTGAGCATCTCCTTGGGCAGTCACCCGTATTCTTATTCTCACGCCGGAGGGCCTTCGCCGGTGAAGCCCCGGCTAGTTTACGTTTGTTCATTGTGAGCAGATCTGAACGGGGAAATTCTCATTGCTGGATTTATCCGAACCGCTCGACGAAGGGCTGATCCGACACGTTTTTTGCAGCATCATGGACAATCAACAATGAGTTAACTGAAAGTTGCTTCGAAAGCATACTGATAGTAATGGTTTTCCACCTGCATTTTCAACCAAAATAAATAAAATAGGCTCAAGATCAAAAATATAACCCGTGCAAGTTCTAATAAGTACCATCTCCGTCCCAGTGAACCCTGCATCGAGCAGGGTGAATCAAATCATACACATTATCGGGAAATGTCAGCCTTTGTTGTGTTCCAATAACAAAGAGGGTAGCAGGAATTCTTCGCTCAAGAGCAAACTGTATCTGAGCCTCATGTTTGTCTTTTGGGGCAAATGACATGGTGATAACATCCTTGTCCAACAAATTCCCACCAAAGCTAGCAACACCACAGCCAACATCTAAGATAACCCTTGTGCGCTTACCCCATTCAATCTTTTGTAAAGTCTAGAATAAATAGCAACAAACTTAAGATTAAGAGGTAGTACGCAGGATATCCGAATAGAATAAAATGCAGATTACAATGTGTCTCCATTATCAGAAAAAGATAATACTAGCAAATCAATGTAAACAAGTTCTAGAAAGAAACTACTCCCTCTGTCAAAAAATGATCTTTTCATTTGACATTTTTCATTGTCCCAAAAAGTTATTCCTATTTCTACAATTTAGGCTTAAATGTGTATAAACACAACATGGCTAGTGAAGTAAGTGTTCATATCCTTTTATAAAGTTTGAATAGTCAAATGTGAAGATCATTTTGGGACGGAGGGAGTATTAATTACTTGATCTATCAGCTTTCGCTCAAGTAAAAGGAGTTCCATATGTGATGCTGACTTCCACCCCTTACTCATTAAGAATGTTTAATATCAATTCGTGATGAATATATCGGTTGTGAAGAAAAAATAATTGATCTGGTAAAACAGGGAATATATATATTCCTGTTACAACATTTTGATGCCCTAAGACACGGGATTTATGAAGGTGCACAAGTTGATTTTAATTCAATTAGGCTGGTTCCTAGAATTTTATATACTTCCTAGTCGACTCAGAAAATGTTGAGTTTTATAACAATATTCCCATATAATGCATGCTATTATCATTGAATTTATACACTGAATTAATATGTTTAGAACAGTAACAAGTCCCGGATAGATCAATTGGCTATGATCCGGTAAATGGAACAAGTAGAGTGCTGCAGTACAGGATCCTTGAATTCTGCACCTTCTTGTATTCAACCAGCTTAGGGTGGCCGGGTGGGGGACATTGTCAAACCATATCTGAAAATTCCACGTGAATCCACAAAATACAAAAATAAGAATGTCAACAAGCTATTCAGACAATATACATGATTCTTAACAAATTTCGCATCTGTTTGTTTTGATAAGTTGTTTACTCCATGGGCGGATCTACTATATTCAGAGGGGTGCACGTGCACCCGCTCAACTTTCGTTATCAAGAAGGAAAATTTTGTGTTGAGAGTATATATATATATTAAAAGTGCAATTCCTACACAAAAATTCTTTTTAGCTCAGGTGGTCTAAAGCATGTTAGTGTGGGGAAGGGAATGAGTTTGAATCTTGGCATGTGAACTTTCTCACCTCAATTTTAAAACTCTATGTAAGTATTAGTTTGGGCCAAAACTTGGCTATTGCATTTAAATCATTTAAATGTACTTATTGCTATTTCAATGATCTTTTATTTAAATTTAATTATTGTATTTCTAATTTGATTTAAATAATATTCTCATTTTAAGATGGATGTTTAGTCATGTTTATTTTGAGATTAATGTTCAATTTTTAATAAAATATGTAATTTATTGCTTCTTTGAATTGCCACACACACATACAAAATATTATTTTAATTAGAAGTTACTTAATTGGTTTAATTAGAAAACTAATAACAAATTAATCATATTTGGTTCCTATATACTCATTGTGCCAGTTAATGACAAATTACATAAAAAATGTTTATATTTTGATTTCTCTTTCTTTTTCTATTTATATTGATTTTTTTTTACTGTAATCGCTAAGATATTTTTTTTTTGGTGTAGTTGTGCACCCGCTGAGTAAAAGTTCTAGATCCGCCACTGGTTTACTCTTTGAATAAGTGATGACAAACACAGAACAAACCTACAGCACAAGTTGCTGCAACGTGTGTGAAAAAAAAAATCATTTTAACCTGGCGCATATGAAAATAAAAAGATTCAGAAGAAAATTCAAAACATCAGCATATACAGAATGGCATTGCTCTTCTTTGAAATCCAACCCAGTGTCCAGGGCGCCTGATGATTCAAGTTTGAAGGGTCTACCAGACCTTTAAGGTGAAGTGCGTAATCTCTAAATTACCGCCCTAAGGCTCAGTTCCTGAATGTTCCATCCACTATTATTAGCTCACTTCTCTTGATTATAGTATGGATGGAAATGCTAGAGTTACAAATGAATTTCACCAACACAAGATTTTGAAGGAAACTAGTTTCTCCCTAAATTATAGAAAGTCATGTTTTCTAAACCTTCCTTAAATTTTCGCCAAATGCTTGCAAGTAGAAAAAAAAAGTGGGCTTTCAGTAATTTAGGGAGAAACTAATTTCCCCCAAAACCTATTGTTTCACAAAATGAGGTAGCGGTATTTTAGACATATCATTTTGTAGACTATTGTTGCATTTTTTTTGTGACTTTATTATTTTCCATATATAGTATTATGCAGTAGTTCTTTTAATTTCAGTAACATTCATCTGGTAACAGGTTTGGCATATGTTTTTGACAATTATGGTTTCTGTAAGGATTTTAAGCCCAAACACAATTGCTTAATTGATAAAGATGAAAGCACAAAATAACACAATAGCAAGAACGAAACAAAATTGAAAAATAGATGAACACAAGAGATTTTATGTGGTTCACCAACTTGGCTACGTCCACCGGCGACGGAGAATCAATTCACTATAATCAAGAAGAGTACAAGGAGAATCAAGGTGAAAACCTTTCACATTGTTGGAGTAGAGATCCCTCAAAGGAACAAGGAGAAGAAAATCTGGAGCAGAATTCCAGGCGGACGCCTGGTATTGACCAGGCGGGCGCCCGGTTTGGACAGAAGGTCTGGTTCCTGGAATTGGCATGTAAGCGGGCGCCTGGTCCTCTACAAGCGGGCGCTTGGAATGCCGAGAAAGTGCAGATTTTCAGGATTTCTCTTATGTTTAGGTTTAGGTCTTACTCTTGGTTTGCTATATAAACAATGTTCCGCCCCCATACTCATCGTAACTCAGATTTAACATATTATAGTGCAAGATCCTGGCTTGGTAGTGCCCCCAGACGTAGTCAAACATATTGACGAACTGGGTAAACAATTTCTGTGTCTTTTCTTGCTTTGATTTCTTGTGCTTTGTTTGTGTGCCTTTATTGTTCTTGTGGGTTTGCTTGGATTAGTGGAGGGCCATATCCACAACAACTGGTATCAAGAGCTCTGGTTGGAGATTAGGGTTAATCGACCGATTGGTTTATCGAGCGATTGGGTGTTGTCAAGCAATCAAGAATGGGAAAGGACAAACAAGCGGTGGAGAAATTTGATGGTTCTGACTACGGGTTTTGGAGGATGCAAATAGAGGATCTCTTGTATAACAAACATCTCTATAAGCCTCTAAAGGGTGTCAAACCGGAAGGAGAAAAGCAAGAAGATTGGGATCTCATGGATCGGAAGGCCCTAGGGGTGGTTAGATCTACTTTGTCAAAGTGGATCGCGAAGACTACCAAGAAGGCGAAGACCACAAAGGAGCTATTGGATTATCTTACTGAGAGATTTGAAACTCCATCTGCTGCAAACAAGGTTGATTTGATACGCAAGATGGGTAGTCTCAAGATGCAAGAGGGAGGATCCTTAGCTAAACACATCGATGAGTTTATGGATGTTATAGACTCATTGACTGCGTTGGATATTACGTTTGATGATGAGGTTCATGCGTGCTTATTGCTAGCGTCTTTACCAGGAAGTTGGAGCGGGACGGTGACAGCGATCAATGCTTCAGCGGGTAAGAACAAGTTGAAATATGATGATGTTAAAGATTTCTTGTTGGGCGAGGAAAATCGTTTGAAGAAGTTGGGGACATCGTCTACTTCGGGATCGTCCTTAGCTGCTACTAGCAGGGGAAGGCCGGGTACTAGCAATAAGGGGAGAACTGAATCAAGGGAAAACGTAGTGGGTGGTAAGGGCAAGGCCGTGGAGACCAGAGATAAACCAAGGGATGCGAAAGGATCGGTGCAGTGTTATCATTGCAAGGAGTTAGGACACTACAAGAAGGATTGTCCCAATCGTGGGGGCAATTCGGTGAATGTGACAGTCGAATGTGATGATGTACTGGTTCTGAGTGTTAGTAGTGCACTAGAATCATGGGTGCTGGATTCGGGGGCATCATTCCACTCTTGCGGGCATGCAGAAGAGATGGAGAAATATACTTCCGGTGATTTCGGTAAGGTCTATCTGGCGGATGGCGAGCCTTTGGAAATCAAGGGGAAGGGGGATGTCAGAATAGGAGCATCGGACGGGAAGGTCTTACATCTGAACGGGGTCAGGCACATTCTGGATTTGAAAAAGAACCTATTATCAGTTGGGCAGTTGGACGAAGAAGGTTACAAGGTAACATTCGGCTGCAGGAACTGGGTTATTACCAAGGAGGATCGTGAGATCGCTCGGGGTGATAAGGAGGGGACATTGTATTTGGCGAATAACACCAAGGATAGTATCGCGGTGGCGTCAGCCAAGGGTGATACTGATTTGTGGCACTGTCGATTGGGTCACATGAGTGAGAAGGGGATGAAGGTACTTTGCTCAAAGGGAAGACTACCGGGTTTGAAGACAGTCGATGTGGGGATCTGCGAAGATTGTGTGTTTGACAAACAGGCGAGGAGTAATTTCTCGAGGACAGGTAGGGCTTTGAGGGAAGCAAAGTTGGATTTGGTCCACACGGATTTGTGGGGGCCCGCCCCGGTAACTTCTCTAGGTGGTGCGTCATATTACATGACCTTTATTGATGATTCAACAAGGAAAGTCTGGGTTTATTTCTTGAAACACAAAGATGAGGCATTCGAGGTGTTTAAGAAATGGAAGGCTTTGGTGGAGAATCAGACGGGACTTAAGCTTAAGTGCTTGAGATCAGATAACGGAGGGGAGTATGAGCTCGGGGAGTTTAGGGAATATTGTGCAGCGAATGGGATTCGTATGGAGAAGACTCCAAAGGGCACACCACAACACAACGGGGTTGGAGAGAGGATGAACAGGACATTGAACGAGCGGGCTAGAAGTATGAGGTTGAAGTGTGGACTTCCGAAGACGTTCTGGGCATATGCGATTGACACGGCTGCTTTCTTGATCAATAGGGGACCATCGGTACCATTGGGGAATGAAATTCCAGAAGAAGCATGGAGTGGCAAGCAGGTAAATCTGTCATTTCTTCGCATATTTGGCTGCGTTTCATATGTTCATATTGACTCTGTTGATAGAACTAAGTTAGATGCAAAATCTGTAAAATGTACGTTTATTGGGTATGGTGGGGATGACTTCGGGTATAAGTTTTGGGATGACCAAAACCATAAATTATTCGTAGTCGAGATGTGGTATTCAATGAACAGGTATTGCACAAAGACAGAAAGGGGGCATCTGATGATATTAGTTCGGAACCGGAGGTTGTAGAGGTGGATATTCCAGACTCGGGTGGGAGCAGGACGGTTCATGATGACCATAGTCAGGGGGTCACTGAAGATGAACCACATACTCCGGAACCGGATATTCCACTGCGTAGATCCAACAGGTTGCGTGGATCACCTGACAGGTATACTCCTTCAAATTACTATTTGTTGCTGACAGATAGTGGGGAACCAGAATGTTATGCGGAGGCTGTTCGTAGTTCACTTTGTGATAAGTGGAAAGCTGCGATGGATGATGAGATGAACTCATTGAAAGCCAATAAAACTTGGGAGTTGATTAAACTGCCTAAGAGGAAGAAGGCATTGCATAACAAGTGGGTTTACAGGATTAAGGAGGAAGCAAACGGCAGTAAGCGTTACAAGGCAAGGTTGGTTGTAAAAGGGTTTCAGCAAAAGTACGGTATTGACTACACCGAGGTATTCACTCATGTTGTGAAGATGACCACTATCAGAATGGTTCTGGGGATAGTAGTGGCGGATAACTTGTTGCTGGAACAGATGGATGTAAAGACGGCCTTTCTTCATGGTGATTTGGAGGAAGAAATTTACATGGTACAACCAGAGGGTTACTTGTCTAAGGGTAGCGAGGAACTGGTTTGCAGATTGACTAAGAGCTTGTATGGCCTTAAACAAGCTCCTAGGCAGTGGTACAGGAAGTTCGATGGATTCATGCACGATATTGATTTTATCAGATGTGAGGCGGATCATTGTTGCTACTTCAAGAACACGGACAATGGGTATATAATCTTGCTGTTATATGTGGATGACATGTTAATAGCGGGCTCTAGCAGTAGAGAGGTAAACAGATTGAAGGCTCAGTTGTCAGAACGGTTCGAGATGAAGGATTTGGGGGAGGCCAGAAAAATCTTGGGCATGCGGATTGACCGGAATAGGGAGTCGGGTAAGTTGGTTCTTTCACAAGCAGAATACGTTGAGAAAGTCTTGGCAAGGTTTTGCATGGAAGAGGCGAAGCCAACAGGGACACCATTGGGTATGCACTTCAAGCTATCCGAGAAGGACTCACCTAAGGGCAAGGAGGAGCGTGACAAGATGGAGAGAACTCCATATGCTTCGGCAGTGGGAAGTCTAATGTATGCAATGGTGTGTACAAGGCCGGACATTTCACATGCGGTGGGAGTAGTCAGCCGGTACATGGGCAATCCAGGGAAGCAACATTGGGAAGCGGTTAAATGGATCCTACACTACTTAAAGGGTACTGCTGGTAAGGCTCTATGTTTCTCAAGCAAGGAGGTCGTGTTAGCGGGTTATGTGGATGCGGATTTGGCATCAAGTGATCTAGACAATGTTCCGCCCCCATACTCATCGTAACTCAGATTTAACATATTATAGTGCAAGATCCTGGCTTGGTCGTGCCCCCAGACGTAGTCAAACATATTGACGAACTGGGTAAACAATTTCTGTGTCTTTTCTTGCTTTGATTTATTATGCTTTGTTTGTGTGCCTTTATTGTTCTTGTGGGTTTGCTTGGATTAGTGGAGGGCCATATCCACAACAACACAATCTCACAATCTCTTACAATAGTGAATAACCTAGCTTTTCTATCAATCTCTCTCTCTACAAGGCTTCCAAGTCACTAGAATAGGTCTGGAGGCTTGTCTATATTTATACACGAAATATAGACCCAACCCTAGAAGAATAGGAGTCCAAATCACAGACAAAATCTATTTCCAAATCGATTCAGGAATCCCAATCCCGACACTGTGGGCGACCGCCCAAACCCCAAGTGGGCGACCGCCCAAGTCATCAGACTGTTGGACCTTTGGATCAGCAATGTGGGCGACCGCCCAGAACCAAAGTGGGCGACCGCCCAGACCTCCTGTCTCGTTTTCTTCTCTGTTGCAAGACCAAATCAACCCGAATTGAGAGTCACCCTCAACAATTCTCCACCTTGACGATCAATTCCGAAAAGCTAGTACATCAAGAGAACATCTCTATCTCCGTCGCCCCGCCCCTACGGGCATCAATGACTAGTAACACCAACTAAGTCCAAGAACTTCTTGAACTTAGCAATCGAAACCTTCGAACCCGGCTTTGTCAACATGACCGCCTCCGTTATAGTCATAACATCCCCAATACAACCATCACGGTTCTTGCCATACACAATGCACACACAAGCATTTGAATATGGAACCCGTGACACATCATCTTTAGACTTGGGACTATCTAAAGAATATAACCATTTCACCTGGTAAGCATCATTGATATCTATTGCAATCACAAGAATGCCATCGACATAAACAAGATAACTCAATGTGCCATCACTACAAACCATCAAGTAAACACAACAATCATATCCACTCATAGCATAACCATGGGTAACAATAAAAGTGTCGAACCTTTTATAACACTGTCGAGTTGACTGCTCCAAATCATACAAGGACCTCTCTAACAGGAAAACATGATCCTTACCCTCGACAACAAACCCTTCAGGCCGGCGCATGTAGATCTCCACCTCAAACTCTAGATCCCGCATCGCCACAATGCTCAACAAGTTGTGAATAGATAAGTGTCTGACAACCGGTGAAACAAAATCATTGTAGTCTACCCCAAACATTGGAGTACCATCTCTGAACTTGTAGATCCACTTGTGACTGACTAACACCTTCTTTAGTGGTGATCTAACAAATTCCCATGTCTGACTTTTAATAAGAGATACCATCTCTTCTTTCACAACGACCGACAACATAGCAGATTTATCACACGATATAACTTCATTGAAAGAAATTAATTTATGCATACTTACTGTTTTCGCAGCGGACAATGCATAAGTCACCATATCCTCCAAACCATATCGAACTCTACCAAAAACAATGGTAGTCTCCACCTGCTTGTTGGTCTCCTCCTCTTGAACTGGATCATCAATTGGAGTTGCTTCATCAGACACATCATTGACATCTAAGTCAAGTTCCACCACTTCTTTATCATCTCCGGCTAACTCCACCTGTTTATATATTCGTTCTGCAGAACACTTTTTCCCACGGAGAAGTAGAGCAACATCTCTACATGTCAGGAACTTAGATGCCATCGGATTCCATGACCGGAATCCCTTCACTCCAGTAGTATACCCAATAAAGGAACATCCTTTGTCCCTTGGATCCAATTTGTTGTTCACACAAGCATACAAGGGACACCCAAAATACACAATCTTGAGTAATCTCCTAGAGAGCCTGACCACATCTCCACTAGAGTCTTTATCCCATTACAAGAATTTAGAGAACGATTAGCCCAGTGAGCAGTCATCCTAATCGCCTCCACACAAAATTCTGTACCCAACAATGCCTGTGACAACAAATACCAAGCCTTTTCTGTCATCCCATTCAAGCCAATGTGACCCAATGTCATGTCCCATGATTGAGTAACCTCCGCCTCAACCATTGACCCCGTTGCAATAGACACATCACCAACAACCATAGACCCAAGAAGCTTGTACAATGTCCCCACCTTCTTTCCCTTCAATGCCACCAAGTCACCTTTAATAGCCGATAATTCGCCATTCGCAATGGACAAACTATACCCAAGGCTATCCAAGGTTCCTAGAGAAATCAGGTTCTTCTTCAATTCAGGAACATACCTGACATTCTGTAATTTCCGCACTACTCCATCAAACATCTTAACCTTAATAGTCCCAATACCAACAACCTTGCATGCAGTATTATTCCCCAACAAAAATACTCCACCAGCACCCTTATACGAACAAAACCATGCCCGGTTGGGACTAATATGATAAGAACAACCCGAATCCAAAATCCAATTATCACGAATTTCGGTATCCGGATCACAAGCAGTAAGTGCATCACAGTCACTGTCATCACTAGTGTCTCCAAACACCACTCCAGCTTCACCCTTTGCCTTTGTGGTTGTATCCTCTTGGTTTGGACAAAACCTTCTAATGTACCATTTTTCCTTGCAACCATGACATATCACATTCTTTTGCCATTCACTTGAACCAGATTGACCCTTTCTTGACTTTCTGCCGCTTCTAGCTACTAACCCATAACCTTGAGATTCAGCACTTGTTGAGGTCAAGTGCGTCTCAATGACTTCCCGTTGTAGTAGAGCAGTCTTGATCTCTTCCAAAGAGATCTCATCCTTGCCATACAACACTGTCTCTCTAAAGTGCATGTATTCCGGAGGTAGAGAACAAAGCAATTTTACCGCCAATTGCTCATCATCAATCACGACATCGACATTCTTCAAGTCCATGACCAAGCCATAAAACTCATCAAGATGTTTCTCCAAAGACTCACCTGTTTTGAGTTTACACTCCTCGAGTTTCTTCAATAGTAGCAACCTGTTACTAATACTCTTAGTCATGTACAATTGCTCAAGCCTAAGCCAAAGCGCTGCTGCAGTCTTCTCACTCACAACCTCCCTCAATACCTCATCTTTTAGACTCAAGTGTAAGAGAGATAAAGCCTTCTCGTCCATATCATCAAATTGTTCATCCGTCAAGCTTTCCGGTTTACTCGCCTTCCCAAGCAAAGCCTTGACACAATTTTTACCCACCAAGATTGCTCGCATCTTCACTTGCCATAAACCAAAATTGACCTTGCGGTCAAATTTCTCAATTTCGTACTTCCCTGACATCGTTACCAATAAGCAATACAAGATCCACAAACCAGAAGCTCTAGATACCAATTGTAAGGATTTTAAGCCCAAACACAATTGCTTAATTGATAAAGATGAAAGCACAAAATAACACAATAGCAAGAACGAAACAAAATTGAAAAATAGATGAACACAAGAGATTTTACGTGGTTCACCAACTTGGCTACGTCCACGGGCGACGGAGAATCAATTCACTATAATCAAGAAGAGTACAAGGAGAATCAAGGTGAAAACCTTTCACACAATCTCACAATAGTGAATAACCTAGATTTTCTATCAATCTCTCTATCTACAAGGCTTCCAAGTCACTAGAATAGGTCTGGAGGCTTGTCTATATTTATACACGAAATATAGACCCAACCCTAGAAGAATAGGAGTCCAAATCACAGCCAAAATCTGTTTCCAAATCGATTCAGGAATCCCAATCCCGACACTGTGGGCGACCGCCCAAACCCCAAGTGGGCGACCGCCCAAGTCATCAGACTATTGGACCTTTGGATCAGCAATGTGGGCGACCACCCAGAACCAAAGTGGGCGACCGCCCAGACCTCCTGTCTGGTTTTCTTCTCTGTTGCAAGACCAAATCAACCCGAATTGAGAGTCACCCTCAACAGTTTCAAACATTTCATTCACTACATCCCCATACATAACCATGTTGTATTATTCCCTTTCTTTCTACAGAGCCTTCTCAGTCACATGATAATAAATGTCTTAGTGTGTGTCACGTTTCTAAATAAGAAAATAGTCGTCTTAGTGTAGTTTTTGTTGTGGATATGGCCCTCCACTACCCAAGCAAACCCACAAGAACAATAAGAGCACACAAAACAAAGCACAAGAAATCAAAGCAAGAAAAGACACAGAAATTGTTTACCCAGTTCGTCAATATGTTTGACTACGTCTGGGGGCTCTACCAAGCCAGGATCTTGCACTATAATATGTTAAATCTGAGTTACAATGAGTATGGGGGTGGAACATTGTTTATATAGCAAACCAAGAATAAGACCTAAACCTAAACATAAGAGAAATCCTGAAAATCTGCACTTTCTCGGCATTCCAAGCACCCGCTTGTAGAGGACCAGGCGCCCGCTTACATGCCAATTCCAGGAACCAGACCTTCTGTCCAAACCGGGCGCCCGCCTGGTCAATACCAGGCGCCCGCCTGGAATTCTGCTCCAGATTTTCTTCTCTTTGTTTCTTTGAGGGATCTCTATTCCAACAATCTCCCACCTAGAGATCAACCGCATATACAAACCCCGTATTCGTCTTCAACTCATCCTTGGTGTCTTCCTAGTGCTCACCTCGATCATGGTAGTGCCTTCCTCCTCTCTTATCCTCCAAGCCCAATTGAAGCTTTACATAGCTTCAACTTTTCAAGGTTTACCACCTTGGTCAACATGTCAGCCGGGTTCTCCGATCCCAATATCATCTCCAGCCTTAAGATCTTCCTTTCCAAGAGATGTATGATATAGTGAAACTTCAGCTCAATGTGCTTCATCCTAGAATGAAACGCCGGATTCCTTGCCAAATGTATTGCACTCTGACTGTCACTGTAGAGAGCATTACCACTTCGCGTCTTCCCAAGTTCACCCAAGAAGTTCTGCAACCATACCATCTCTTTGCTTGCCTCTGTCACTGCCACATATTCTGCTTCCGCAGTCGACTGAGCCACGATATTCTGCAATTTAGAAGCCCAGGAGATTGCCGTACCACCCAATGTGAAAACATAACCCGTAGTACTTCTCCTCTTGTCTAGATCACTTGATGCCCAATCCGCATCCACATAACCCGCTAACACGACCTCCTTGCTTGAGAAACATAGAGCCTTACCAGCAGTACCCTTTAAGTAACGCAGGATCCATTTAACCGCTTCCCAATGTTGCTTCCCTGGATTGCCCATGTACCGGCTGACTACTCCCACCGCATGTGCAATGTCCGGCCTTGTACACACCATTGCATACATTAGACTCCCCACTGCCGAAGCATATGGAGTCCTCTCCATCTTGTCACGCTCCTCCTTGCCCTTAGGTGAGTCCTTCTCGGATAGCTTGAAGTGCATACCCAATGGTGTCCCTGTTGGCTTCGCCTCTTCCATGCAAAACCTTGCCAAGACTTTCTCAACGTATTCTGCTTGTGAAAGAACCAACTTACCCGACTCCCTATTCCGGTCAATCCGCATGCCCAAGATTTTTCTGCCCCCCCCCCCCAAATCCTTCATCTCGAACCGTTCTGACAACTGAGCCTTCAATCTGTTTACCTCTCTACTGCTAGAGCCCGCTATTAACATGTCATCCACATATAACAGCAAGATTATATACCTATTGTCCGTGTTCTTGAAGTAGCAACAATGATCCGCCTCACATCTGACAAAGTTAATGTCATGCATGAATCCATCGAACTTCCTGTACCACTGCCTAGGAGCTTGTTTAAGGCCATACAAGCTCTTAGTCAACCTGCAAACCTGTTCCTCGTTACCCTTAGACAAGTAACCCTCTGGTTGTACCATGTAAATTTCTTCCTCCAAATCCCCATGAAGAAAGGCCGTCTTTACATCCATTTGCTCCAGCAACAAGTTATCCGCCACTACTAGCCCCAGAACCGTTCTGATAGTGGTCATCTTCACAACAGGAGTGAATACCTCGGTGTAGTCAATACCGTACTTTTGCTGAAAGCCCTTTACAACCAACCTTGCCTTGTAACGCTTACTGCTGTTTGCTTCCTCCTTGATCCGGTAAACCCACTTGTTATGCAATGCCTTCTTCCCCTTTGGCAGTCTAATCAACTCCCAAGTTTTGTTGGCTTTCAATTAGTTCATCTCATCATCCATCGCAGCTTTCCACTTATCACAAAGTGAACTACGAACAGCCTCCGCATAACATTCTGGTTCCCCACTATCTGTCACCAACAAATAGTAATTTGAAGGAGTATACCTGTCAGGTGATCCATGCAACCTGCTGGATCTACGCAGCAGAATATCCGGTTCCGGAGTATGTGGTTCATCTTCAGTGACCCCCTCACCGTGGTCATCATGAACCGTCCTGCTCCCACCCGAGTCTGGAATATCCACCTCTACAACCTCCGATTCCGAACAAATATCATCAGATGCCCCCTTTCTGTCCTTGTACAATACCTGTTCATTGAATACCACATCTCGACTACGAATAATTTTATGGTCTTGGTCATCCCAAAACTTATACCCGAAGTCATCCCCGCCATACCCAATAAACGTACATTTTACAGATTTTGCATCTAATTTAGTTCTATCAGCAGAATCAATATGAACATATGAAACGCAGCCAAATATGCGAAGAAAGGACAGATTTACCTGCTTGCCACTCCATGCTTCCTCTGGAATTCCATTCCCCAATGGTACCGATGGTCCTCTATTTATCAAGAAAGCCGCCGTGTCAACTGCATATGCCCAAAACGTCTTCGGAAGTCCACACTTCAACCTCATACTTCTAGCCCGCTCGTTCAATGTCCTGTTCATCCTCTCTGCAACCCCGTTGTGTTGTGGTGTGCCCTTTGAAGTCTTCTCCATACGAATCCCATTCGCTGCACAATATTCCCTAAACTCCCCGAGCTCATACTCCCCTCCGTTATCTGATCTCAAGCACTTAAGCTTAAGTCCCGTCTGATTCTCCACCAAGGCCCTCCACTTCTTGAATACCTCGAAAGCTTCATCTTTCCCCTTCAAGAAGTAGACCCAGACCTTCCTTGTTGAATCATCAATGAAGGTCATGTAATATGACGCACCACCCAGAGAAGTTACCGGAGATGGTCCCCACAAATCCGTGTGAACCAGTTCTAACTTTGCTTCCCTCAAAGCTCTACCTGTCCTCGAGAAATTACTTCTCGCCTGTTTGCCAAACACACAATCTTCGCAGATCCCCACGTCGACTGTTTTCAAACCCGGTAGTAGTCCCTTTGAGCAAAGTACCTTCATCCCCTTCTCACTCATGTGACCCAATCGACAGTGCCACAAATCAGTATCACCCTTGGCTGACGCCACCGCGATACTATCCTTGGTGTTATTCGCCAAATACAATGTCCCCTCCTTATTACCCCGAGCGATCTCACGATCCTCCTTGGTAATAACCCAGTTCCCGCAGCCGAATGTTACCTTGTAACCTTCTTCGTCCAACTGCCCAACTGATAATAGGTTCTTTTTCAAACCCGGAATGTGCCTGACCCCGTTCAGATGTAAGACCTTCCCGTCCGATGCTCCTATTCTGACATCCCCCTTCCCCTTGATTTCCAAAGGCTCGCCATCCGCCAGATAGACCTTACCGAAATCACCGGAAGTATAATTTTCCATCTCTTCTGCATGCCCGCAAGAGTGGAATGATGCCCCCGAATCCAGCACCCATGATTCTAGTGCACTACTAACACTCAGAACCAGTACATCATCACCTTCGACTGTCACATTCACCGAATTGCCCCCACGATTGGGACAATCCTTCTTGTAGTGTCCTAACTCCTTGCAATGATAACACTGCACCGATCCTTTCGCAATCCTTGGTTTATCTCTAATCTCCACGGCCTTGCCCTTACCACCCACTACGTTTTCCCTTGATTCAGTTCTCCCCTTATTGCTAGTACCCGGCCTTCCCCTGCTAGTAGTAGCTAAGGCCGATCCCGAAGTAGACGATGTCCCCAACTTCTTCAAACGATTTTCCTCGCCCAACAAGAAATCCTTAACATCATCATACTTCAACTTGTTCTTACCCGCTGAAGCATTGATCGCTGTCACCGTCCCGCTCCAACTTCCTGGTAAAGACGCTAGCAACAAGCACGCATGAACCTCATCATCAAACGTAATGTCCAACGCAGTCAATGAGTCTATAACATCCATAAACTCATCGATGTGTTTAGCCAAGGATCCTCCCTCTTGCATCTTGAGACTACCCATCTTGCGTATCAAATCAACCTTGTTTGCAGCAGATGGAGTTTCAAATCTCTCAGTAAGATAATCCAATAGCTCTTTGGTGGTCTTCGCCTTCTTGGTAGTCTTCGCGATCCACTTCGACAAAGTAGATCTAACCACCCCAAGGGCTTTCCGATCCATGAGATCCCAATCTTCTTGCTTTTCTCCTTCCGGTTTGACACCCTTTAGAGGCTTATAGAGATGTTTGTTATACAAGAGATCCTCTATCTGCATCCTCCAAAATCCGTAGTCAGACCCATCGAATTTCTCAACCGCCTGTTTGTCCTTGCCCATTCTTGATTGCTTGACAACACCCAATCGCTTGATAAACCAATCTTACGATTAAACCCTGATCTCCAAACCAGAGCTCTTGATACCAGTTGTTGTGGATATGGCCCTCCACTACCTGAGCAAACCCACAACAACAATAAGAGCACACAAAACAAAGCACAAGAAATCAAAGCAAGAAAAGACACAGAAATTGTTTACCCAGTTCGTCAATATGTTTGACTACGTCTGGGGGTACTACCAAGCCAGGATCTTGCACTATAATATGTTAAATCTGAGTTACAATGAGTATGGGGGCGGAACATTGTTTATATAGCAAACCAAGAATAAGACCTAAACCTAAACATAAGAGAAATCCTGAAAATCTGCACTTTCTCGGCATTCCAAGCGCCCGCTTGTAGAGGACCAGGCGCCCGCTTACATGCCAATTCCAGGAACCAGACCTTCTGTCCAAACCGGGCGCCCGCCTGGTCAATACCAGGCGTCCGCCTGAAATTCTGCTCCAGATTTTCTTCTCTTTGTTTCTTTGAGGGATCTCTATTCCAACAGTTTTATCATAGTACAATCAATGCACAAACAAGCAAACCATCAACGAGTCAATTGCAACTGTTCATATATGGGACTGTGGAGGGGTACTATTAATGAGCAAATGAAATTCCACTACAACTAGAAAATATGCTGGAGGCGGGAGAAATCTTTGATCTAAGTTGTTCGGACTAATGCCGATGACTACCTCCGTTCTAATCAACAGCTAGCCTTAATGGCCTTAAAATTTAAGGCCAAGAAAGATAATTGTAACAATGTGCCAAAACTGCAGTTGCTATAGATCAAACATACATTATGCTCCCCATTGAGCAATGAACTATACAAAGCCTTTGTTTGTTTGGGTACCTCTTTCCATGCAGAGCTCATCAAAAGAAAAATAAAGCTCTAAACAGTGGCGGAACTAAGATTTCAAAACACCATGTGCACAATTTACACTACACAAAAAAATAAAAATAAAATAAAAATAAAAAAATCCGTAGCATAAAGGAAAACAAATTTTTTCTAAGTTCACATCCATTTGTAGTTAGTTTAACACTTTTAACAATTTATTTTCTGCTGGTGCACTTAGTAGTAACAAACAAACAAACAAAAAAAAAAAAAAAAATCAAAGGAAAATTTGGCAGTCTGCCGATGGCTCTAAATCAATCCCTGGCGCTGAAGATCAGTGTAGGTTTTCTTGTTGTAAATGTTACCCTCTCTATCTTCATATTCTTCTTCAAGTTCTGGTCGCCACTTGTTCACTCCTTGCTTCTCTTTTATTTTCTCCCACAATTGCTGGGCTTCCACAATTGTCGTGATTTCATTGAAGTTCTTTGTATTCGGAATACCAATACAACGCATTCCATGCTGATGTCGAAATTCTTTGAAATGACGCTCATAAGCCCTTCGACCCCAGTAACTGTAGTTTCCACATATCTCGCATTTGAATTCCTGGCCAAGACCATGTAGCTTATATAACCAGTAAGGTATAGGCTTTCCATTCCAATCCATGGGCAACTTCAAAGGATTATATATTGTCTGCTCCTCGTCCTCACTCTCAATATCAGCTTGCACTTCTTCCTCCTCCCGTTCCGCTTCCATTTCCCAGTACGTCAATGCCTGTTTGTTCACAAGATATTCTCGTGTTCTCTTAATGGTCTCCTGCAAAAGCTCACATAGGGTTTCAATCTTGGTTTCAACCAGCGCAATCTCTTTTGAATCTTCCACTTGATGATTCACCGCAGCATTGCCATTCTGTTGGGCAGCACGTGATACTTTGGCAAAATGCTTTCCGTGCAACTTGTCAAGAAGAGTGTGCTTAGTAAGAAAAAGTCTCTCTGCGCGCTGCTGAACAGTTCCGCCAGTTTTCAATCCCAGAGTGGCCAGTGCCTCTTTCAACTTCTCAAGTCCCACTTCTACAAGCTCTTCAACAGTAGTATAATAGTCCAGATCAATTGCCGTATGCTGATTCGGACCATGTCCATCATTCTCCCATCCTTGGATGCTGCCACTTGCCCATTGCTCTTCAAATTCAGTTGTAACCTTTGAAAATAATCTTTCAAGATCTTGCAATGGCTCTGATCGCTTAACAAAATATATTAGATATTCCAGTAATTTATTTAAGTACTTCTTGTATTGCCTATTTGATTTCAGTTTCCGAGGGATCTTATGTGGTAGCGAGAATATTTGGAGGTAAGAAGAGTAATCAGTTTTGTCTCCAAATTTCGAATTGATGTAGTCGTTGAACAGTTCATGCAGATCTAGGTAGCGCCCATAAGCTTCCTCCCCGCTAAACTCAATCTGTGGCTCCTCTTTGAGTAATTGCTCGTAGTAATCGTCAGTGGCATCAATAACACGTGCAGATGGATGAAGCCTGTGATACTGGGTAATCTCCTTCACTCTGTCACAGAAAACACCAAAAACGTCAGTTCCTGTCGCCGTCTGACCTCCGAGCACAGCAATTTCATCCTTCCTTGCATTGTCTTTATCTTGGTAAATCTCAATGAGTTTACGCGTGGTGGATGTGATTTGATTGATCATGTTACCAACGCGACGACTTTGGTACAGTCGGTCTTTGTTGGAGGTTGGCTCGTTTTGGAGATCCTTCACGATGAGCCGCTCTAGCCGCTCGACTTCCTCGTGAGCCGATCGAGTCAGCTCTAGCAGAGACATTCTCGTTCTGTCTTCTACTATTTCTTGCTCCTCTCCTGCCTTCTCTGCTGGTAAGGAGCTCAGCCTCGAGAGCTTTACAACCGTGTTGAGAAAAGAAGATAGAGGGGCAATAAATAAGTCAACCTTAATATAGAATTATTGATCTATTCTTGTATATATAGTCATAAATACCAAAATCCTTGAAGGAATAAGAATATAAACCTATTCTTATTAGGAATCTATTTTCCTCATTCTCAAATAATTCCCAACACAAGTAAAATACTCAATCCGTTTCAAAATATATGACATTTTAGGAGTTGAATTTTGTTCCAAAATACTTGACGTTTTACTATTTCCAAGACATCTTTGCTTTTGTATACCAGTTATACCCTCAGTCATTAATTGCAAGTTGTCTCTTGTTTTAACATTTAATTACCTAGGTAACTGAATACTTTTAGGGGTACATAAGTCTAAAACGACATGTATTTTACCGTTTAATTAAGAAGAAAGGAGTCATAATTCCTAACCAAAAAACAAGAGCACATCAACCACTTATTTTCCTCTTCAATTCACAATTCAAAATCTACCACGCCTGTTTAGTGTTTAGTAATCAAATTAGCTCTTAATTAGGAGCAATTTAAGGGATTATAATTTTATGCTTGTTTGATAACCAAAATTAAATAAGTCAACCTTAATATAGAATTATTGATCTATTCTTGTATATATAGTCATAAATACCAAAATCCAAAATCCTTAAAGGAATAAGAATATAAACCTAGAGAAAATTTTGGGGGAAACTAGTTTCTCCTAAGTTATAAAAAAGTCATGTTTTTATAGGGGTTAAAGTTTAGGGTTTAGGGTTTAAGGTTTAGGGTTTAAGTCCTTTAGGGTTTAAGGCTTAGGGTTAAAGGGTTAAAAAGTGGATACTCCCTCCGTTTCAAAATACATGACGTTTTAGGAGTTGAATTTTGTTCCAAAATAATTGACGTTTTACTATTTCCAAGACATCTTTGCTCTTGTATACCAGTTATACCCTCAGTCATTAATTGCAAGCTGTCTCTTGTTTTAGCATTTAATTACCTAGGTAACTGAATACTTTTAGGGGTACATAAGTCTAAAACGACATGTATTTTGAAACAGAAGGAGTACCCTTTAATTAAGAAGAAAGGAGTCATAATTCCTAACCAAAAAACAAGAGCACATCAACCACTTATTTTCCTCTTCAATTCACAATTCAAAATCTACCACGCCTGTTTAGTGTTTAGTAATCAAATTAGCTCTTAATTAGGAGCAATTTAAGGGATTATAATTTTATGCTTGTTTGATAACCAAAATTAAATATCTTACCGGAATGAGAACCTCTTTAAAAACGTAAAAAAAAAAATATACTCCCTCCGTCCCGCTCGAATTAGGATTTTTGGTCAAGTATTTTATATTTTGACCAACAATTTGAAGAAAAATAATTACCGTAATGAAAATCTAAAACTAGTTTAGTTTATTATTAATTGTGATACAACAAGAATTTTTAAATTTTTATTAGCATCATTATTTTTCTTCAAATTATTTGTCAAAGTATAAATTGTTTGACCAAGAATCCTAATTCGAGGGGGACGGAAGGAGTATCCCACAGATGCCCGACATATGGAATAAAGAGGGAGTTCGGCAGGAAGTCGCTAGAGGGGAGTCAGGGAAGGACGTCTGAGAAGCCTGACCAACGGCAATTGATTCAACCACATCAACTCTTAAAATTTATTTGAATTATAAAGTCATATTGATTGTTTGAATTTAAAATTTTGTAGGAGAACGGAGAGAGTTATGCTTTGACGCTTAACCTTTGTTTCATAATAATTTTATGAGTTATTGAGTTTGAATTACTTTGAAAAAAGAGCGTAGAGTATTTTTATTGTCTTGAAGATGTTGGTTATTTTTGTACTACCTCCGTCCCAGCTCACTATGCACAATTTTATTTTTTTGGTCAACTCGATGGATCTTTGACTATAAGTTTATGAAAATCTAGATATTTCTATGCAATTCTAAAAAATGTTATTGATATTATTTCTAACGATGAAATAATTACAAATTTTAAAATTGCATAGGATATCTATTTTTTTATAAAATTATGGTCAAAGTTCGATTGAGTTGACCAAATGACTAGTAATTGTGAACATTGAGCTGGGACGGAGGTAGTATATTTTTTGCGTTGAACTTCTCTGTAAAGTTGTATTGTTTTTCTTTCAAAATTTTGTGAGTGAGTCAATGTTTTTAGAGTTAAAAAGTGAATTAACTGAGGTAAAATATGAAAGAGAAATCGATCGAGAGACGAGGCTAGGGTTTACGATTTGGGGGAGAAAAGGGGGAAAACGTGGTATATAGGCGAGGGTAGTTTTGTCATTTAAAAAGTGTGAGAGATTTATTGGTAAAATCGATTTCAATCCAAGGACCCTAAAGTAAAATATGAAAATGTCCGTTTTTATTGGCAAATCCACTTTCTATGAGGGACTTATTGCTAAAAATCCCTAAAAAAGGAACTCTTTTGAAGTTGAATCATTTTTTAAATATATCTTAATTTCATACTATGACTAGCATATTATTAACATTTTAAATATTATTCTTTAATTTCTAAATATGACTAGTATTTATCTTGTAAATTCTATAAATACGTAGACATAGTTAGAAGTTATAAGATATATTTAAAAAATAGTCAATTTGTTTGAGTTGACTTTAAAATTTTTAGAGTTTGATAACTTTTAGTTAGTAACAGAAAATAATAATAATAATTATAATAATAATAATAAATGTTGTTGGAGGAAAATTACAAGTTATTTAAACTTTAAGGGTATAAGTGTACTTTTAAAACTTGTTTTTGAACGACTAACTGCATGAAGGTTTAAATTGTAATAAAATTCTTTGTACAAGGTTTTTCACGCATTTATTATTTGTACAAGGTTTAAATTGCAACGAATAAACTTGTACAAGGTTTATTGTGCAATTATCTCGTCTTTTTTTTTATTATTTTTAGAGATCATAGTAGATCTGTTTGGATCTGAATTTTTCCATGCATCGTCCATGTTCGTTGGGTTCTCGTTCCCGACAATGGAACCAAACTGATGATGCATAAAATGCGTAGTACCGGGGGTTCCTAATCAGTCGGGAACGCCGCGTTTGGCGTTGGGTATTCCTGGACAAAAATGATATTCCTACTTTTTTTACACTCCCTTTGTCGCGTTCTCATTCCCGGAAATGGAACCAAACTGATGATCCAGGTTTATTTAGTAGCAGTTTTATACTCCCTCTATTCGAAAATGACCTTCCTACTTTTTTTCGCTCACAAAATTCTTAATGTCATGCTTTTATTGGTGTTTTTAATTAGAGTGGCGGGTCCATTATCGATGCAACCAATAAAATATCGCCATCTCATTTTGTGAGCAATATTTTGTAACTTTATTTTGTGCCCATAGCATTGCTCTTTCCTTACATTTACCAAACAACCGAAAAACATGTTTATGTCATTTTCCGGAAAACATTTTCATTTTCTGGAAAACATTTTCCGGTAAATCATTTTCCGGAAATCGTTTTACGCAAAACAAACGGAGCCTTAGTATCTGAATTTACCATGGCAAAAGAGTGTGTTTTGGAGGAAACTAGTTAAAAAGTCCTGTTTTTTACCCTTAAACCCTAAACCTGAAACCCTAAAACCCTAAAACCTAAACCTGAAACCCCAAACCTTAAACCCTATAAAAACAGGACTTTTTATAACTTATGGAGGAACTAGTTTCCCCCAAAATTTTCTCATGGCAAAATAGGCAGTCTGCTGGAATCCCATAAATTTTCTAATGGTTTTCCACCTGCAATTTCAACAAAAATAAATAAAATAGGCTCAAGATCAAAAATGGAAAAATTACAACTTTATGCCATGTACCAAGCTTTTAGTTACAAAAAGGATAACGTACTTTAGTTTGACAACATAATCCTACGTACTTTCATATTCGTTTACAATTTATGCAACCCCGTTAAATGATGTTAAATTTTATTAACAGAATGCTTCTGTGGTCAATTCAAAACTAACTCCATTAAAGATTAACGGGTTTTGAACCACACTACCACCACCAGCACCCCCACCGACATCATCAACAAGTAAACCCAAAATTCCAACAAAAGAAAACCCAAATCGAAGCCAAAATCAAACAGAAATCAGAATTTTCAAACCCAAATCGAATCAAACCTTGACTGGCCCGAATTCAAATGGTGATTTCCAAATCGAATCAAACTCAAATCGAATCAAACCTTGGTCTGGTCGATTATGGGGTCGGACTCACTGCTCCCGAGACTCCACCGGCAAATTTTCTTGCCTCACCGCCGACTGCGGCTCCGGTAAAATCCAATGCGCTGGTTCCGGCGCCGAACCCCTGCTACCCTCGCCGAATTCACCCTCAACGGCGACCAGGGTCTCGACTTCTATGACGTCAGCCTCGTCGACGGCTACAACCTACCGATGCTTGTGGTGGCGAAGGAGGGAAAGGGCGGTTGCGCGTCGACGGGGTGTCTGGTGGACTTGAAGGTTTGGAATGGTGGTCGGAGTTCAGAGCGATGGTGGGTTAGCGGTGGTCGGAGTTCAGAGGAAGGGCGGTTGCGCGACGACGGGGTGTCTGGTGGCGGTGAAGGTTTGGAATATGGATATAAAAGGTTGAAATGTGTTGAGAAATTGGTGTGTTGAATTTGAACTTTTTAACTTTGTTAATGTTCTACGTTAGTGTATTTAACGAGAAAAAATTTATGTTAACATTTCTGTTATTTTTTTAACATCGTTAGGGTAAAAAACTAGTATGTTGCATAATATGCAACCAATGGAAAAAGTACGTAGATTTAAAATGCAAATTTGTGGTACATTGCATAAATTGTAACCAAAACCAAAGTACGTGGCATATTTTTGAAGATTGGCCGATCAAAAATATAACCCGTGCAAGTTCTAATAAGTACCATCTCCGTCCCAGTGAACCCTGCATCGAGCAGGGTGAATCAAATCATCCACATTATCGGGAAATGTCAACACAATAAATCATATGAAATCATCAATGAATGTGAGGGAAAAAAATTTATTAAAAGAAGATACCTGAGAAAAAAAAGTGTAAATTACTGGCATACATTCATCTTATGAGACACATAATCCTTATAACATCACACATATATTCTACTGTAGTTGAAAAGAAAAGATGGAAAAATCACAAGATGAGATTGCAAATAAATTAAGAATAATTTATTACATAAATAAGAAATTAAAGTATAATCTTTATAACATCAAGAAATTTTTCCAGCTAGAAAAATCAAATAAAATAAAATTACAAGATGAGATAATTTAAAGAAACATAACAAAATAATGTAAAAGTGAATGCTTGTGCAGAGACCTGGTCACACGCAAGTGAGGGTCGGGATGAATGGATAGGCGTTGAACCAGTATGTCCAATGAGGACGAAATGTGTATAGGTTTGGCTGCACAAACTTACAGAGCCTCTTTGTGGTCTTCTTCTTAAAATTGTATTCCACCCACTCATCCCAAACCCAAACTAAAAGCACCGACTCATCTTCATCTCCAGGGGCGGATCTAGTATGTAACCAGGGTGGGCCGATGCACACCCTGGATTTCCCGAAAAAAAAATTACCGAGTAGTTATAAAAAAAAAAAAAAAAAAAAAAACTATAGGGGTGTAAATTGTAATTTTTGAAAGAAGAGGGGTGCAGAGTGTTAAAAATAAAACTTTTACTAAAAGACTAAACCAAGCTGAAACGGGCAACGCAGAAGAACAGACTGAAACTCCGCATTTCGATTCTGCGCTCTGCAAATCGACGGAGACGCCGGCACAGACCACCGGCCACGGCAAGTCGTCTGTCAGCATACATCCGTGATCTGCCCCTGTTTTCCTTCCTCCACAATGTCTCAATCTCAAAAAGTTTTTTTTTTTTTTTTTTAAATTCAATTTTAGGGTTTTTAAATCTGAAATTGATGAGTTGGAGATTTATTGAGCAATTGTTGTTATCATTTTTATAGGCATTTTGAGTGCTCATTAGAATACTAATTATGAGAAATTTTTTTCATTTTGAGTGTTTCATTAGAAGTATTAAATACAAGTATAGTATTCTTATGCCCGATGTCCTTCTTGGTGCATTTTTATAGTGTGATTTTAATTTTTTTGTCATTTAAAGTTTTAAGCCGACCTGATCGGACAAAAAAAAATCGGGGGCTCGCCCCCGAACCTCGAAAACAAATGCACACCCTCACCTCAAATCCTGGATACGCCACTGTTCATCTCCTTCTCCATCCCGAATAATACTTAGAGAAGTTCCATAGTTATCTGGGGCTTCAACATTTAACATTTAGTTGTTGAAGCGTTGATCTAATGGAATCAAGTTCAACTTGGTATTTCAGAAACAAACCAGAGTAATCCCTTTCCAACTCGTAGACATAAAGAAAAGAACATTGGTAGAGATACTCATGGGAGTTGGATTTAACTAAATGTAAATGTAAAGACCCGAAATTATTTTTTTTTTATATATAAATGTATGAGGTGGTCTCCCATGAGAACAATGGGATCCGTCTCATGCATGAGACGGGTCGCCCCATGACCCATGGGCCGAACCCGCCACGTGGCAACCCACCATTGGCCGAATTTTTTATTTTTTTTTTCGGCTTTTCAGTGGTTTAGCAAAAAATAATAGTTACCATCTCTTAAAGTAACATTGTTCATAAGTAAACGTAATACTTGTTTTAAAAAACAAAAGCTCGTTTTTACCCATTTTTCCAAATGTAATACTAAATATAATTACATGTAACCCAAACAATATCTAAATGTAATAATCATCTATGCTGAAATATAATAGTGCTTTAGCTAAAATGTAATATAATGTGTATTTTAAATTTTATTTTTTAAAAGAAAATAACATTTGAAAAGTAATAACTTATGTATATAAATGTAATAGTAAGTTTATACAAGTAAATGTAACACTTTGATTGACGAAATTGTAACAGATTTCTATAGATAATGTAATACTTTTACATGTATCATGATAAATTTGACCCCATTGTAACTTATTATTTGAAAACATATAGATATCTATACATATGTATTACAATTATGTACAAATACTATTATATATAAATAACACGTTTGTTATATTTTAGTTATAATAAGTATTACTTTTGGCAAACGAAGAAAACATAGGAAAAACACTATTACTTTAAGAGATGGTAACTATTACTTTTCACAAACCGAAAAAAACCAAAAAAAAATTTAAAAATTTAAAAAAAAAAAAAAATGGCCAATGAGGGGCTGCCACGTGGCAGGGTCCCCCCATGGGTCCTAGAGCAGGGTTGTGGGTCGGGTAATGGGTCAAAAAAATGACCCGTCTCACCCATGAGACGGGTTGAAGTGTTCTCACACAAGTTTTTGTCTAAATGTAATTAATAATTAAATGAGATAATAATAGGCTTTTATTAGATTGGGCTAAGACTTGGTTATGGCCCAATCTACCCAATTAAGTTAGACCAAGCCCAAGTTAAAATTACCCAAGTATTTAAACTAAATACTAGTCAACCTAAATTCATTTTTCTCATACAAAAAAAAAAAAAAAAAAAGAGCAAACCCTAATCCTACCACAGCCGCCGGCCGAGCCAAGAGGGAGGAAGGAGAAGAATTTTCGCCATTGTTGATAAAGTGTAATCCGATTAAATCCAAGGTAATGCCAAAACCTTACATTCTAAAATTCATTTCATTGATTTTGGTTAAGTAAAACTAAATCTATGAATGTTTAAAAGAAAAGGATTATTAGGGTTTGCATGCTAGTGATTGATTAATGGGAAGTTAATTGCTAGAAGTTTAGATGCAAAGGTTTTAATAAAAGAATGATCTCCATGTTAGTTTTTATTTTTATCGATTTTATAATCATGAATTAGATGTGAGTAATACCCTACAATGCATGGGGATTTAATCAATATGAGATTGAGACTAATTAGGGTTTAACAAAAAGAAGAAAAATATGGGTTACACCCATGACATGCTTCGGCCGAATGGCCTTATGAGGATGGGGGAATTATTTTGTTAATTGTGGAAATTATTATTATTGATTAGTGAGTAATTTAATGTTTGGGAAATTTTTGAAAAATTAAAGAACAAGAAAAATCAACCAAATCAATGAATATTGATGATATAGAATTTCGGCTATGGTCATATAGATTGGGTGTTGATTCTTGACCTAAGATGTTAAGGGTTAAGATGGAGAAGTTAGTGTTTTCGTTAAGTTCGTAACGGAAAGGAAGTATGAACCTTAGGAAAATCATTGGGAAGTTAGAAAATTAACTTGAAAGAATGTAGTAAGAAACTTGGGAGACCTTGAAAGTTAGAAAGTTAACGAGGAGAGGGAAGATTAAAAGATTTCAGTTAGTTTCCTAACGGAAAAGGATTAAACTGAAAAGATTGAAGTTAAAAGAAATAAAAAGGGAAACCTTTGAGATTAAAGGGGTCTAAGTGGTTAAAAAGAAACTTGGGGGACCTTTATGAACAAAGAACCAAAGTCAAGGGACTTAATTGACAATAATTGAAGGTCAACGAACTTCATTGACAATAATTGAAAGTCAAAGGACTTAATTGACAATAATTGAAAGTCAAAGGACTTAATCGACAATACTTAAAAGTGGAAGGACTGAATTGCAATTAATCCAAAGTGGAAGGATCAATTTGCAATTTATCCAAAGTTGAAGGACCAATTTGCAGTTAATCCAAAGTTGAAGGACCAATTTGCAATTAACCCAAAGTTGAGGGACCTAAATTGTAATTACCCCAAAGTTAGAGGACTTAATTACAATGAGATTAAGGTTGACGGACTGACTCACAAATCAAAGTCAGAAACATAAACGTAAGTAAAAGAGTAACGAAATAAAGAAGTAAAAAAGCATCTCTCAGTTAACTAAGTAGAAGTAGTTAACAATGTTGAGAGTACTAAAGTGAATTACTCGGTGCCTTGTAGATTCGCACAGAGAGGAGGTTGCAAGGAAAAGCAACTAAGGTAAGGGATTACGTTCCTTTTGTCCTTGCATTCTTGTTCAATTGAAATTCATAATTTTATTCTCAGAGTAGCTATCGTTATGGCTAGATAGCATTTGAATGATCCTGCGATAAGTAAAAACGTTATTTGAAGTTATCCCTATTTGGTGATGTCCCCTTTGGTCACTAAATATCATCGAATTGAGACTTGTTATGCATACCTGTATCTTTGTATGCTTTCCCTACTCTAGCCCTAGAAGTGAATACTAGTGGCTTGGAACACGTTTTCAGAAAGGAGGCGTGTCGTCCCTGAAAAGGACGATTTATCCTGTAAAGGATATTAGTCATGAAAGAGACTATCTTAATTTAAGGGATTGCATGAGTGATCACATGCCTTCTCTCAGGAACTGTCTGATTACAAGGATAGTTCTCGACCCCGAGCATGTATGTGTGGATACCATACACGTTACGACCCGCACGAATTAGCTTGATGAAGCTAAGTGCATTATCTGTACCTTTGGCATTGAGGTTACAATGTACGTATGGAATTGACGGAAACTTTTATAACACCCTGGAATTGTAGAGCCATAATTCTTAAATGAATTTATCAAGTATGATGTTGACTGTGTCGAATTCCCAGTCGACTTTTATAAGTTAAGATTATCCTATCGTCGAAATTTGATCTTGGAAGTGTTTGTTCTGGTCGTCTCTCCTTAGTAACCGGAGAGGCCGTGTATGAACTTACTGAGCATTCGTTCGCTCACCCCTTCTCTATAAACTTTCTTTTCAGGATCAAGATAGGAGGAGAAGGAGAGTAACCACGAGGGAAGCGGTGTTTGAAGATTTTAGTTGAATTTAAGAACATTCATTGTTTTCAATTTTGAGTTGTAAGTACTATTATGGTTGGGATGATTTCTACCAAGACATGTTTATTTTGTTTTATTGCTTCCGCATTGATGATTATTTATGATGTAATGAGTGTTTAGTTTATGGACCCCACTTCAATTATTATTATTCAAGGATTTTTAGTGCCATTAAATGCTCATTAAATGTATGGAAAATTAGGGGTGTTACAGTAAATGACCCTGAGATTCTCCAAAATAAAAAATCTTACCGCCTGTCTGTCGGATCTGGATGCTTTTTATGCGCTCAGTATGAACATTGAAATAAACAACCTTAAGTGAATCCTTAGATAGCCAGTGAATTGCACCATTGCAAAAGACACCCCGATTTTCATAATAATCAAAAGATCCAACAAAGCCACGACATGCAGGAGGTTTGCATTCGCCCGTTGCAGATGAGTAAACCTCGAGTTGATACTGCCCTAAATTAGGTTTTGGCCATGTAAACACAACTTTATAATCAAGTGACTGCGAAGGATCAAAAGCTAAGCTAGCACAGACATATTGATTTTTGGTAATGCTTTGGGGGATGTTGACAAGTGTTTTCATATCATTTGTTGTGGGATTGTAAACGTAGTAGGTGTAATTAAATGATTGAAGTAGTTGTAAGCCATTGCATGATGATATACAATACCGGGGACAAGATGGATATGAAAACTCTTTGTTGGGGAAACATAAGATGGAAATATTTGTGCCAATTGATGGGTTGATGTTGAGGGGAAGGACTAGGCAAGTATTGTTTCCAAAATATTTGAAGTGCAGAGCGGTTGGAGGAGCTCTAGCTCTGTGCCTGCAAGTATGAGTTTTGCGAAATCGGGGACTAGAGACAATAGAAAGCCACAACTTTGAGACAATTTTGAATTTGACAACGGATTTTACCAGTAATCGGAGTAAGATCTCAGTAGAGATATCCTCGCCAAAATTAAAAGAAGGTCGATGGGGCAGCTGCTGTAATTGATTGGATTTAATCATCGCCTCCGTGTCTGAAAGTGGCTGCTTCAAATCTCCGATGGCCGGAGATCGGTAGACGACAGAAGAATGAAGAGGTGAGATGAGGTTGAGTCGTTTGGATGTGTTACCAACGGTCTCTGTAGAAGGTCGCCGGCGGCATTCACGAAGACGCGGATTGGATTTATCCATGGCCGGGGATGGGTGGACGGAATTAAGAGGTAAGATCTCGTCCTCATCCATGGAGATGGATTTTTCCATGGCCGGAGAGGAAGAGGTTTATATTATTAATCGATGGGTTGGGGTAATTCAATCAAGGTTTGGAATCCTAACTCCGTTTGTTTGGCGGAAAACAACTTCCGGTCTGGGGAAAATATTTTCCAAGTAAGTGGTTTTCCTCCATTCCTAAGGAAAACGTTTTCCTTACCTCCACCTAAGGAAAACGTTTTCCGGAAAATGCTAACACTTCAATTGTTGTTTTAACTCCAATTTTTGTTTTAAGAAAATTATTTTTTAAATATACCCAGTTAATTAAAAAATGTCTAAAAAAATTTTATTTTTATGAATATTTTGCAATATGTTAAATTATTAACTTTAGTCCATTATAATTACAAAACTACATTTCCATTTTACTTTATAATTGAAATTGGAGATAATGACTAATTTATTGATTATTTCTTTTTACTATATACTCTAGGTGATCAAAATTAATGTATCTAAAAACGTTTCCGGAAAGCATTTTCTTAAAATTCACCAAACAGTGGAAATTACATTTTCCGGAAAACATTTTCCAAGAAATCGTTTTCCGGAAAACTTTTTCCAAGAAATCGTTTTCCGGAAGTTATTTTCCGCGAAACAAACGGAGCCTAAATATGATTTGGAATATCTTTTTATTTTTTTGTGAAATTATGATTTGGATTTGGCCAAAATATCCCTGATTTTCACTTTTTACCCTCGTTTACGCCTCTAATCTATCTCGTGGCCATGGAGCTCGGATGTGCGGTGGCAGTGGGAAACTCTTTTTGACGTAGCTCTGCACGTCTTTTTTTTTTTCTGTGCAAGGGCACCAAGCCAAAGTTTACTTTTAGTTAGGCGGGGCAATTGTGGCCGGTTACCCACTAACCCGCTAAATACCCGACTCGTCCCAATAAGTTTAAGTTAGCACGGAAGCAACTAACGCAGCACGGAAGCGATAGATTTCGTGAGTAGCGCACTACACACAAGATTTCACAAGCGATGAAACCTCAAACACATAAACCTTGGAATCCACCAAGAAATAGAGATAAATCTCCAAGAACAAAGTTCAATTGATAAGAATAATAATGTGTCCCCCTAGAATGATGAAACTAAACTATTTAAACTACTAACAAATAATAAACCCTAGTCTAACAAATAACCAAACTACCCTAACTAATAATAAAGAAACAAAGATAAAAGTAATAATAAATTGTTTTAATAAAACCCTAAATAAACCAGAACTCGGCAACTCGTCTGGTCCAGAAATCGACACCGAGCGGGCGCCTGAAATGGACCAAGCGGGTGCTTGAATCACGGCAGAAACTTCAGCCGTTTTGAACGAGGTAAGCGGGCGCTCAATGAATCGCGGGCGGGCGCTTGGTCTAGCGTTTGGTCTGTGTCGCTGCACTTCAGATCTCGATCTCCTCCTACATCAGTCACTCCCTCTTCAAAAGAACTCGTCCCCGAGTTCATCTCCGAAGCTTGGAAATTTCCGTCCCACTTGAATAACTATTTTGAATAGATCCGCTCCTTAAGCACAATTTGACGCAGAACAAAATTTTCAAAAAAATTAATCAAACCTTCAATATTTTTTTTCTCAAACTGTTGCCTTTGAAACGGGATCTTCAACCATGGACAGAAAATTATTACTAATTTTCTCTGCTTTGAAATCTTCATTCATTATTTGTAGATCCCGATTCGCAGATTTGACTGCCATTAAATCGTCTCCGTTTGAATCTGACTCTTTCTCTTCAATCGGATCGACGCGGTGGATATTTTCCCCACGACGTTCTTCTTCAGCAATAATCTTGTTATTCTGTAACAATACCTCGAACTGAGCCCGACGTTCTTCTTCAGCACGTTCATAGACTGCAGATCTACGCGCTTCCAGTTTCTGAATTTTGGCAGTGTAGTGATCGGCTTTGTCAGCAAAAAATTTGGCTTCCATCATATGTCGCTGCCTAAGCACTCGCTCCCTTGCTGCTCGATTCAGATCTCTGATTGATTTATATTTCTGCACACGTCGATCATGCCTGTCCGCTTCGTCGAGTTCTTCGTCCTCTAACGCTAGGAAATATTGTTCCTGTTGTCGAGCACGATCCAATCGAAGATCGATTTCATGAATAACCTCGTCATCAGATCTGGAACTGGAATTCCCTTTGTCCCGATTTTCGGTCCCTTGAGGACGTCGTCTTGGATCAACCATGTCTGTCTCACCATGACAGTTTTGATTTTGTTGAGCGGCAACCAACGCTGCAATCTGCGTTGCCAAGGAATTGATAGCGGTGGTTACACCATCGATACCAGCCTTTATTGCCTGATCCCCAATTATACTTCAGTATGATGCAAAAGACAAGATATGGCCTGCTCTGATACCAACTGACGCAGCACGGAAGCGATAGATTTCGTGAGTAGCGCACTACACACAAGATTTCACAAGCGATGAAACCTCAAACACATAAACCTTGGAATCCACCAAGAAATAGAGATAAATCTCCAAGAACAAAGTTCAATTGATAAGAATAATAATGTGTCCCCCTAGAATGATGAAACTAAACTATTTAAACTACTAACAAATAATAAACCCTAGTCTAACAAATACCCAAACTACCCTAACTAATAATAAAGAAACAAAGATAAAAGTAATAATAAATTGTTTTAATAAAACCCTAAATAAACCAGAACTCGGCAACTCGTCTGGTCCAGAAATCGACACCGAGCGGGCGCCTGAAATGGACCAAGCGGGCGCTTGAATCACGGCAGAAACTTCAGCCGTTTTGAACGAGGTAAGTGGGCGCTCGATGAATCGCGGGCGGGCGCTTGGTCTGGCGTTTGGTCTGCGTCGCTGCACTTCATACCTCGATCTCCTCCTACATCACTCTTTGTGGTCTTCTTCTTAAAATTGTATTCCACCCACTCATCCCAAACCCAAACTAAAAGCACGGACTCATCTTCATCTCCTTCTCCATCCCGAATAATACTTAGAGAAGTTCCATAGTTATCTGTGGCTTCAACATTTAGTTGTTGAAGCGTTGATCTAATGGAATCAAGTTCAACTTGGTATTTCAGAAACCAACCAGAGTAATCCCTTTTCAACTCGTAGACATAAAGAAAAGAACATTGGTAAAGATACTCATGGGAGTCAGATTTAACTAAATGTAAATGACCCTGAGATTCTCCAAAATAAAAAATCTTACCGCCTGTCTGTGGGATCTGGATGCTTTTTATGCGCTCAGTATGAACATTGAAATAAACAACCTTAAGTGAATCCTTAGATAGCCAGTGAATTGCACCATTGCAAAAGACACCCCGATTTTCATAATAATCAAAAGATCCAACAAAGCCACGACATGCAGGAGGTTTGCATTCGCCCGTTGCAGATGAGTAAACCTCGAGTTGATACTGCCATAAATTAGGTTTTGGCCATGTAAGCACAACTTTATAATCAAGTGACTGCGAAGGATCAAAAGCTAAGCTAGCACAGACATATTCGTTTTTGGTAAGGCTTTGGGGGATGTTCACAAGTGTTTTCATATCATTTGTTGTGGGATTGTAAACGTAGTAGGTATCATTAAATGATTGAAGTAGTTGTAAGCCATTGCATGATGATATACAATACCGGGGACAAGAGGGATATGAAAACTCTTTGTCGGGAAAACAAAAGATGGAAATATTTGTGCCAATTGATGGGTTGATGTTGAGGGGAAGGACTTGGTAAGTATTGTTGGTGATTTTAGTGTCATCAACGATTTTATGTAATTGTGATTTACTAGAGACCAATGCGATTTCATATTAGGCTCGGATACTAGTAAGGGAAAGTGTGGAGTACACGCTCGTTTGATTCCCAATTGATTCCCGCCAGTTTTTCCCGTAACTCCAAAGGACACTTCTGTTGGCTAACAGGTATGACTGTTTGATGCCAACAGTCATATCTGATCCTTCTTCCCATATGTTTATAAAACAGATTTTGGTCTCATGTTTCTTTAACGAAAAAATTTCACATAATTCTCAGAGTTTTGATCTGTATTCCTTGCCTTGAAACAGATTGTTTGATTGTCTTATCCCGGTAAAGATTTCGTGATACCCAAGCAATAAAGGGTCGAAATACTTTATTCAGAAAGCGATTTGTACGCGATTCGATCAAATATCCAAGATTATCAATTACCCTAACCCCAAGATTTCTAACAAGTATTGGTTCCAAAATATTTGAAGTGCAGAGCGGTTGGAGGAGCTCTAGCTCTGTGACTGCAAGTATGAGTTTTGTGAAATCGGGGACTAGAGACAATAAAAAGCCACAACTTTGAGACAATTTTGAATTTGACAACGGATTTTACGGGTCATCGGAGTAAGATCTCAGTAGAGATATCCTCGCCAAACTTAATAGAAGGCCGATGAGGCAGCTGCTCTTCGCCTGAAAGTGGCTGCTTTAAATCTCCCATGGCCGGAGATCGATAGACGACAGAATTAAGAGGTAAGATCAGGTTAAGTCGTTTGGATGTATTCCGAGGAAAAGTGTCGGACTTGAGATCTGCGAAAGGTAGCAAGACCAATCTCCAAACATGCTGGAAAAGAGTTTATTACTCACTCCATCTCAAAATAGATATCGTTTTGAGAGTTAATTTTTTTTTAAATACTTGTCGTTTTACTATTTCCAAAGCGTTTTTATTGTTGTATGTCAATTACTCCCTTTGTCCCAGGCCAATGGGCACAGTTTGATTTTTTTTATCAAACGAATGAATCTTTGACTATAATTTTATGAATATCTAAATATCTCTATGAAATTCTAAAAATTGTTATTATTTCACTATTAGAAATAGTATAATTTGCAATTTTTAGAATTGTACAGAGATATCTAGATATTCATAAAATTATGGTTAAAAATTGACTCAGTTGACAAAAAAAAGTCAAACTGTGCTCATTGGTCTGTGACGGAGAGAGTATACCCTTAATAAATGACAGTGAAGTTTCTTTCACAAAAGCATTTAATTGCCTAGGTAAGTAGATAACTTTAGGGGTATATGAGACTTTTTCACGTTCATTAATTGTATTTCTTAAAAATTGTGCATATGCTCAAAATCACATCTACTACGAAGGGAATAAACCTCAACCTCATAAAATGACAGTTCAGATGGTAAATTCTATATACAAGGCATATTACATACAAGGCACCAATAATGGCAAAACTACCCTTCGCGTGTCGTGTGCGAAAGGACGACAGGAAGCCTTCATGTCGTGTACTTTTACACGACATAGACCAATTGTGTAAAATATTAAGTCGTATGAACTTATACGAAATTTAAATTTACTATGTCATTAAGGTCGTACAAAACCACACGATATGATATCATAATCTCGTGTATATCCATACGACATATCAAAATGAAGGTGTTCTTCGATGATTTGCAACACGATGTTAATGATACGCATATGCTATGATAAATTATTGAATTGTGTTGTTAATTGAGCAAAATTTATACACTTAGACATGACAAGTAATAAATGTCATATTGGATCATACAATATCATATAACCTATCACATTTAAGTGATACCACTTTATTTATAAACCCCAAACAAATGATTGTGGTGTTATATTTCTAATCAAGATTATATTTAAAGAGGTAATTAAACATGTTATGATTCATCATACAATATCATAAATAACCTATCACATTTATTAGTTAAAAGTGATACCACTTTATTTATCAACTAACAGACGTGTTATGATGTGCATATACTATGTTAAATTAATGAATTATGGTGTTATATTTCTAATCAAGATTATATATAATGAGTTAATTAAACATGTTATATAACGAGTTAAGTTGTTTCGATGATTTGCCAAACGAGGTTAATGACAAGTTGTACATTAGAGGAATGCCACTCGCTCAAGATTATATATTTGAAATTATCATATTTGTTAATCAAGATTATATGTTTATTGTTATAATAATGTGGAAAACAAACAATGATTACATATATGAATGAACCAACATCATACAATATCATATAACCTACCACATTTATTTATAATTAAATTTCTTTTTTTCATAAGTTGTTTCGTGTGTGAATACACGACCTATGTTTGAACATCTCGTATGAACACTACACGACTTGATAGATTATATCTCGTGTATTGTTCATACGAGATTATTACCAGAAAAAAAAACATTTCGTATGGAATTTATACGACTTGTACCATATTATCTTGTGTTTAATAACACGAGATACACCCAGAACAGAACACTTAAACCCCCATAAACCCTACCTGTAACGGCCATTAACACGCATTACAGACCGCCGGTTGGTTAACACCCATGCAGCACCATTGATATACACTTTCACAACAACCATTCTTAACACCCATCAATCTATACACATTATTATCATTATCTAACACCATATTATGGATTCTCCACAACATTCTCCAAGTCTTTATGATCACATTAATCTTGATCTTGTGGATTTTATTTTTGAAGAAGAAGGTTTGCCACCAAATTCTCCACATCAAAATCAAATTCCAAGCTGCAATGAAGTAAGTTCTTAAAGTTATATTTGGTGTTATGATCAAAATCACAATAAAAATCCAATATTGAAACTGAATTGTTTTTCAAGATTGGATTTTTAAATTCTGATATCGTGATATGTCTTGTACTAATACACGAGTGGTAATTTACTAGGTCGTGTATATTTACACGAGATATGCAGAACCAACACATATATAAGTACACGACATAGTTCTTAATATGTCGTGTATTACTACACGAAATGTCATTCAGCCTGTTGTTTATTTTGCAATTTTCTAATTGATGGTAATACAATTTGTAGGGACCGGATGTCAGTGATCAATTCGATACATCCCTATTATTTTCAAATAGGGATGAGCTTGTTAAACACGTACGGGATATCGCGGCCCGTCAAAATATAACCCTTTCTATAGGAGATTCGAGGAAGACAAGTGGCAAGATACTAGGCTACGCGAAGATTGTATGCCATTTTGGTGGCAAGTACAGGTCCGGAAAAACTAAGGATGTGAGGTTGACTAGTACGAAGAAGATTGGGTGTAATTTTGAAATCCGGGCCAAAGAAAGGGGTGATGGGTTATGGGGTTACGTTGTGAAGAATGGTTCTCATAATCATGACTTTCCAACGTATCCCGAAGGTCATCCGTTGGGTAAATTGACAAGTTCTGAATATGAGGAGGTGTGTAGCGCAAGTCAGTCTTCGGTGCGTCCAAATAGCATTCTAACAATGTTAAAGAGGAAGGATGAGAAGAACGTGAGTACTCCGAAACACGTCCACAATGCCCTCAAAAAATGCAAGTCACAAGAACGACAAGGAAGATCCTCATATCATAACTCGTATAAATATACACGACTTGTTTCATTTATGTCGTATGAACATTACACGAAATACACTAATTACCCAGTAATGTATCTCGTGTGTGTTCATACGAGAGGAAAGAAAACATGTCGTGTGTATATATACGAGATGAGTCACACCATCTCGTGTATAAGCACACGACATGGTCTCTGTACTGAAAAAAAAAAACAGACACTTAACAGAAACAGAAACATACCCAGAAACCAGAATTACAATCCAGAAATTTAAACTGAAACATATCCCAAAGTGTCAAACATCAAAAGTTTACAAACCAGAAATTTAAAATCAATAAATGTATCCCAAAGTGTCAAACTACCAAATGTATGAAATACATGTCTTACAAACCAGAAATTTAAAACATAAACCTAATGGGGACCTCCTAATAGCTCGTGCACCCGTCTAATCTCATCTATGACATCCGCGGGTATCCTGTCATCCGTGAGCATCGCAAGCAGTCTATCTCGAGCCTCTACAACCCTAGGCGGAGGTGGAACGTTAACTAGGCCATCATGAATCGGATTAGTAATCCGAACATGAGTCCTAGCCAGGAACCACTGCATATACGTGGAAGTAACAGGATCAGATGCGCTCACGGACGGCCCCCATCTACACACTGGATCGAAAACCCCCAAGCCGTCCTCTAACCAATCCTCCCATATATCATCACGCATTCCATAGGACTTCTTGTACCCCTTTTGACCAGCCATCAATGAACAATCTCGGCCGCAAGATATGGGGTCTCTGGGGATTTTCTGCTGGATCCCAAACTGCCGTGTAACACGGTCAGGCATATACGCTTCCGTGATATCCTGGAAGCGTATAACCCCATGGAAGTATGAGACCGGCAAAAGCGCCTCTGGGGTGGTACCGTAGGGAGTCCAACAAACCTAAAAATGAATTTGTTAGACACCGTCAACAGAAATAATAAATTATAACAATTTGTAAAACTTTAAATATAACTAACTCACCCTATCAACCGTCATCGTGTCCAGGGTATACCGGAACTTCAATAGATGGGGCATATCCCTTCCGGCCGTATCAGTACGTACCCATCTACGAGCCCTCGGCTGGCCCTCCGTCCATAACGGGTCAATATCTCTCCGGAAAACCGGAAAGTACTCGTATATCCAGGCCTGCAAATTGTATGAAATAAATAAGTTAACAATGTTATAACCATAAATACATGTTGTAATTATTAAATGATTGTTAAATATTACCTCTAAAAGACTCAAACAACCACCGATCTGCTTGCATCCATATCTAGATGCCTTCCCCAACTCCCGGTATAGATATACCAACGCAGTGTCCCCCAGGATAGAGCCTCCACTCTGTCAATATCCACGCACAATGAAAGGTATTCTGAGGGCATCTTATCCTGAGTCTTGTCCACGAACAGCGTGGAGCCGAGGAGGAACATGATGTACGTGGAAGCGCGCTCATCGTCAGTCATGTCGGAAGGGGTCTCAAAGGACCGGCGGAGGCCATCTAAAGAGTACGTCGTGCCCTTCCGACATGTATCAAGGCGTGCCCTAATACCGGCTACGTTAGGCTCTGGAACCGCCTTCGTAACAGGGCCACCTGAACAGCTGATACCTACAAATTGAAAATGAAATAATTAATAAAATTGATAAAATTTATGAAATTGATAAAATTTATGAAATTGATAAAATTTATGAAATTGATAAAATTTATGTAATTTATAAAAAATAGACAACAAACAAGAATATACCTAGGATATGAGTGACGTCATGCATAGTGATCGTCATCTCCCCCCACGGCATGTGGAAGGTATTAGTCTCGGGAGACCACCGTTCCACAAACGCCGTTAGGAGCGCCATGCTAGGCCGGCGAATGGTAGCATCATGTAGGTAATGGAGGCCGGTACCCTGAACACGAGCCCACCAAGCTCTATCATCCTCCGGTAAAGAAACAGGCGAGAACCTGTTGATTCCAAACAAAACATTATAATTAATACTCCCTCTGTTTCAGAAAAACAGTCTCATTTTGATTATTTTTTTTAAAAAAAACAAAAAGTCAAAATGGGACTGTTTTTCTGGAACAGATGAGGTTCAAAACAATAACAACAAATAATAAAGCTATTTAATAAACAAATCATATACTTACTTATCTAGAATCTGCTGCCTCGTTTGGCGCTTCAACACCGGCTCACAAGTGGCGTTCTCCCATATCTTACGGGCTCGGTGATGACCAAACCTGTATAACAAATCAACCTCCTCCGGGCCGCCACCGGGGTTACTCTTAAGCTGCCACTGTTCATCCTTAGCCCCTTTCCCCTTTCTGGCCCGTGCCTCCCCTCTAGCCACCCGCCTCTTGCGAGGCCTCAAAGCTGAACTCTCCTCCTCCTCCTCCTCCTCATCATCACCAGATCCGTGTGCCCCACCTCCGGAACGAGTACCAGAAGATGACTCCTCCTCTGACCCCTCTAAGCCCGTCCTAGAATATCTACGCTCTAAATCCTCCTCACTATCCGTCTCATCCTCCTCAACGCGCTCAATCACGACATTCTTGTTGTGCCTCCTTTTGGTACGTGCATCTTCTCTAGCTGCAGCTGCCTCATCGGCCTTCCTCTTTCTATTAGAGGCAGTCGCAGGTTTACGTCCCTACAAAAAATTAAATAAGAGACAATAAATAAGCAACATTTCAGGTTTTTCAAGAATCAGTATGCATTTCGTGTGCTAATACACGAAATGTTGGTGAGCATTTCGTGTTTAATCACACGAGATACCTGTCCACATTTCGTGTTCTAATATACGAAATGTGGAAAGTATATCGTGTGCTTAAACACGAAATGCTCACCAACATTTCGTGTATTGGCACACGAAATGTAAACTGATTCATCAGTTTACATTTCGTGTGCTAATACACGAAATGTGGCCAAGCATCTCGTGTGTGTTCATACGAAACACACCCCGACATGTCCAGATTCTACACCCACAAATTCGTAACCAATTCAAACAAAAAACCCAAATTTGTGTTACCAAATCACAATTAGAACCATTTTGGATAGGTTTACACAACATTTAACAGTTATATAATCGGGTTTTAGGCATAAAATTGTTGTTGGGTTTTCAAATTTAAATTTTAGGTTAAAAATAGATTATATTACTTTTGGAGCGGCGGTAGAAGAGGCGGACTTTCCACCGGTGAGAGGGAGGTTTGTCTTCATTTCCGGTGGTGGTGTTGTGGTGGTCGCCGGGTTCGTCGAGTCGTCGAGAGAGAGAAGGGTTCGCCGTTGGTTTTTGAGAGAGAGAGAGAAGACCGACTGATACGTTTGAATGGGAAGGAGGGATTTTTTTTTATTTTTTTTTAGTATATATATAAGGGCATTTTAGTCATTTGTCCATGCCTTGTAAAATGTATGCCTTGTATATAGTATTACCCAGTTCAGATTCGTAGCCTAGTAACTTACAATTGACTGTGTTTGCAAGCACTTTGTTACAAATGTGCATGAAACGGATCATCTAAATACAAGGGAAAATTATGGAGCTAAATAGTGGGAGAATGTGAGAGGAAACATTATTTGTTTTGTCAAGTCGTTATAACGTTATTCGTGGGACCATATACTACCTCCGTCCCATTTGAATTAGGACAAATTTCCATTTTTGGTGTCTCATTCGAATTAGGACAACCCAAAAATATAAATGTTTTATTTAATGGGAGCCACATACACACTCACAACAACTTTCCACTCATTATTCTCTACCCCACTTTCTATCTCCTACTTTACTTTTCATATTCACTACACCTACTCCACAACATTTTTTCCTTAATCTCCGTGCCCAACCCAAAAATCCTAATTCGGGTGGGACGGAGGGAGTATATTATTGTTATTTATCTTAGATGTTGCAGCGCATTTTTGTATTTGTATATATAATAAATATTATAAATATTTGCATTTTTAAGATAAAAATATAAATGAAAATTAGAATTACATAATAAACATTAAATATTTCCTACTTAGAGAACTTACAAAATTTATTTTAGTTGAAGGGAAGTGCATGCTCCAAGTTGATGTCAAGAGCAACAAAACCAAATCCTTGACCGCTTTGAATCCTACTCTTAAAACCAACATTTGATTCACCAACATTTGCTTACAAACCCATTTGCAGCAATATATCAACAGACCACGCCCCCAATTTCAAGCTTATAATTTAGCACCTAAAGAGAGAAAAGAGAGAAAAGAGAGAAATAAATTCTCTTCAAGAGCTGGACTGTTGGTTCTTCCAAATAGTATCAATAAATAATTTTGCTTTGAAAAAATGAGCACTTGCTGAACCATTGCACTTTCCACGGCTGCCATGAGTATCTATTACTGGTAACAGCATATTCTTATTAGACTTTTCATCTCCTTAGCTTTAGGAGGGAAACAAATTAAGAAGAAGTTGTCACGTGTGCGTTGATGACATTAGCCGGTTTTTGGTTTAGTAATATGCTATAGATTGGCTTTTTAAACCTAGGACTTGCTGGTGGGAAAATGTGTGGTGGTTTTGGTGGTGTTAGGAGCTTGGTGATAGCGGATTTGAGAGACTTGTAGATGGTGGATGGGTATGATGTAAGTCACTGGTAGGTGAATTACTGTTAACATTCAATGTGTGTTTCGTTTATCTCAAGCTTGATTATCAGAAATACCTTTATAAAAAATGCACGTGAAATGCACATGTCTATTTTAACTTGGTTTTTTCAATTAACTCGCAAAAGAACACATTTAGAGCCTTAATGTAGAAAAAATAAATATCATGCCCCTTTTGTAGAAGACCCTCTTTATGAATCCAAACCTAAATTGTCATTAGTCTTTTAAAAAATGATTAAAAGTAAGAGCAAATTTATTACTCCCTCTGTTTCAAAATACATGTCATTTTAGAGTTTTTCACACATATTAAAAAATGCAATTAATACATATACAAAAGACTTGTCTACCCCTAAAAAAAATCAATTACTTATGCAATTAAATGATTAAACAAGAAATAGGTTGCAATTAATGGATGAGGGTACTTTTGGTATACAAGAGTAAAAATGTCTTGGAATTACTAAAACGTCAAGTATTTTGAAACAAAATTTAACTCCTAAAACTTCATGTATTTTGAAACGGAGGCAGTATTGATCGACAACAAATTTCGACATTCATTTTAAGATGGGGATAATATAAATTTTGAAGCTCGAATTTTACATCTTTTTTCCTAAATCATGGCATAGATATGACTTTCCTTAAATGTTCCTCATTTTCTTTTCTTTTTTCTTTGCCAATAACATCTTAGCGTGATAGTTATTCATTTTTTGGCTTATAATAATAATGTCCTAGGAGGCATGGGAAGGAATCGAACCCAGGACCTCACACATTGTGTAGTTTGGCTCTACCACTGAGCCACTCCTTATGGACTATCTGTATCATTGAAACTATATTGCTGCATTAATATCTACCCATGTGTAGTGTGTATGTTTTGTGTGTTCTTCTTTTTAGGAGAATACACATGTGTAGTGTTAGGTAGTACTCACATTTTAAATTAATATCTTTTTCAAAAAGAAAAAATTGTCCTTAAATATTTCATTACCATTTTTTTTCATAAGTCACTTTCAAAGTTTAGTGTTGACTTTAACGGTTTAACCTCCCCAGAAGATTGATTTTCATCAACTTTGTTATATCTTTCAGATTTTGGTCATCGGAGATATGATCTGACATATGGCGTATCAATCAGTTTTTTGGAGCTTCCATGTTCTGGGAAAAATGAAACTATATCTAATATTCCCTCTATCCCGGAAAGATAATCTCATTTTGAGTTTTTATGGTCAACAAAAATGAATTTTGACCAAACATTTGTGTCAATCTAATCATCACAATAAAATTCTAAAATGTGTTATTGATAAATCACTTAATGATTAATCAATTACAAGTTTTAGAATTTTACTAGAATCATTAGATCGACACCAATGTTTGGTCAAAGTTCATTTTTGTTGACCATAAAAAAATCAAAATAAAACTATCTTTCTGAGACAGAAGGGAGTATTTAACTACCTTCATGTCTTAATATCTGACAATACATACACAGCTGATAGCATGTTCCATGATATTAAAATAGTGGATAATATTATTGGATTGTTTCTATTGATTTAGATCTCATCTCCAAGAATTTAACAGTTGAACAGTCTGGCTACACCTGAAAAAACGTTTCTAAATTGTGTTTCATACACAAAGTAGCAGGCTCATATCTAGGAAAATGTTGTGTTCTTCGGGCCTGCTATCATCTTGTATAGTTCAAAGAAGATCAATTTAAAAAGGAGGGGAGGAATAATGAGTGATGAAGAATAAATAGACTTTAGCTCATTTAATCACTTACTCGCGCGTCCAAAAAATGATGACACAAAAAGCCGTGGTCGAAATCTCCTATAACACAGGCATCTATCTCTTTTGCTCTGCACTTGCACATAAAAAATAATACCGAGACAAAACCACTATATGATAGAAACACTATAACATTATGAAACATTAATGCTTCACTTTGACAACATAGATCGATATCTTCCAAAGATTTTTTAGATTCAATTGCTAGTAGACCGCGTTCCTAAACTATATAGCGATCTGTTCTCTCTAACACAATATGCTATTCACATTTCAGTACAAAAAGAAGTTGACAATCCAAATTGAGCATATTTAGGTGGTCCAAGTAAACCTAAAACTGTACTAGGACCCGATAAGCAATGAGTGTACTTGGGCCAAGGTAGAAACAGTGTAAACAGTCCCTGATAATCATCCAATCCAGTCAACTCCTCAGCCATTTCCTTTTGTTTTTCAACCAAAACATCAATCAACGGAACAAACTTGACACCAAAATGACGACCTAGTTTTCTTAGGTTGTCATTCGAACCAACCACGATGCCAATGTCTGCCTTAAGAAGACAAAGCAAGTCCGACACTGATTCGCCAATATACACACTAAGATCTGTCTTCTCCCGACCCCTGCCACCTAATATTCTGTCAAATGTATTGACATTGTCAACTGCTGACTCAACTTTTCGAATAACTTCTCCTATGCATATATTTTCTTCATATATGAACTAGTTAGCGTGTATGTTCACATTCACAGCACGGAGATCACCATCTGTTAAGTGCATGTAAAGAAATTATGTAAACAATGAGTAATACATGAATACTTCCAAAGAAAAAAATAATATTAAAATAAGTAAGATAAATCATTCATGTTTTCAGACACCCTCCGTCCCAAAATGATGAGTAAAAAGCAGAGGAATCCATGGTAATGATGATGAGCTTAACTGGCAGTGAACATTGTGAAAATCGTGACATGGATAATCCCCATTTGGTGGTTGGGCTTGCAAAAATGAAATTCATCCCAATTTAAAACTGTTAAATGTATTGGTTTTCTTTACATGACTTATTAACTATAATGTGTAAACACTAATACTCAATATCACAGCCAAAAAATCAAACAAGGTTCGGAACTGCAAATAGTATGCGGGGAAATAAGAGAAAAACAAGTCCCCAAAAGGAAATGGACAGGAAATGACCACGGCTTCTGAAAATGGTAAGAAAAATGGAGAAAAAAATCTGCTAAGCCCCAAGCATTACAACAGTCAGCTCAACCACAAGCCTCATACTCCCTCTGTCCTAGAATGATATACCCTTTTTCTATTTATGTTTTCTGGAAAGATAGTCCCCTTTATATTATTATTATTATTATTATTATTATTATTATTATTATTATTATTATTATTATTATTATTATTATTATTATTATTATTATTATTATTGTTGTTGTTATAATAATTATTATTATTGTTGTTATAATTATTATTGTTATCTGTGTATTACATGTGCATTGCACGATTTCAAAGATATTAGAATCATATACATATTATAATATTGTTGTTATACGTGCATTCCACGTGTATCAAACTGTTTCAAAGAAAATATTTTAATTAATAACAATCATGTTAATATTTTCCAAATATTAATGTAATATATATATATATATATATATATATATATATATATATATATATATATATATATATATATAATTGTCTATTAAGCTGAATATTATGAAATGTAAGTTATAAAATAAAAATATTGATTGATAAATAAATTATCATTACCATATAATGTAAATTTTGAAATATGGATCGTTCATTACACAGTTAAGAATATAATATTATTAAAATATAGCTGCAACAAACGTAGATCGAATTACTCTGCACACCAAATTCTTGAAAAAATACTACACAGCCTTCCCTCATACTCCCTCCGCCCAAAATGATCTTCCCATTTGCTATTTTTCATTGTCCTAAAAATTTCTTCTCATTTCTACAATTTAGGTTTAAAAGTGCATAAACAAAACATGGCAAGTGAAGCAAGTGTTTATATTCTTAAAAAGTTTGAATAGTCAAATGGGAAGGTCATTTTGGGACGGAGGAATATTATATTAAGACATTTGTCTTCATTAACATCTTCGAGCATTAAACCATCAAAAAAGCCTAATCCAATGAGCCTTGTATTAATAACCTTCTCTTCATCAGAGAGGTGCTCGAGACATTGCTTCAGTAATCCATAGTCATAATACGCCACTGAAATATATGAATATAGACAAACTATTAGCCTTATAATCTATATTATCATTAACAAGTATTAAGGATTGAATAAAATGTTTTACCTGGCTCATGGTTATTGATTACGCGATCAATCAATTGATGATATAAAGGACTGCCTTCCCTAGAGCGAAGACCCCCAATGGTATAATATTTAATTTGTATCAGCCTCATTTTAAAATCTAAAGGGAGGGTCCTCAACAGGAAATGTGCAAGTGTATAAAAAACTAGTGAATAAAATTATGGACTTTTCGAATGCATTCCTTCATAAGCGGAAGGAAAGAATTGACTGGACTTAATGAAAACATGATCTCCTGCTCATGGATTATAGAACGACCATATATCCTACTTAGGGTTCCTTATCTCTTGTAGACAAAGCCTTAGATATGTTGTGCAATAAACCAGTTGAAAACTACCTAAAAACAAAGGAATTATAAAATGAAACATAACATTAACAACAATGACAAGTACTAATATGATTGGAATTAGAAGGGATTCAAATAACCTTGAGCATGTCAGTTTCGCAAAAATCCATATAGTGGATCAACATCGGTATCTTCAAAATTCTTCGTTGTTTCCTTCCACAACAGGGTAAGGAAATGTATGTGTCCCACGATCATGGCAGTGAACATTGTGAAAATCGTGACATGGATAATCCCCATTTGGTGGTTGGGCTTGCAAAAATGAAATTCATCCCAATTTAAAACTGTTAAATGTATTGGTTTTCTTTACATGACTTATTAATTATAATGTGTAAACACTAATATTCAATGTCACAGCCAAAGAATCAAACAAGGTTCGGAACTGCAAATAATATGCGGGGAAATAAGAGAAAAACAAGTGCCCAAAAGGAAATGGACAGGAAATGACCACGGCTTCTGAAAATGGTAAGAAAAATGGAGAAAAAAAATCTGCTAAGCCCCAAGCATTACAACAGTCAGCTCAACCACAAGCCTCATACTCCCTCTGTCCTAGAATAATATACCCTTTTTCTATTTATGTTTTCTGGAAAGATAGTCCCCTTTATAGTATTATTATTATTATTATTATTATAATTATAATTATTATTATTATTATTATTATTATTATTATTATTATTATTGTTATAATAATTATTATTGTTATAATTATTATTGTTATCTGTGTATTACATGTGCATCGCACGATTTCAAAGATATTAGAATCATATACATATTATAATATTGTTGTTATACGTGCATTCCACGTGTATCAAACTGTTTCAAATAAAATATTTTAATTAATAACAATCATGATAATTTTTTACCTGGCTCATGGTTATTGATTACGCGATCAATCAATTGAGCGAAGACCCCCAATGGTATAATATTTAATGTGTATCGACCTCATTTTCAAATCTAAAGAGAGGGTCCTCAACAGGAAATGTGTAAGTGTATAAAAAACTAGTGAATAAAATTATGGACTTTTCGAATGCATTCCTTCATAAGCGGAAGGAAATAATTGACTGGACTTAGTGAAAACATCATCTCCTGCTCATGGATTATAGAACGAGCATATATCCTACTTAGGGTTCCTTATCTCTTGTAGACCAAGCCTTAGATATGTTGTGCAATAAACCAGTTGAAAACTACATAAAAAACAAAGGAATTATAAAATGAAACATAACATTAACAACAATGACAAGTACTAATATGATTGGAATTAGAAGGGATTCAAATAACCTTGAGCATGTCCGTTTCGCAAAAATCCATATAGTGGATCAACATCGGTATCTTCAAAATTCTTCGTTGTTTCCTTCCACAACAAGGTAAGGAAATGTATGTGTCCCACGATCACGCCAAGCGTATAAGTTAAAACGTCAAATATATATATATATATATATATATATATATATATATATATGGTCTTGCTCCTGTGAGAACCCAATTACATGAGAACCATGAGAACCACTTATAGCCTTTGGATTAGAAATAAACCAACGGTGCAGATTAGAGAGGAAGAAAAAAAAAAGCGGTGGCAATTTTGAAATTATAGGCGACGTGAGGGCATAATGGTCATATCGCTTAAAAAACACAGACGCACCCCCAAAGTCTGGAAAGGCGAGATCTATAGATACAAAAGGTATTTCCTAGTGTATCCAATGTTTACTTGGATACATTTAGGCAAAAACTAATGTATTCAATGTTCACTTGGATAATTCATTGGATACATTAGGTCAAACTAAATGTATCCAATGTTTACTTGGATATAGTTAGGAAAAAAACTAATGTATCTAATAGTTCACTTGGATAATTCATTGGATACATTAGGTCAAAACTAAATGTATCCATATTTACTTGGATACATTTAGGCAAAAACTAATGTATCCAATGTTTACTTGGATAATTCATTGGATACATTAGGTCAAAACTAAATGTATCCAATGTTTACTTGGATACATTTAGGCAAAACTAAGTGTATCTAATAAAATCTGACTTATTACAAAAATACCACCGCTTCATCGCAGAGCCACAAATAAGAACATAACGATATAATACCTGTTTTGCCCTTGAAGTTCCGACTAATTTCAAAAATGCCACCGCATGCTCCAGCTTTAAAAACAAATCTGAACCGTGTTTTTTTTTCTAATCTAAGGGCTACTATTGGTTCTCATGGTTCTCATAATATTTAGGTTCTCATTTGAGCACCTACCTATATATATATATATATATAAAGAGTGAAGTGCAACTAGCACAACCCCTTTTCCCGCTCAAATTTTATTATCCTCTGAATTCCCAAATTGCCCTTACTTATAGCGTTGTGGTTTCATATTTCCATATACACGCTTCTCGAATGCTCTTTACTCCATCTCCGGCTGTCACTTTCCCATACATCTACCATTTTCTACAAACCTAGCCTCCCCTATTTCTTCTGCCAATGCTTGCTATCCCCCCTCTCTCTCTTTACATGGTCACTGCCGTTCTCTCGCTCTTCTCTTTTCTCACTTCTGCCATGGCTACATCCGCCATACCCTGCCAACCGATTCTCTCTCCATCTCCACCTCCTTTTTCCATGGGTCCTTCGACTGTTTCTATGATCCTATGGCTTTCAGTCTCCCCACATACACTTTTATTGTCGTAATATCCCTGAAACCATCGAATCTGAAGAACACTAAACCGCTGTCATTGCTTCTCCGTGTTGAGTATGAGAGTGCGAATTTCCGGAAGCTTTCTTCCCTATTTCCCATTAAAAGAGAATCTTATTTGGCTTGCCAAAATCAAAGTAGATTTGATCTTTTCAAGGTAAAAATCGATTTTATTTTCTGTTTGATAGTCCAATTGTAAAAAATCATCTGCCCCAACCCATATCATAATTCTCCTCCTTCTCCACCATTTACTAAGACAAGGTGCAAAGAAAGCGGTCTAAGGCATGCTCAAGCGTCCTCTCCAATGCAATTCATTTTGAACAGCCGGCTAACACGATTTCCATCTAATGGTAAATACACAAAATCATACATCCCCATACCCTCTTAATTATCATTCCCGCGAATTTACTAATTGTCAATTATTGTTACCTTTAATTTTTACTTCTAGCAAAATGCATTATTTTCCCTTTTTTTTCAATTTTCAACACCTTTTGTTTGAGTCAAAACTCCGCAATCAGAAATTCGGCTCATCAACTGAAACGTAATTATATAAAAAATGTATAAATTCAATTTGTCTACTGTATCGAAGCCCGGAGGAGCAGGTATCCAATTTAAGTGTTGTTTGTATTTGTACTTGGTTTGAGACAGGCTTGGTTGTGCCTTGACTTAATTGCAAATTTGTGGAATTATAGGCTCTAGTTGTAAGTTTATGTAAATGATTAATTCTTAAATTCAATATGGGTTGTTCAATTTTGTTTGCTTGATTACAGTTAAATAAATTGGGTTGTATGAGACGGCCACAAAGAGAGCAATTTACCATGTGTGCCCCAGGTGCAATGTGAACATTGGCAAATCTATATATATTAAAAGTCAACGCGGAGGAATACGAATTCGCCATTTGGACAGTTTTGGCTAAAGAATGCTTTTGGTGAAGCCATGTTATCACCATTCTTATTGATAAGTGACTCTTGATATTCTTATTATTAGTTAATCATAATAGTTATTATATAAGTTAACTATTACTATTAATAGTATTAGTTAACTATAATAGTTATTGTATTAAGTTAACTATTACTATTAATAGTATTAGTTAACTATAATAGTTATTGTATAAGTTAACCATTACTATGAAAAATATTAGTTAACTATAATAGTTATATAAGTTACTTATTACTATTAATAGTATTAGTTAATGTTAATAGTTACTATATAAGTTAACTATTACTATTAATAGTAATAGTTACTATATAAGTTAACTATTACTATAAGAAACTAACGAAGTGGAAACCATGTGCGGAACACGTGAGTTTTAATGAGGGTAAATATGTCATTTCCAGCAAATTCAGGAACCTAATCGCAACTTTGACAAATTTAGTAACCGATTGCAGAATTTGGTAAAACTCAGGTAACCAAATTGCAATTAACCCTTTTTTTTCTTGAAAAAATAAAGAAAAGTCAAGAAACTAATATATAACAATTTCATTCAGAAGAAAACTAAAGTGTGATAGTTTTATTTAACATTTCAATTATTTACTACTTTGAAAGTTTTAATTTTAAAATAAGACTAATTTTTGTAAAGAAAAAAAAAATAGAAAATGAGAATATCATTCTATTTTAATGCGGATGGAGTATATGATAGTGATCATAATAAAATTTGCAAAAGTTATTTCGTAACAGAGTGTTTTCTTAGAGTGCTTTCAGGTACTTAACAGTCACTCACAAAATCTTTGAACATTGATGTTTGTGGGTTCTGTGGAACCCTTTCCCACAATCAATGCTTAAGAATTCGTCAGATAAGGTTGAAGCCGTCATCCCAGCAGAATTCGTCATCCTAACCGCCAGATATGAGTTATTGACATCTGACCAAAACGATGCCAACTTAACCTATGATTTGAACACCATCGATGAGTTAAGGGATTTGGCAAGAATTAGGATAGCGGCATATCAACAAAGAATTTCTAAGTCCTATAACAAGAATCTCTTTTTGATTTCTTTAACACTCATCTCTTAAAAAACACTGATTTCTACAATCTCCTTATTTTCAGCCTTCCTCTTCTTTAAACGAGATCCAACAGATGCCCTTCATCCACTTCCTTCTTTGGCTTAACGGGCGGTTTGTTCGACGGAACCTTCTCAACAATGTTCTGTAAATCCTTAAGCGAAAAACCTAAAGTTGACTTCGACACTAAAGACAAGTGGTAAAACAACATTAGTTGTTAAAAAACACACTGAAAATAACTGACCATAACAAAAAATAAATATACCTGTCGACATCCTTGCAGAAGACGACGTCTTCACTTCCTCCTGAAAATCTCCACCCAAAGTTCCAATCTCAAAAAGTTTAAATGTTCTATCTTCCACATATAGATTCAACAAGTTTTCCACCGTTTTGCTTGAATCAACAGACGCCGGGAAGAGCTCACCCAACTTTATATCTGCCAAAAACAGAAACAAAACAATTACAAATTCAGACAAGAAGAAAAGAAATAACATAATGAACAAAAGAAAATACCTTCCCTATTCCATTTGATCGGAAAATCTTCACTACTACCTAAAGATTCCTTTTCAACAAAAAAGTATCTTTCCTTCCAACCCCTGTTGTTCACTGAAACTTTCAAAAACAAGGACTCCCTTCCAGTCTTTGTCTTAAGAAGATACCTCTTAGACCCAAAGGATTTCAAATCATAAACCAAAGCTAACTCGCTCAAACCTATCCCTAAACTATGATCTCTATTGACTCTCACGACAAAAGCAAAGATTCTCCAGGCGATGGGCATCAATTGAGTAAAGGTCAATCTTGTTTTCTAGAAAAACTCAGAGACTAGAGGGGGAGGAAAAACAAAGCCTAAAGTAAAGGGATATTCATAGAAGCAAACCCAGTCACTTGACACAAAATCATCCCTCAAAGAAATATCAAAAGACCGAAAGCAAGTAGCAGGGGGAAAACAGTTGTTATTTTTTAGACAATCGATGTGGGTATTACTGAAGACACAGATTTCTTCATCGGGTTTCGAAATTAAACCCTCACACTCAAACCCACCGGAGAAATTACCTTCCTCTGGGGTTTGTGACTTGCTAGAAGTGACGACACCTTTCGATTTCACGCCTCCCCACTTAGTTTTTCCCATGGATGAAAAGCAAGAAGATAAGAAAAATGGAGGAAATAACCTTTGACCGCTGTTGAAAGTGAAGAGAAAGAGATGAGAGAAGAAATTGGAAAGGACAGAGCTTTAATAACCCTAAAAACCGTCCACTATCCTAAAACCTCTCAAACAACTTATCACAAACCTAGGGACTCTAAAGACTCAGATGTCCAATCGGTTCCGGTCCACCGCCAAATACAAAGTCTGGAAAAACTTAAACTTATCCTTTTGTTTTCCCTAAAAAGATAAGTTTGGGGACAATTGTTGTGGGTAAAAATTCAAGACCTCGTCATCTGAATTATTCTGACATGTGACATCCCGTTTTTCGTTTTCAGGTAAACTTACAAATTAATTATTTGATACATGTGTTTAATATTTTACTTTGCATATAAACAAAAGGAAAACGTGCTTAAAAGAAGTCCTCCCTCAAACGGATAAGAAGACCTAGTCCAAGCGAAGTATGTGGAAAGAAGAGATCATGGCTGAGATTATAGCTAGTTTGTTAGGGTTGATTAGGTCGTTTCTTCTTATTTAAACGAGATATGGAGACATACCTACACACACAAGATCACATACTCTTTCTGTAATCTCTCCATAAACTCGCCATTGTAAACACTTGATCATAAATACAACCGTTCGAGAAGGTAGGTGCTCATAAATACCTCCCGAGGTTTTGTGCCGACGAGATTGTTGTCTCAAGGGCTTTCCTCGTTATATAAACGTGTCAACCATCTTCGTTCCAATTCAATTGATTATATTCCATTGCACCCTCCTTAAAATTAATTCAAAAATAGTTCATTTTTGATATAGCTATTTCTTTCATTGTTGTTTACCAAAACAGCAACCTAATAAAACTTCTTCAAAAGTTTGGATAATGCGTATGCAATTTCTTTTCTTTTCATTTTGTTTTCTCGCAGTACATCTCCTTGTGTGTCGTTTTGAGGGTTTCATGAAATTTTACTTTGGGATGTTGTGGGTTTATATTTTTGGGCGATTCTGGCTTTTGGGTGTGTTGCAATAATTGTTCTTGTTTGTTAGTCTTGAATTGGCTTTGTTTTGTAGGTTTCTGCGGTTGACGGTTATGACAAGAGGTCTATCTGTAAGTTGAGGAATTTTGTTGTCATGGTAAGATTATTCTTTTGTGATTCTTGAATCATTAGTCATATTGAACACGTTATATTCAAGAATATTACTCCCTCCTTGCAATGCTACCTTGCATGAGTTGTACAACTTCATTTGCAAGGAGCTCCAATCAGTGCTAACACTAGTGAACACCCTTATCAGAAATGGGTTGATAATTATTCTTGTGACATGTTTGAGGTTTGGTTTCTCAACTGTGCATTTTCGCTTTACATTAAAAGTAATTCCTATATCCCTAAATAAATGTCTAAATTTTATTTTAAGGACATAACTTTTTGAACAATTTGGTGGCAAAGATTCATTTGTAATTTCGTAATCCTCTTTCCAAATATTTAATTTTGCAAGTATAAAGAAACTGGTGATTTTTATTTTTTTGAAAAAAAAAACTTTTAGGGACAAATTTTTGTTAAAAAAGAATATTCATTTTGGGACAAAGATTTCCTGAAACTGTATAGCACCAGCGCCGTCCTTAAGAAATTATGGGTCCGGGTCAAAATCAAATTAAAGGACCTTAATATTATTTATTTTGTGAAAACTTTTTTTTTGGAAAAATAACAAAAAATCACCCTAGAAAAGTTTGATATCCAGAAAGCCCTACAAAATATTTATTCTACGTAAAAAGCACCAAAATTAAATTTCAATACCGAAAGAGCATAATTTAACGATATAATTAATGTAATTGAATTTGGGGATTTACATAAATAAAAAATGATTTTTTTAAAATAGTGACGTTTTACGAATTGTCCATATATTATCACTGTTATCCTTATGTTTAGAGTTATTATTGAAATTGTAATTTTTAATAGTTTTAGAAAATCTATTATTAAGAATATATTTAATTATAATTGTTGTTGTTATCTGTGCATTACACTTGCATTGCACGATTTCAAAAATATTATAACTATAATCGTTTTTACAATATTACTCCTCTGTTTCAAAATATATGTTGTATTAGGCTTTTTCACACATATTAAAGATATATAATGTATGCATGTTGTAAAGACTCAATTGTCATTAAAATAATTTAATTTTCTAGATGAGTAAATGCTTGTACAAAAAATGATTCACAATCATTAATAAAGGTATAATTGAGACAAAATAATAAAAATGTCTTGATAATAGTAAAACGACAGATATCTTAAAACAAATTGTAACTTCTAAAGAGACAAATATTTTTTAAAAAAATGGAGTACTATTATCTGTCCATCGCATGTGCAGCACTATCTCAAAGGAAATATTGTAATCAATAACAATTATTATGTATACATAACTTCAAAAAAAAAATTGAACATCTTATACAGTATCCACATGACTATAAAAGTTGAGCCCTCTAACCAAAATGCGCTATGGGCGAGTCCCTACCCTTCCAACCGCTTGGGCCGCTACCCTAGCACAAAAAATTGAAACAAAATACTAAAGAACAAGAAATCAGATTACCTATCTTCAAAACATGTTAGGAGTCGACAATGTTGCGATAGAAATTTGCAGAAATCGTCATCATTAATGCATTCCGCCACCATGGCGATTGAGAATGAACTCTGAATAGCGATATTTGATTCCATAAAGAAGCTACTCTATAGGGTCTTGGACGTACTCTCACCATCATTAATTTTCCTACTCACATCCATCGTTTTGGGAATTCGAAGTCTCTTAAGGAAATTGCTGAAAGCGTGTGAAATTTTTGCAATTCGAACCAATTGATCTCGATAATTGTTCAAGGAATGTGAAATTCGAAGGGTTTCAAAATCTATACTTCTATATGTATCTTTATCTACAGTACCTTTTGACGCTCAAAACTGTCCCTTTCAATGCCTAACCCAAATATCTTAATTTTCCTTACATTTACTTGAACCCTTAGTACTTTTAATTAAAAAGGTAAGTATTCTCCACCATCGAATCTTTTTTATTTGTGTGGTATGATGATAAGAATTCCAAGGGTTTACCTCTTCCCGTCAATACTAGCTACAACCAATTATAGAGTCCTTATTCTCATACTCCTTCAGTCTTTTTTAATATATAAAATTTGAATTAAGATCATTAATTAAGAAAATATAGTAGTGAAAAGGGAAATGTATTATGAGTGTAGATAATGAAGTTGGAAAGAGAAAAGGAGGTAGAGAATAATAATTAGCAATTAGTTGTATGAAAAGTGAGTCTCATTATTGTAAAAGTATTAAAATAAAAGGCAGAGATAAAAAACCTTTAATTATTGTTATATTGTTCCCACCACAATAATTTCAAGTTTTCGTTAAACAAAGTAATTTCTATTTTTGGAAAAAAAAATCAAATTAACTTATTATTTTCACAATTCTCTCTCAAATTAACTTATTCACTCACCAAGTCAAGTACTCAAGAAGTCTCTATTTATTCCCATTACTTTTCACCAAAAAAAACATTGGACCATTTAAATTTAGTCCATCCAACTTAATTCTTCGAGTTATGTAGCCCAGTAGTATTTTCATTTACAATCAAACAAAATTGTTGCCACATTTTTAATCTTCTTTAATGCCATATAATAGTTTATCAAATTATACAAAATTGTTGTATGATCATCGAGAAAGTCTAACTCTTCTAGAATTAAAAAGCCCAACCTTGAAACAAATCTTCGTCGGTCGCTCTTTCTAACAATAATATGGATGCACAAATGCTATTCCAAGTAGAACTTGGACACGGCCTAACATTGGCCTTCAAAAATTCCTCACACGAATAATATTTGGCGTTGAAGACACAACAAAGTAACACATTTGTAAATGTCCGACCAAGCATCCAAAGCATTGAAAAAAAGACAAATCCAGACATCAGATAAAAACTCCCAAGGGCAGAAGATAAAGGCTCCCAGCGAAGGTTAGAAGGCATGTGTGTTTTGTATATTTAATAAATAATTGAATGCCTCAAATAAAACGGACTCAAAATCATAGAATAAGAAGGGTAGAATTAAAATACGAGAAAATTTTGGGGGAAACTAGTTTCTCCATAAATTATAAAAATTCCTTTTTTTATAGGGTTTAGGATTTAGGGTTTAGGGTTTAAGGGTTAAAAAGTGGACTTTTTATAACTTATGGAGGAACGTTTTTATAGGGTTTAATGTTTAGGGTTTAGGGTTTTAGGTTTGGGGTTTAAGGGTTAAAAACATGACTTTTTATAACTTATGAAGGAATTAGTTTCCTCCAAAACACACTCAAATCAAATAGATAACAAAATTTTATACATTATATGATTCTAAATCAACAAAATAAGTAGACATTTTGATCACAGGATAATAGTATACTTAGTTCATCTATAAGTTTATATCATCAGAGTTTTTGGACGCACTAGCTAGCTCCTAACGCGTATTAAGCACTGGTTTGGGGGCATTTTTGTCCCAGGTGCTTTCGAGCAGTTTTAAAAATATACTCTCTCCGTTCCCGAATAAATGTCATAGTTGACAAGTCAATGATTTTAAGCTTTTAGTTATATTTCTTTGATCGCCCCACTCCATTCATATAGATAGAGTAGCACTTTCCATGATATTGCAATATTTGTGTCTATTAAAATCGGTAGTATAGGAAGATCACCAAACCTCATATCATATTTTTAGTAATGCGACATTTATTTTGAGACAAACGAAAATAAAAAAGCAATACATTTATTCCGGGACACACAGAGGGAGTATTATCCTAAATAAGGCATTAGCATCAGACCGATGGGCATTAGAATCACGGTCTCTAATATAAGAACATCTTTATCAACAATTTCACTCAACTCAATTTACAAATAAAATACTATTTCTATCTCCTCCGCACACACAATCTACAACCCCAATCTTTTTTTTTTCATCATTTATTCACAATTCAAACCAATCTAATCCAACCCAAATTAACTCTCATGTTTCTTTATTTATTTTATGACATGTATTTTCAACTTCAATTTTTATTTTTATTTTGTCTTATAATAGATCTATATAAATAATTCAAAGTACTAAAATTGTATTATTACACAAAAAATAAAATATATGAAAATAAATAAACATATACAATTGAAAATATTCTTAAAATTCCATTTCAGTCGTTACAATACATGACGAAAATAAAATTCCAGATACACAAATTAAAAATTACGTATTCAATTACTCCATTTGTTGCCAAAGTAAGAGTTTTTGCACGTTTATTAAGAAAATATTAGAACATAGGCAAATATTGCAAGTGAGTTAGAGAATATACTTGTCCAAAGTAAGAGTTTTTGCACGTTTATTAAGAAAATATTAGAAAATAGGTAAATATTGCAAGTGAGTTAGAGAATATAATTGTCCAAAATAATATTATATCAAAATAAAAAGTAGACTTTTATACTGAAACGGAGAAAATATAAAATATTTAAAGTTATATGTTAAAGTTAAGATAACAATCAATCAATTCTTAGAGAAAAATAAAATTATGTTAACTTGGTGAGTTCTCCGACTCCCCATCATGAAAAGGCTGTGGTGATTAGGCTATACGCAATAAAAATGGGGCACCGCTATCCCGATCGACCCCCGAGCAGGGGCCTTGAACCTGAAGAAGAAATAAATAAGAAACAAGTTTGAGTCTAACAGAAATTCTAGAATCAACCAATGGTTGGTGGACAAGTGTCCCACTAGTTAACCAAGTTAGATTGCTGAACCGATCTGACTGTTACAAGTGTGGTACAAGACTTCAACAACTCCCCGGGCTGCTGGATCGGGGGGCCTTGCCATCGGACTAGGGATGGTCAAACCGGACCGGAACCGGAAAAGCGGACCGGAAAAGCCCGGAACCGGAGCAAACCGGGGAGTAAACCGGAACCGGAGTAACCGGAACCGTGGTAAGCGCGGGCCGGTTCAAGGTCACATATATGGCGAACCGGAACCGGATCGGCATTTCCATTAAAACAAAAAAAAATCCCTTATTTTTCAATAAATTTTAACATGTTTATTCATTAGTGTATTATAAAATAAAAATCTCTTGTCTTTTAATAAATTTTAACATGTTTATTCATTATTGTATGATAAAAAAAAAAAAAAAAAAAAAAGGTAGCGTGGACTGAACCGGAACCGGACAGGAACCGTACCGGAACCGGATTGTGATGACCGGAACCGGTGTAAGCGCGGGCCGGTTCAGGGTCACATATATGCCGAACCGGAACCGGGCCCGGAACCGGTTTTGGTCATCCCTACATCGGACTGCTTTTGGATTAGGGGGCCTTGCCATCGGACTGCTTTTGGATTAGGGGGCCTTGCCATCGGACTGCTTGGATGTCCTTGATAGAGGCTACTGGATGGGATTTTAGGGGTAGGATTCCCTCCAATGAATGTTTATTTTCAAGAAATTTATGTACAACAAAAAAAAAAAAAAAACAAACAAACAAACTTCATTCCTATGTATTTTTGACCAATTGTTATTTTAATAGTGTCTTTATTCTTGCAAAACTAAACGTTTGGAAAAAGATTACACGATTATTTATTATACTTACTCCCTCTGTCCCTCTTTAATCTACACAAATTGCCATTTAGGTTGTCTCACTTTAGTCAGCAAAATCACAAAATAGAAATGTTCACTCACAACAATTATCCACTTATAATTATCTACCCAACTTTCTCTCTCTCACTCAACTATCTACACTCACAGCACATCACATTTTCAATCAGTTTCTTAATTCACTCTTTTTTTAAGTTAAAGAGGGACGGAGGGAGTATATGAATCTTTGGTACTAAATTGTATAAAAAGCAGATAGATATTTTTCAGATGCCCCTTAAAATGAAATTGAGACATTCATAACAGCTTGAGCTTTTAGTTCATGAGATTCCGCAGATGCTACGACACCGTAAAACCATAGCCTTTGCTTATCCAATACACAGCTTCAATTGGAACTTAAAACTTCTTTTCTATTGTTTGGACTGCCAAAGTTCCTAGACTATGAGGTCAACCACCAATGGAATTCCCCTCTAGACATGGGCAGAACAAAAACCATAGTATCTTCAGTTCAGTAGGACTCTCCTATGAACCCAAAAACATTGATCTAAAGCTACCTGATCAACCTTCGTGCAACCGACAAGAGTCAATATAATCAAGCACGAAACTTACATAGGCCACGTACCCAAAACCGTGGACTCAAGGCAGCCGATGCAGATCATATCAACATTCAAAATAGTCAAACACGTGCAACAATAATGAGACTATTCTGAATATAGATGTTAAATCAATGATCGGTTGAGCACTTGAACGTTTATAAGCTACATGGCGTCTTCCACGATATTCCAGACCTTAAAATCCCAGATTCCGCCTAGTGGCAACAATTGAGTAAAGTACTCCCTCCGTCCCCAAAAAATAGTCCCACTTACCATTTTTTTTGTCCCATTTCCGTAATTGAGGGGTTAAATTCCTTGGACTTTCATAATTGCACTGTGATAACTAAGGATGGAAGGTGAGAAAGAGAGAGGCTGATGAAAGACAATGAAGAAGAGAGGAGGATAGTGATGGAAATGAAATTGTGTTGTTAATATCTTTATTAGTCAAAGGGGACTAACATTACGAGACGGTAAAGTAAAACAAGTACATCCAAACATAACTTCTAACATAGTTTGGCTGTAGTCGACAGCTAAAAATCAGATGAGTGAGATGCATGTTTAGGAACAATCGCAGAGTTATCTCTTCCGTAAATATAAGAATATGCAAGTTAAACAGGTATCCTATTCATGAAGAGTAACCATAAGTGAAACATAAAAGACCCTCCTACTCCCAAGTGTTTCACTGACACTAGCAATCTTTAGTACAATTAAAGGAACTTCCAGAACATTTCAATTCGTTACTCCTGAATAAAGAAGAGCCAGTAATAACTGAAATACGTAGGATAAAAATTATTCCTCAACATTAATTTCTGCTTTGATCAAGAGACTTTATAGAGAGTAAGGAGAGATTTCTGGAAACCTCAACGATGAGTTACAAGACAGGTTAAAAAATTAGTATAACAGTAGGTGGAAAAAATCAAAATTGGGTCACTGAAGTCCCGGCTTTTTAGATATAGAAAGGTAATCTTCATAAATTGAAACTGCAGTGGCCAAATATTTGCAATGGCAATGATCTTTTAGCACAAAAATCACCAATCACTGAAACAAAATGTAGGTCTTAATTTCACACATTTTATTTTTAATCCAAGTGTTATGGCAATACAAGAGCTAATCAAACTATGTACTCGTCGAGTTCCCCTGTCTCTAAACAGTGTCAGTTTTCCCTGTCCCAGTCCCAACAGTTGCCGGAGATGGGCGGGAGAGGGAGAATGAAGAAGACACAAAAGTCAAATGCAATAATCTTGCAACCATTGTATCATTAAAAAATGAACTTCAAGAATCAGTAAGCAAAACTCCAAGTACTAACAGCAATTTCATTTGTTATGAAAACCTTAACAAGAGATAGTTCCGTAACTACTCATCTGCATCTAAATTTGCAGCAATCATTTATATAAAACCCAGAGAAAATCCAAAAAGAAAAAAATCAATAGCCAGGATAAATCAGCTAGTTTAAAATATCACTAATAACGAAAACAACATATAAATTAGGAAGCAAGCATACGCGATAAGCCCTCGATGCTCATCCCCGCAGGAAGCAAGCTCCACCAATAACCTGGTGCAAACCCGTGTCGACCATATCACGAATACCCCCATCATCGCAATGATGGCCGCCCCACCTTGTGGGAGAAACAGCGAAATCGCAGACAAAATCACAATTGGCAACATACAGTAACCAATCAAGCTCAAGCACCGGTACAAATCCAGATTCCCATTTCTCCCCGCAAGCATATTGAACACAACGTAAAGAAACAATGATGCCACAGTAACCCACCCCAAAATAATCCCAAAATGCAGCTTCCCAGCAAGCAATTGAAATAACCCAAAAGCCATCAAGAACAGAAACGGACCGGACAAGTCCGCATCTTCATGGAGATCTGCTTTAACTCTAAAAGGGTTTAAAATTGAAATCATTTTGTTCCAGATTTGTTTGGTGTTAATACCTAGTTCTTCGAGGAGGGGCGGTTCGTCCTCGAAGCCCGTGCCGCCGCCGATTCCGATGTTGTTGTTGAATTGTGGGGTGGAGAAGGAGGTGGAGGCGGCGGCGGAGCCGATGTCGAATGACATGAAGGGGATACTGGGGTTGTTGGATCGTGGGGGTTGAAACGGAGCCGTTGGGAGACGGCGTTGTTGAGGGCCGGTGCCGGGGTTCCCACCGGAAGGGAAAATTACGGGCGGGACGTTTGCCATGATGAAATTAGGATCTGCAGTGATGATGGATCAGGGTTTTTGAGTATTAGAGGTTTCGCTACTGTGGTGGGATGGGATTGGGAATTCGTTGATCGGTTGATTTTAGGTTTGACAGTGGGAATTGATTCGAAAGCCGATGAGATTTCGAGATCTAGAGATGTGTAGAGGTGAAAATGGTTTCCTAGAAAGATGAATCGAAGAGAAGATGGAAGTGTGAGGGAGGGATCATAAATATGTCCATGATTAAAGTCGAGGGTAATGTGCACAAATATTACAAATATTTTCGGGTCAATTGCAATTTAGTTAAGTAAGTGGGAAAATTGCACTATACTACCACTAAGTTTACACGGAGTTGCAATGTGAGTCATAAAGTACCAAAAGTTGCAATTTAGTGCGTAATGTTCACACAAAATTGCAATCCACTACAATTTTGGATGATTGTTATAATGAATGGATGGTAGTTAACAATAGTTAACAAAATGAATGAAAAGGTTAACGGAATTCCTAAAACTTTATTTGATCATCCCTATAATTTAACAAATTTTGAATTTTCTAGTATTTCATCAATTATTCCACAGTCAAAAAAAATGGTGATTTCTATAAAATAATAATATTTTTAAATTCCTTGAAGAGACAACAATATTTTAATAAACAAAATATAATTTTGTTATTAAAAAATAATATACAAAAATAAAAAAAATATGTTACTATTACGATTTAAAATGTCAAATTTCTACGATGATTTTCTGCTATATTTTTAAAAAATTGCCCCAAATTTTATTTCAAATCAGACTATCTCTTGTATCGCAGCCGAGAGATTAAATTTTTTTTCTGTCATATTGAACTGCAATAGTCAGATCTGAAGTCGAATAAATATAAATTTGAAGAAATCACAAGAGAAGACAACAGTGGTGCAACATCGAAGATGTGTCGCGTTATGTTTTAAAATAGAATTTGGTGTAATTTTTTGAAAATATGGCAGAAATTCGTTGCAGAAATTTTGTCATTTTTAACCCTAATAGTAACATTTTTATATTGATATTTAATAAAAAAATTAATAAAAAATTATATTTATTAAAATACTGCTATTTATCCAAAAAAATAAAATATTGTTATTTATTGAAATTCATTATTTTATTTTTTTTTTGTTTGTTTTTTTTTTTTTTTTTTTGGTATGTTGTGGTATAATTGATGAATAATAGGAAATTAAAATTTTGTTAAATTATAAGGGTGGTCAATGCAAGATTTAGAAAATCCGTTAGCATTTTCATTCATTTTGTTAACTTTAGTTAACTATCATCCATCCAATATAACAACCATCCAAGATTGCAGTGAATTGCAACTTTGTGTGAACATTATGCACTAAATTGCAACTTTTGATACTTTATGACCCATGTTGCAACTCCTTGTAAACTTAGTGGTAGTACGGAGCAATCTACCCTAAGTAAGTTTTAAAAGTTTACAATTAGTTACTCTCTCCTAAATGAACGAATGTCCATTTTCAATTGTTGTGTGGAGTAGTTTGTAAATATTATGATTCGATTTTTAGTAAGTACATTTATTTTCGAACAAACAAAAATAAAAAGTAAGACATTTATTCGGGATAGAGGGAATATGTAGTTTGTAATTGTTATGGTTCGATTTTTTAAGGGTTATTTGCAGATTGGTAACTTGAGTTTGTCGAAAGTTTGCAATCCCCAACCTAAAAGTTCAATTTTGCAAATTGGTTACCGAAGTTTGTCAATTTTTTGCAATGCGGTGAATAAACTAACTTTTCGTTAATTTTTTGACAGTCCTAAACACATGTGCAACGCACATGGCTTTTTTAAAGGGCAATCCTGTCAATTTTCGGACCTAAACAATTTACAATGTGGTGATTGAGTTGCACACCTCCAAAAATTGACAGGATTGCCCTTTTAAAAAGTCATGTGCGTTGCACATGTGTTAAAGTCTGTCAAAAAATTAACGAAAAGTTAGTTCATTCACCACATTGCAAAAAGTTGACAAACTTAGGTAACCAATTTGCAAAAATAAACTTTTAGGTTGGGGATTGCAAACTTTAGACAAACTCAGGTTACCAATCTGCAAATTACCCATTTTTTAATTGTTTGACTTGTAGCAATGTATTAAAAAATTAATATTTCGTCAATTTTAACATAATTCATGTCATGTGCAAAGGCACATAATTTTTTTTTAAAGCAAATAACATATCTATTAAAAAAAGATTAAAAAGATGGATCTCCACAACAGACGAAGTCTCATCCAAAATATGAAGATTGTTATATAGACATACAAATAGGGCTGTTAAACGAACCGAGCCCGTTCGAGCTCGGCTCGGGCTCGGCTCGTTAAAGCTCGGTTCGAATGGGATCGAAGTGCTATTCGAGCTCGAGCTCGAACCGAGTTTTCGAGCTCGAATTTTTATCGAGCCGGCTCGTGTTCGACGAGCTTTGTTCCAGCTCGGCTCGTTAGAGCTCGGTTGGTGTTCGGCTCGTTAGAGCTCGACTCGTGTTTGGCTCATTTAAATCACGCATAACTCGAGCTCGGGCTCGGCTCGATAAGCTCTTATTTTGTTTGCGTTTGGCTCGAGCTCGGCTCGGCTCGTTAAGCTCGAGCTCGACTAAATAATCATCATTATTACTTTTGTAATGAATACATATACATTATATGTATATACAACATTGTACAAGGAATAAATCATAACTAAAATATTTGTATCTTCAAAATGAATTAAACAACAATAATTGTACAACAACTAAAATTAATTTAATTTTTATACATCCATATAATGATCATATAGCGACTATACACATACAATACAATAATACAATATAGATTGTACAACAACTAAAATTAATTTATTCTATGAACATTCATTATGAAAACGTAGAGATATATACACAATAGTCGGGTTTTTTTTTTTCAAAACTAATTTATTATTTTCAAATGTACACATATTTGTCTTATATTATTTTTCTCATTGAAATTAAAAATAAAATTAACATCTATTATTGTAGTTATATGTGCAAGTATATTTAATTACTCAAATATAGAATGAACAAAATGTTTATCATTTACACATACACACACATATATATTTCACATATAAATGCGTTTGCATGTAGAAAAATATTTATTAAATATATATATATATATATACATACACACACACACACACACACACACACACACACACACACACACACACATACATACATATATATATATATATGGATTTTTTTTTTCAAATAATTCCCTTTTGAATCCATATGTACCAGAATGACACTAGAGAAAATTTATGTACCAAAATGACCACTTTGAGAGAAGTCGGCATTGGTAGTGCCGTTTTTTGTTTGAAGTCGGCATTGCCAATGCCGACTTTAGGCCATTTTGAAACCCAATTTAAAAAAAAAAAAAAAAGGCCTAAAGTCGGCATAGCCAATGCCGACTTTAGGCCTTTTTTTTTTTTCAAATTGGGTTTCTCACATTTATATTTATCTGCCGGCGATATGAATTGGGGTTAAAAAAATTAAAAAGCTCGTTTTTAAAATACCATGCGGCCGCAAAACTCCCACCAATCTCGTTTGTGATTCTTCCTGCAGCAGATAGGTCGTCGTCTACTCGGGCATGTTTCTCGGTTTCACAGATCCACCGAAGGAATTCTAAAAAACTGAATTCGCAAATTGGACTTTGTTTCTTTTGCTTTCTAGATTTCCAAATTGAATTTTTAAATTGGATTATTGGAGAATAAACTCCAATTTTTGAAACCCAAAATATAGATTACAGAGGGAGTACGAAACTGAATTTGCAAATTGATTTAACCCTCCACAATGACTGTGTAACAAATAAGTATACTAGCCATAATTATTTTTTTGATCTTGGGTAACTCTGGTTAGATTGATTTTGTGAACCTAAAAAGGATTAGTAACTGAGTGTGCCTTATTTTCCTTAGTCAGAAACAACAACAGAAAATTGCTCTGGAGTCGTAACACCTAAATGAATCGCAAGAGCAGAACAGAACGGATCGCAGAAGGGTAACCCCAATTCGTATCGCCGCAGATAAATATAAATGTGAGAAACCCAATTTGAAAAAAAAAGGGCCTAAAGTCGGCATTGGCAATGCCGACTTTAGGGGTTTTTTTTTTTTTTTTTTTTAATTGGGTTTCAAAAATGGCCTAAAGTCGGCATTGGCAATGCCGATTTCAAACCAAAAACCGCACTACCAATGCCGATTTCTCTCAAAGTGGTCATTTTGGTACATAAATTTTTCCTAATGTCATTCTGGTATATATGGATTCAAAAGGGAATTATTTGAAGAAAAAAAATCTATATTTATGTATATGGTATAGTGGATATTATATATACATATATGTAACACATATTTATATACATAAATATATGTATGTATGATATGTGTGTGTCTATATGGAATATTGGATGTTATATATATATATATATACACACACACATACATATAACACATATTTATATACATTATTATATACTCCCTCTATCCTGCCCGATTTAGGACATTTTTAGTGTCATACTCGACGCAGTACGGTCAAAAAATGGAAAGATAATACTACTTTTATTCTCATAACCTCCTCCATTCATTCTAGTTCCTCTTAAGTCGGGCGGGACGAAAGTCGTATATGTGTGTGTATGTATGATGTATGTATGTATTATATGTATATATACATACATGTAACATATACTATATTATACATAGGGATGGCAATTTGACCGAATCCTATCCGTATCCGAGACAATCCGTCCGGGGATGGGTGGGTTTGGTAATAGATTTTAAAAAACCGGCGGGTTCGGATACGGGTTCGGACTTCGCCAAAGATCCGTCCGTATCCGACCCGTATCCGATCCGTATCCGACCGTATCCAGCCCGTATCCTATATTAAGCTTGTTATTATTTTACCCTTGATTTCAATTTTTATTACAACCCTACCCTTTTATATATAATGTGTGAGTGTGCTGTGTGAGACTAAAATAATCACTATCACTCTCTATCAGTTTCCTACCTAGGTTTTCTTTCTATTCAAACACGCCGCCGACCAAGAGAGAGAGAGGGAGACGCGAGTCGCCGACGCCGAAGGACCTCAGCGACCGACGATCCATCTCCGGCCATCACTACGGATTCTCTTGCGCTCTACCCATTACTGCCGACAGAGAGAGAGAAGGCGACGCCGACAGGTCGACCGCCGACGCCGACGATTGAACCGAGCGCCCGAGTCACCGCTCTGAGCGACTGCATCGACGCGATATGGGCGGATACACTCACGCACACAGTTCATCTCTGAAATTCAAAATTTGAGAAGGTAAGTAAACTAATTTCTCTTTTGCTTTCCCAAAATTGATTTCCATTTTTCTGTTACTATCGATTGAAATAGTTACATTTATTTTGTCCTGCTATGATTCATGATCCAGTTTTGTTTTGTTTTTTTTGAAATTTGAATTTGTTATTCAAAAAAAAAAAAAAAAAAACGAGGATCTTCGGACGGATACGGATTTACCGCTAGACGGATACGGTCTATGTAGCTTCGGGTCGGATACGGGTTTTGCGATATCCGGACCGTATCCGACCCGTTGCCATCCCTAATTATACACCTAGCGTAGCGTACGTTTTACTAAATACAGTTGACTAAGTATAATAGAGTCGTTTAAATGCGAGGCATTCTCCTGTACACCCGTCGCACGTTGTGCGGCGTGCCTTTTCCATTTTTTTTTTTTTTTTTTTTGCCGAGATTTTTTTTTTTTTTTTACCACCACCAACTTTTTTCCTCCCAACAAAAGTAACACTTATTATAACGAAATGTTACACTTTTTCCTTTTCAAATGTAACATTTTTTTTTTTCAAAATGTACCACAAATTTGCTGCAATACATTAAAGATTGACAACTAAACTAATGTCACATTTTCTATAAATGAATGTAACACTTTTTTTTTCAAATGTAACACTTTTTTTTTCTTCAAAATGTACCACAATTTTGCTGCAATAGATAATAAGAACATAGATTGACAACTAAACTAATGTAACACTTTTTATAAAGGAATGTAACACTTTTTTTTTTTCACAAAATTAACATAAGATTGACAAACTAAACTAATGTTACATTTTATAAAAAATGAATGTAACATTTTTTTTGTCAATTGTAACATTTTATATCCTTAAATGTAACATTATATCTGAAATATAACAATTTTTTTTTGAGAAAGTAACATTTGAATTGCAAACCCAATTTTTTTTTTGTAAAAACTGCTGTTACCTTTAACAGTAGAAAGTGTTATTTTTTGAATATGAAACTGTTACTTTTATCAGAACAGCGTGTTACATCTTAGCTGATGAGCAACTCAACTTTTTGTGTGTAAAAAAATGTATTTTTTTTAAAAAAAAAAACCATATCATGAGCTATGTAGTTTTATTCGTCTCGTCGAGACGAAAACAACAGCATTTTAATTTTTTTTTCTGAGTTATAAATCTCAAGATATAGCATTTTAAAGTTATTGGAGTTTTTTTTTAATAGGGACACGTGACAGCGATCTGGGAAGAGAGAGGCCTGGATCTGGCCGTCGGTTGTAGCGAAGTAGGCAGCTGCGAGAAGCAGCTGAACATATGAGCTTGCCGCACATGGTGCGGCGGTTGTTGGCGAGAATTTGTCTTTAAATGCTATATACTAACCAGAAAGTTTGTTTGACTTTGACTTTCATAGTCAACTCCATAAAACGTTGACCACAATATGAAAACCTACCTATCCCTATGCATTTCAATTTTTTTATGAATTTACCGTTAGTATACGGTCGGCCTCAACTTTTAAATATAATTGTTAAAACAAATAGTTAACTATTAATAATTAAATATAATAGTTAGCTATTTATAGTGAAATATAATAGTTAACTATAATTATTAACTACCTTAGTAACTATTTGTTCTTAAAAAAAAATACCATAGTAACTATAATAGTTAACTATAATAGTAAAACTATTTGAATTTTGGTTATGTAGAGTCAAACTATTTGAATTTTGATTAATATTTTATGTAAATTATTACATAATTTATTAATGATTTAACAACCATTTTTAAATTTTTATGAGAATTAATAATTTAGTGTAAAATATTAGTTTAAGTTTAAGTAAATTTGATAAGTAAATATAAAATTTGGGACAGAAGGAGTATATTACAACCTGATGGTATATATACGATTCAATTAATCGTTTGTAATATGAGAAGTTAAATGAACAAGAACTTTTCAAAAAAAAAAAAAAAGTAATCATGAGGTTACATTTGTAAATTAGACACATTTTGAGATTAAAAAAAGAGATTTTTTTTTTTTAAAAAATAGTGTTTTTGTTCAAAATGCAGAGAATACTTATCAGAGCTCGGTAAGGCTCGAACTCGAGCTCGTTTGATTTCATAATTTTCAGAAAAATGTTTAAGCTCGAGCTCGGCTCGAAAAGGCTCGAGTTCGAACAGCTCGTGAAAGCAGCTCGAAACTCGATTCGATTCGAGCTCGAACAAGGTAAATGGGCTCGAGCTCGATAAAAGCTCGAGCTCGATAATTCGATAACGAGCTCGAGCCCAAAACTCCAAAGCTCGGCTCGGCTCGTTTACAGCCCTACATACAAACATCAATAAAACAATTGAAAAACAAATTCAATTATCACCATGATCACATTGTTGTTAATGATGTCACCGAAGTCAAATCTCCATCGAACGCCCTCACGAATAATGAGTTGGGGCGCCCAAATGCTTGTCCAAGTAGATCTTGGAAACTGTCAAACTTCGGCATTCATGAAATCACAACACAGAAAGAATTTAACTTTAAGAACATAACATATGAAAACATTTGGGTTGACAATAATTGACCAACCAAGCATCACATATATTATAACAAAATGAAAAACAGACATCACAAGACTCTCAACACAATGGAGAGAATACAGAGACTCTCGACTAAGGAGATAATACATAGGCTCTCGACGAAGGAGAGAAAATACAAATCCAGAATGATAACCAAAAAGCTTCAATTGCAACGTAAAAAGATAAACTAAAATTGTCAAAAAAAAAAACAAAAAAAAAAAAACAAAGAGAAATAGAAATTGAGAGACAGGAAAGAGAATGAAGAAACGAATTACCAAGAAGGCAAGGGTCGTTTCTCCATCTCTTCCCTGCAAAATCACCATGTGCTTGAGAGATGTTCTTCCTTCTGATTGAGAGAGAGAAGTTAGACGGTTTCTTAGAGGTTACGCCCTAGCCACATATTTTTTTTAAGGTAAACCTATCATTTCACCAAAGTCATTTAACAAAAACTAAAAAGTGGACAAAAAAAAAAAAAAAAAACTAAATACTATCGATGCACACACACACAAAGAATGTATTAGTACCATGTTGAAAAGTCCGATTTTGACATGTAAAGGGAGGTGATCACTCTTGATCTTCTTTTTTCGAAACTTGACCCCAAACCCATTATTCCATACTTTTATCAATGTTTTTTTTTTCTTTCAATAATTGGGCCTAAAACTAAGCCGTGTGGTGACTCCCAAATTCCAAACGAGTCCACTAACAATATTCCCTCAGAGAAAACTACATTTTTCACAAATGACCGGATCCAATTCAGGACGAGGTATTCACAGCACCCAACCACCACCCATTATTTAAAATTACCAATTCCATTTATTGAAATTTTCAGTTTCAATGTTTTTAAATGAAGTAAGAATGAATGACAATTTGTAACAACTGATGTTTATGACACAAAGGAGCGTTTTGTTAAAAAAAAAAAACAATTTTTTTCTTTTTAGAAACAAAAAACTTGGTTTATCTTAAAATGCTAAAAAAAAAACTTGTTTTTCATAAATTATGCCATCGATGGCAGTGTAAAACAGTTTATTTTGATTTTTTTTTAAGAATAGAGTTGAAATCTTTATAACCCAAAAAGAGGAAAAGGAAACCATAAAAGCAAATTGAGAAGGAAGAAAAAAAAGAGTAAAGGCAACAGAAGTACAAAACATAACGATGATCATTCATTCAACATTATCATTTCATCTCACGCCGAGCTTCCTTCAACATACAGTAGAAGAAGATAAAAATGGCGGCCATACCTCGCCTCCAATTCCAATTAATACAACTCCCACTCCTCCCCAAACCCTCACCGGTTTCGCCCTTCTTCTCTTACCCTAATTCTCCATTTCGCCGCAAGCTCTCCCTCACCCCATCTCGCTGCTCCAATTCTAACCCTATTTCCAAGGTTAATCTGTTTATGCATGTTAATTCATTGTTCAAATCAATTGATCTTGGTGCTCTTGCTCACTCTGTTTCGTTAATTTTGTTATTGTATTGCACAATTCGTTCCGATTATTTTTATCAATGGCAGGGTAGTGAGGCTCCGGATTCTTCAAATCAATTGACTCGATTTTGCTATTGTATTGCACAATTCTCTTGTTCAAATCAATTGACTCGATTTTGTTATTGTATTGCACGATTCTCTTGTTCAAATCAATGGACTCGATTTTGTTATTGTATAGCACAATTCTCTTGTTCTAGTCAATTGACTCGATTTTTAAGAAATTGTAATTTTATTGATTGTGGGTTTTGCTTCTTTAGCACATTTTGGGGAAATGAGGAACCATAGTGAGTGGGGGAAATTGCTGTGTGCTATATGAATAATTGTAGCTAATGTATGTGACTTTATCAATGGCAGGGTAGTGAGGCTCCTAATTGTTCAATAGTAGGAGATCTTCTTGACTATCTAAACGAGTCTTGGACTCAGTTTCATGCTACTGGTATTCTCACACTCCACTTCAGTTTGATATTGTTTGATGTATGATTATTTTTCTTTGTAACGAGCTATGAGGCGGAGATGCATGCATATTAATGGATGGGGGCAGCTCCCCCATTTGATTTTTTATAAAAACACTACTGTAGATTTTGTCAAAATTCTTTAAAATCAGGGATTTTAGACCAATAAATGAAACTTGGCCCCCATTTATTAAAGAAAAAAGTTACTAAATTTTTTGCCCCTTTTAATTAGTGAAAATGATTTGTCCCCCTTTCAGAAAAATCTGCCTATGCCACTTGCATACTTCAACCCTTTCTTTCACATCCTTTTTTTTGTCAAGTTGAACGAGTTTTGATCAGAATATATACTACTCCAAGGAGATGTAGTAAGACAATGTTTTATACTCCATCTGTCCCGAAATGATCTTCCTACCTTTTTTTGTTGTTACTACTAAGGTACTTTGAGCAATAATTTTACGTTAGTTTATTATCCTAATGAACATTTGAAATTTGTTATTGATAGTATTTATAATAGTGTATCAATAACAAATTTTAAAATTTCATTATGATAATTAAATTAGCGTGAAGCTTCGTAATAACAACAAAAAAAGTAGGAAGATCATTTTGGGAAAGAGGGAGTATTTGTAAACTTGAAAAAATGAGGCTACATGTTTACAATTGTTACTCCGTCATACTCCATTTCACTAAAAAAGGTTATCTTATAAAGCTGAAGCGAAACGACAACTTATTGCTTCTGGATTCCACTTGCTAAGTGAAAATGATGAATGGGACCTCAAACCTGGTGGGCGCTACTTCTTCACGCGGAACATGTCCTGTTTGGTAGCATTTGCCGTCGGGTAAAAGCAAGTGAACTTCTCTTTTATTACATGCATGTTTGGTTGGCTACGTTGTGTAACTTTCTGCTCCTTTATTGGGAACTGGAATCAGATATTCCTGCCATCACAAACAATTTATATTACACGGATAATGTGTCCATGTTGATTTTCTTAATATCCAAAATTCACTTTATTTTCTCACTGGAGGAGAAAAAGGAATCTTGCCTGCATTCCTAAATTCTCTCTCTCTCTATTATTTTTCAAAAAAAAAAAAAAGAACACATTTTTTTATTCCATCCACTTTGGTTTTGCTTCTTATTTTGGGGGATATTTTAGCTCTTCCATTTTTCTTTATAGCTCTTTGAGATCCTACAATTTGAGGTTTAATTATTGGTAATGCTATCTTTTGATTTCTTTGTTGTTTTAATATTTTGTTTTATCAGCTATTCAGGTACTCTTGTGGCAACAGGTTTCATGTAATTGCTGCTCACACTGATAGCCCGTGTCTGAAATTAAAGCCGAAATCTGCATCCTCCAAATCCAACTATCTTATGGTCAATGTACAAACATATGGTGGTGGTTTATGGCACACCTGGTTTGATAGGGATCTGAGTCTAGCTGGAAGGGTCATAGTTAGAGGTGAAGACGGATCCTTTTTGCACAAGCTTGTTAAGATAAAGAGGCCTCTGCTACGAGTTCCTACATTGGCTATTCATCTATCGGTGTGTTTTTCACCCCTTCCCCTGAATATTTATTTTCATGTTCTTGCATTCACTCTAACGTAGTTCTGCTCAAGTTGCTTGGACATTTAACTATGGTTAGTATCGCTATACATAATAATGTTATGCCACAAACTCTTTTTGAAATGGATGTGTTATCTTAGTGTGACCTGTTTTAGATTTTCTTTTCATTAATTTAGCGCACTCGTATTAAATTTAGCGCACACATCTTATAAGCATCACATGCTATTTATCGTATTTATAATGTATTCTCACTGCATCTTATAGTATTTATTGATGCCAGATCTAATCTGATTAATTGATTCAAATTGCAAGTTACTGTTTTCAGATAGCATAATCATATACTCCCTCCGTCCTATAACACCTTGCACCAATTTCCTTTTTGGGTGTCCCATTGCTAAGTCTTCTTTCCTAATATATCCACTCATTATATATTTTCTTATTTAATCCACCCCACTTGTCATACTCACACACTGAAATTATATGGCCCACTTGCAAATCCTACCCCACTTGTCATACTCACAACCCCTTTCCCACCCACAATACTTTTGAATATACATACTCTCTACTTCCCGTTTTCAAGTAAGACAGAGGGAGTAGTGCATACTTATGGAAGGAATTAGTTGCTATCTGGATGAGAACCTTGATTTTTTTTCTTTCCAAAATGGTCTCTATTAGAAATGAATGGCTCCTCGACATTCATTTCTCTCATGTGAATATATGCACAATATATACTGTGAAAGAAGAGTTCCAAATAGTAGGTCAGTACTCAATGGATGATTATGTGTGCCTTCCATTACTACAATATAGAGAAAATCATGGCCAAGTATATGTCAATGTGTCTGAGCGTATAAACAGGGAAGATAGAATGTATTATTTTTTTTCCATCGGATGTGAATTTAGGATCATTGATTCAACATCAAGAGCTGAATGTATACAATATATTATATTGTTCTTTTATTGGAAAGTGAAAGCACAATACTCAAACAAAGCTGATTTGTGATAGCATTCAAGCCAAGAAGATGTGAAATATCCCACTGTATTTTCTGCTGTTTTTGATCTTCGTTGTTTTGGTTGTACAGCACAGTGAACAAAGATGGGTTTAAACCAAATTTGGAGACTCAACTCATCCCGCTCCTGGCAACAAAATCTGAGGATGCATCTTCTGAGCTCAAAGAGCAAAAGAATCTGTCTTCAAAAGATTACCATCATCCATTACTGATGCAGGTACACTTTACTTTTGATTGATGTGAAATCGTAGACTTTTCTGGAGGGTGAACCTTGCGTGGATTAAATAACAAGAATGGTGCTTTAGGTGAGGACAAGGTTGCTATAGGAAGTGCCAAGTGGGATTTGTTTTGGGGTCATCAATAATAACAATTGTGAAAAATGCGAACATGGCTAACATGACTTTGCAGTTGAAAAAACTCACTTAGACTTCACTTTTAAAATTCATACTCCCTCCGTCCCAAAATGAATGTCCAATTTTTTTTCAAATTTGTTCTTGATAAAGAGCAAATTTGATTTTTTTTTGGACATTCATTTTTGGGATGGAGGTAGTAGATAATATTCCCGTTTTCTTAAAAATTGAAAGCCTGAAAATGGTTGTTCCTATGGCGGATTTATATTTTGATTGTAGGTCTTGGAAGCTTTTTCATTGAGTTTTTTTTCTTTCAGATCTTGTCTAGTGAGGTCGGCTGCGGAACTGACGAGATAGCAAGTATTGAGCTGAATGTTTGTGATATCCAACCTAGTTGTCTTGGAGGGGGAAACAACGAGTTCATATTTTCTGGAAGACTAGATAATCTTGCTTCAAGTTTCTGCGCTTTGAGAGCTCTTGTTGATTCATGTGAACCTGGAGATCTATCAAGTGAGGATGCTTTTAGAATGGTTGCACTTTTTGATAATGAAGAGGTACTTTTCTATTTTCAGTCTGGAACCCAACTGCCTTCTGTATCATCAACATGAAACTAAATAAGAAAAATAAAAAAATAAAAATACAATACCACCCACCATCCTCAGATGTTAGCAAAAAATCAGAGCCTTCTATTTTTCTGAGTAGTTGATCATTACATAGTACTATTTCTGCAATAACATGACGAGCATAAATCTTACTCCCTTTGTCCCAAAATAATCTTCCTACTTTTTTTGCCGTTACTACGAATGAACTTTGAGTCATTGTTTTAGGTTCATATAATTATCCTAATGACAATCTAAAACTTGTTATTGATACACAATCAACAATATTGTCAATAACAAGTTTTAGATTTTCATTAGAATGATTAAATCAATCTAAAATTAATGCTCAAAGTTCATTCGTAGTAACTGCAAAAGAAGTAAAAAGATCATTTGGCACATAGGGAGTAATATAATCTAGTATGGAAAAAAATTATATGTGCTAGTTTGTCCAATGTTGCAAAAAGAGACATGCTTGATTGGAAACATGGTTTGGGAAACTATGTGCTGTGAATAAATTTTTCGGCAGTTATCTTTTTACGTATTCAGCAGAGATGAGTTCTCTCCGGCCTTCACCATTCTAATTCTACCCTTCCCAACATATGGCATGACGGGACCACTGTGGTAACATCTTTTGATGAGCAAGTATCTTATTGTTCTCTGAACTTTTTGTAGTTCAGTTTAATATTTGTGTGCTTTCCTCTCTTCCTATGCCGATTTAAATATATTCATTTTTTTTTCTCCCCCCCCCCCCTATTTTTTTTTTCTTGTTGTACAGGTTGGTTCTGATTCAGTTCAGGGAGCTGGTGCACCAACTATGTTTCAGGCTATGAGACGGATAGTTGATTGTTTATCTCATCAATACACTGGGGAAGGCACTTTTGAGCGAGCAATTCGACGGTCCTTTCTCGGTTTGTTCGAAAGCCTATGGATAAATCTCTATCAACCTTACTAGATTATTTTTGTCTATCAAAATGAGTTTCTTTTTTGCTCAAAAACCTGTTTGTTAATGAGTGTTGCATGAATTAATGATCTGGCATAATATTATTTCAAGCCAAGCCTTGAAGTTAAGCCATTTCTTTTAATAGCATTGACTTTTGATCAAGGTATTGTATCTACGGAAAAAGTTCTTTCCAAAGAGGGTTCAGGTTGTGCACGTATACCCTACGGGGACCCCTCAATGAGGGGAAACATATGCATTGGGCCATCCTTCATTTCAGTATTGTTTCTGACAAAAAATTCTCACACATGCTTATATGCATGAAGTTATGTTCGAGGACCAATGTGGAAGTTGGTGTGGCTATCCTTGAGGAGCTTCTTGATGTAGTCCAGCTATGTTGGAGGCATAGTTGTGAAAGGATAGCGCCTTTCTCTCCCAACACGCCTTGTTGGCGCTTTTCGGGGTCGACCGCCTTTTGGTTTTATGGCAGGCTGTTGTGCGGCTTTTTGGCCCAGGCCACGCCTTTCTTGGTTTTGGAAAGAGGTGTGAGACATCCGTGTTTGTCAAAAGGCATAATAGGCTTATGTGTAATGTTTAACTGTGTAATTTTGTAATTTTTGTTTTAATGTTTTAACTTAAAGTGTTCATGGGGCAAAGATAGCTTTTGGTTTGCGGAAGAACAAAAAATAGCCCTAATTTATTTCGTGTGATTGAGAGAAAATAAGTGCGATAAACAACTAATAGAACGACGACAAATAAATGTGACAAAAATTCTACCGATAGTTTGCTTAATTCTAATATTTGACTGGAGGTTTGCAAATATTATTATGTTTACTAATGTGCCATTTGTCTTAGAATTCTCTTTTTTGTCTTAGAATTCTCTTTTTTGCCATAGAATTCTCTTTTTTGGGGCTTTAGTTGTGTTAAGTTGCTAATACATGTGGAATTGTGACATTTATTTAATGCAAACTCTTGTTACATGTTTAAGCTTTCTTTAATAATGTTAGATATAATATACTATTAAACTACTTTTTTTTCTTTCTATTTTACCGCCTTGCTCGCCTTTCGGCTCCTTTCAACCTCCTCGCCTTACGCCTTTTCTAGGAACCTCTCGCCTGCCTCTCACCTTTCTCACCTTTAACAACTATGGTTGGAGGTTAGCATAAGGAGAAGAGAGCATCTGGTTGGTTAGAATACTATACTCCCTCCGTCCCATGTTGCCATTTGGGATGTCCCATTGTAAAGTCTCATTTTCCTAAAATAGAAATTTTATAATACTTCTTTATTCATGGGACCCATTTACCATACTCTGAACAACTTTCCACTTACCATTCCCTACCCCACTTTCTTTCTCCTCCATACTCACAACACCTATTTTTAAAACATTTTTCCTTAATTCCCGTTCCTAAAATAAATTGGGTGGTTTGTTATTGGACGGATGGAGTATCTCTTTTGTGGAAAATAACTTGGAAGATTTTCCTTAAACATAACACCCTTTGGCAAATAGAGATGCGGAGGAGATATATGCTGCAGCCATATGGCTAGAAAGCTTTTCGTCGTTCTCTCACACCTCATGCTACTTCCTGGAAGTTTCTTCGTTAGGGTTTCGAGCGAGTTATGCCATTACTGCTGTTTCAAGTGGGTCGTCATGGCTTTATTAGACTTAGTCCGTATTATGGCCGGAGGGTATTCTTCTCTGAGATTGTCGCCACAGTCATGAGTTTGGGACTCATCGGTGATTCTCTACCCTGGATATCAGCCACTTAGTGGTCCAAGATTTAGTTTCTTATTTCTTTTGGTTCTCAGTAACTTTTATCTAGTGTTAGTTCCAGAAGCTTAGTCCTCTCAGCAAACTGTCCGGATTCTTGTGCTCAATTATGATATTATGGCAAGTGATACTGCATGTTTAATTCTTCACTGATTTTTATCCGTTTCGGGGAGATAGGAGCAGATTCTATTAATTACAAGATTATACAAGAGGTATTTCTTATCTTATCCAAAAAAAGAAGATTATACAAGAGAGTGGATAAGATCATAAGAGGTTCACTGACTAGGACCATTCAAAGCCTAGAATTCACAAAAAATCCTTTACAATGTTTGTTAGTAGCAGCAGCCAATCCTAGTGACTTGGATGTATACCCAATGACAAATCTGCCCATAAGCTACCTGAAGACCAATTCCGCTCTTTAAGAGTATCGTAGGAGAATCCTTTTTGGTGTCCCATGGGTGACAGATTCCTAGATAAGTATCCAATCATTTTGACAGAGGTCATATTGCTTCTAGTACGACAACTAAAAAGTAATCACTGGTGCCATAAAGTTTGAGGCACTATCTTGGGATGAAGTTATGACCTCTCTACTAGGAAGGTTACATTTTTCTTTCTGGCGGATAAGTTAATTTGGTGAAGATGGTAATGTTACAGAAACTTCTTCTGTATTATAGCCGCTTCTTATTCAACAAATATCGGAAAACCATTTGATTGATAGCAGATTTTTTAGCCCTTTTGGCATGAATGTTTATGTAGAGTTATGATGGCTCAAAGAGGTAGGTTACCAAGTTATTGCATAATATTTATTGATAATGGCTCTTGGGTCTGGATCAGGGTTGCAGGATTCGCTCCCCATGGCATCGAATCGCGTATCGATGCCGAATCGATACGATGGAATTCGCGAATCGTTATCTCTGATTCGTGTTCCGATACCTTGAAAAATATCTTTGAATTCGCAATTAATGTCCTAAAATTGAAAAGCCATTGTTGCAATAAATAAATATTGTGCTCTAGATACCTGAAAAGCCACAACGTTCATATCAAGGAGCTCCTAACCCTCAGTGATCAGTCCCTCACTACGAATACCCCAAAGACTATTCCCACAAACCAATCATTACCAAAAATCAAATAATACAACGTACTAATATTGCGAACTTGCGAATCGCAATAATTGTAATACTCCACATATCAGATTCCATGGGTTGAGCGAATCACGAATTCGAATAGGACGAACTATGAATCGTGCAACCTTGGTTTGGATACAGGTTGATAACGAGGGGGAGAGCCACAACTAAATAAGGAAGAAGCTTGCGCAATACTCCCTCCGTCCCATAACAATGGGCACAAAATGACTTGCACAAGAATTAAGAAAAGTATAAATGTTGTGAGTATGAAAAGTGAGTGGGAGAGAGAAAGTGTAAATGTTGTGAGTGTAAAAGTAAAGTAGGAGAGAGAATGAGTGGGATAAATAGTAAAAATTCTTTCCATTTTTAGTAATGTGCCCATTTGAATGGGACGCCCAAAATGGAAGTTTGTGCCCATTGTTATGGGACAGAGGGAGTGTAGTTTTGGAATTTTACATGTACCACCCTGATAATTGGACTTTTTTTACAGGACTAAGATATCTTTCTCCCCTTTTGTTTCAAAAAAGGGAAAAGCACAAAAAAAGAAATCATTTCTTAAGTTTACCCCGTTTAGTCCCTGAGCCTTATACTAACACAGTAGTCACATGCCCTTACAAATCGGAATATATACTACATTGAGCACAATAGTGATGCACATGAATGAGAACTATTAGTGAAAACATAGGTTTGTTATGTACAACTCTGTTAAGCTTATCCGGAAACTTTAAAATGAAAGTTGAAGAATAGGCTTTGGATGTTGATTATGTCGCTTGTGTTGTACGAACGTTACGGAAAACCTTCAAAACTACAATGTGAAAGATCGAAGCTTTAGACAAGATCTTTGATTTGACGGACTGTTTTGAGAGACACGAACAGCTAAGAAAGAGTCGTTTATGTACTTGTCGATTTGAGTACAATGTTTCAACACTTACAAACGGGACTAGGGTTTTTAGAATGGCAATACTGTAGTATTTGAGCTATCGAATGCTTCAGTTAGCTTACACAAAGATGGCGGGACATGCAAAGTTTTGTTATTTATGTCAACTCAAGACGTCTTTATAAAAGTATAAATGTAAATGTTGGACATATGCTTCTATACTCTGTATCAATTCAATCATTAGTATAATGCAATATCGTCGTGTCTGACATCCCATGCCTATATTGGCACTTGTGTTGATCTCCACAAATCATAGATCAACACTAAGAGGATAGATAGGAACATAAATTCGCCTTTGTGTCCTATTTATGATTTATAAAGGAGAATTAGAATTCTTGACATCATTACTATGAACATATTATTTATTAGTAGTGTTTTTTTTTTTTTTCCGGTTTAATTTCATTTAGAACCACTTTACTTTGGCCTGTCTTCCACATTAACCGTCACACTTAATTTTTCTTTTTTGCACGAACACCATTGTACTCTGGAAAATATTCGCCCAAGCCCCCAAAAGCTAACCCTGTTAGATTAAATAAATGAAAAACTTTAGTTTTTCTTACTTATACCCCTCCATATGAAAGTTTATGTGGGGGAGTGGTGTAAGTGTGAATTATCAAAAATTTCCATCCATCATAATCTAACGGGGTTAAATATTTGGGGCATGGACGAACATTTCCCAAAGTATAGTGGTTTTCGTGCATAAAAACGGTTGAAATGGAAGTCAGAGCGATATACATTGGTTGAAAATGAAATTATACCTTATTTCTTATGTGTTTTCTTTTTTTAGAGATTTCATACTTGGGAATCCAAACCTTAAAAGTTTCTTATTGATTTGGTTACTATTAGGGAAAGACCAAAACAAATGAAGTTAAACCCCAATATCATAATCTTATAATCATTCCAAAGAACCAAGTATATGAAAGCGGACAGTATGCAGAAGTGTTTACAAATGATAGAGAATTAAGAAAGAGAAGAAGAAAGTGGACAAGAGAGGAGAGGAATGCACTTTAAGAAGAAAGAATGAAGAAGAAGAAGAAGTAGGAGACAAAATAAGAAGCTCACAAAATTTAACTTTAAAGCTCACTAAATATATTAATCTCAACTTTGATTAGCCTTGAAAGCTTACATGAATATTTATAGCTAAACTTTATTCTAACAATACTAGGAAAAGGAAATATTAATCTATTAAGGACTAAGAAAATAAAATACTAATACTATAAGGACTCTAATAAGTCTAAGTACTATAAAAACTAGGAAACTAATAAAATACTAATCCTAAAAGAAAACTAATATATAAACACTTATCCTGGTCTGCCAAGGACACTTTTCCTTAGACCAAAAAGCTTTGGTCTTCGACTTAGATTTGGCATACGAATTATTCCTGGTTTGTTCTGCATTAACTTTCACCGGTTGAGAAAAACTCGACTCGGGCGAGTTTGGAGCAAGACCAAGAATCTCTCTCATTTGAAACACGATGTATAATGAAGTTTTTTTTTTTAAAAAAAAAAAAAACACTTTGAAGGTGGAATGTCTGTGGCACAATTGAGAGTGCGTTTGATTTTTCCTGTGACAAACAAATGAGTATTGGCACGCGCAATTTTTTTACATCGCGATCACATATCCAAATGCGTCGTAAGAGTATATGAAAAGGCTCGAGTGTCAGCACATCATACATAACAATTTATGTGAGCTTGCCCGCAGAGAAAGTCACTAAGAATTGTTTGTTCACCCTCAGTTTTGAAATTGTAATCCATGCAATGTCATGTGGCTTAAGGTGTTGTTGCAATTCCAAACACATTTTATTCACGGCTTCCTCAAAAATCAAATTAACACAACTACTGGTACCATTGAGTAAGGGCACAACTAACCTTTTCAAGTGATTTTTGTTTGGAAAATATTTCCCGTATGTTGATGTGTCCCATTATTTGACTTACTACTTCCAAGCATTGGACGAACAACTCCTTAATAGTTATCTTCCAAATCATCGGCATGAAAATGAAGACCATTCAAAGGATCAACATCCGAAGGTTTATTAGTACCTCAATCATATTCTTTTTTCATCCTTTGGAGTCTCTTGAGTTGCCTTAGGTGTTTCTCTTTCAACAAGGGCTATCGTGTATCAACTTGCTAGAAGTAACCTTTATTGGAGGTGAAGGACAACCGAAAGAAGTATGCCCAATATCTTGACATACCTTGACAATAGTTGAAGCATCTTGGCATGTAGGAACTTCCTTGCGAAGAAGCGCTAGATCGAGCTTGCTTTTTAGGGTTATTAGTAGTAACTTAGGACTCTTTATAAGATTTACCTCGATTTGCATCCATAAAAGCTTGTTCTCTTTGAGGGACGTGTAGGCTCAAGATCTTTTTACCTTTGGGGGATTTTCCTTTTTAATCTCCTCTTGTAACTGATAAGTGACTTGGACTGCATCTAACTAGCTAAGGAACTGATTTGCTTAAAGCTTCGATGATATTTAGAGTCATATCACGTCCGTACATAGAAACCATCACATTCTCGACTCACGGGAACTCTGACCGATAGCTACGGTGTATAACAGATTTTCATATTCTTCAATGCTCTTGGAACCTTCCACTAATTTAGTAAACTGAACATGAACATAGGCCCTTTGCAGATTGTAGGTACTAAGTCCTAGCTAGGGTATATTTCTATGGGATAGCGTATTGGGGTTTTTGGGTTTAGGTGAGAGCATTACAAGAACCACCGGAGGGGCTATAGAGAGGAGGAGAATAGGAACTAGCGGGGTTCTGGGAGAGACAAGGATTGCTGGACTGTCTCTAGAGAGAGAAAGTATGGTGTTGATGTTTTGTGCCAAGATGGATCAAATGAATGCCTTGAGAGTATTTATAGGCATAAGGAGCAAAGGTCATGTGCAAGGAACATGCGCTCCAAATTGTGATAACCATCCCGCAATTCTCCTTTGTAAACCCAACTAGGCCATGTGACGAGCTTAGCTACTCTAGCCTCCAATCCACTGCTCCTCGGTGATTCCCGATAGAAAGAAAACTTTTCCCGACCTTGTCTAATTGTGGGATGTAGTTAAAGAATACCAAACCACAAGTTGCGGAAGAAGTGCAGAGATGTCTATGGGATAGAGAATTAAAACTGCAGGCAGTCGAATCCACGGAACAAGGATGACTCTGTGGGATAGAGACACAACTGCAGAAGATGGATCAATCCGCGGAACAAAGATGAATTCGCGGATAGAAAGCTATTACGGAAAAGGGATAAACTCGTGGACATGCAGACATCCGCGGGAAAGAGAGATTTATCCACAAGATAGCAAGTTATTGCGGAAAAGAGGCTACACGTGTAGGAAACGTGTGCAGTCCACTTACGGGATATAGGTATCCCACACTGATAATCAAGAGGAACAGAGTGTTGGTGATAGTGGTTTTCATGTCTTCTCATTTAGTTAATAGTACCATAGTGCAATCTCTTGTGCTGAGAGTCTGAGACCGCCATATACGAGTTGCACCTGTTAATTTGGCTTCGGCAAAGCACAACTTTCTTTCGTTAGATTATACCAACGAAAGAACATCTCTAAGATATGTGTCCAGCCTTGATAAGTCTCTAGATTATGATCGCCGTGAAAATCACCAACTTCAAGCTTAGCACCACTATCCACATTTGTAAATTTTTATACTCCCTCCGTCCCAGAGTAAGAGTCCTACCTCCCATTTGCACAGAGATTAAGAAATGGTGGAAGTAATATAAGTGTTGTGAGTGTAAAAGTAAAGTAGGAGAGAGAATGAGTGGGAGGAATAGTAAGTTGATTGGTGTTGTGAGTATAAAAGTAAAGTAAGAGAGAGAATGAGTGAGATGAATAGTAAAGATTCTTTGCCAAGGAATGAGACTCTTACTCTGGGACGTACCAAAATAGAAAGTAGGACTCTTACTCTGGGACGGAGGGAGTATTATTTTTCATTTTTTTCCTTTTCTTAAAAAACACGAAAATCAGATTTGGTTAGTAAATGCTAACTTTTAATAGGAGTCTTCGTCTAAACTAATAGCAGTGGCAAAAAAGGAAAACTGTAAGATGATACAGGAGTGTTTTTCTTGAGTAAAACAAGTGCGGTACCATTCTATTTAATGAACGGAAAGGTTTGGCAGTGGATTTCTTTCTTCGATGGATTCTGCCAGGCTGGTTAGGATAAAAAATTTATGATGTGAGATTTGTTGTCACCATATCATATCATACCATATAGTAACAATATAAAATGGAAGCTTAAAAGATCATTCTCAACACCACACGCTTTCACATGGTCCTTTCACAGGATATATGAAGATATTGTTTGGCCCTTGTAGTGGTCTATGGTTTTTCATTCTCCTCCTATTCCAGTTTTCCGGTATCTGATGTGCTTTTCCGTCTTTTTTGCTTCCATAACATTTTCGTGAGTATCGTGGTAAAATCTTATATAACACCTTGAAGCTTCTCCTTCCCTCGAGTGACTAGCATTAGCATATATACTCTGTACCACCTTGCAGCTTGATTTTTCCTCTTCTCTACTTAAAGCACTTTAATCCAATTTCTTGGGGTTAATATATGAATCCTCTTTCACCTTTACGGTCGGTCCAATCAATGCATATCCTCCTGCTTTAGTATTGTTGTTTAGTTAGTTTAGTCTTTCCTACCTCTAGTTTGGTTGTTAATAGTATTTTGTACTATCCCAGCTCCTAATTGGTGCAGAAATTGCGCTATGTTTTCTTGCACAAACACCTTAAGTGATTTGCATTTGATATTACTTTCCTCATTTTACTGATGAACGGAGTGAGTTTATCGTATCTCATATTTTTTTATGAATATTCGATGAATATAGACTATGTGCTGTAATTCTCCCAGGAAGGAGAAAGGTAAATACAACATGTATTATTGTCTTCATTCTACATATTGTTCAATACCCACATTTTTGTTTGAACAATGAAGTTCTTTCTCTCTATTTCCGCTCCTTCATATGAGTTGTCTATTATTTCATCTTTTTCATTAACCTGAGCTTCTACAGAAATATTTGTGGTGTTATATTGTTTTCAGTTATCCTTTGCACATTCTTTAATAACTTTCCAACCACCACTTTTTAGAGAACTCAAGCTTTGGAAGATTAATCAACATTATTTAAGCTTGAACACCACGTTGAAGCAATTGTTTCAATCTAAGGGCAATCTTGATCTTATTTCTCAATATAAGGCTAAACCATTTCACTTTATTGAAGTGATTTAACTACGATGCTAATAATATTACGAGAAATTTCTTCAAAGCATGCACTTTACTTAATTGTTGACTTTCGCCTTTTACCCCTGGTTTCCCGGTTTATTCTTAGTTCTGTTTATTTACTTTCCATCTTGTACTTTTATAAGCTAAGCATCTTCTGGTACTTTTACCTGCAGTGTCTGCCGACATGGCTCATGGAGTTCACCCAAATTTTATGGATAAGCATGAAGAACATCACCGTCCTGAATTGCATAAGGGGCTTGTCATAATGCACAATGCAAACCAACGATATGCAACTAGTGGAGTTACCGCTTTTCTCTTCAAAGAAATTGCGAAAATTCATAATCTTCCAACACAGGTAACTGCTTATGAAAGTAATATAGCTGTAATTCAATTCAAGTGATAAAGAATTTATAAAGAGAACGTATAAAAAGCGGCCATGTGTACATGCATGTGTCTGTGCGTTTGGGCATGTTTGTGCGTGTAGATGAGAATGTAGAAAGGATAGCATTACACATGATCGAAACATCTACTAAAATTTGGCCATTGCCTTTTAGTTACAAGCAAAGAAGCCCACCTAAGTCACAAGTTCAACTTACCAATTCACTACTCTAGAAAAACTGACCCATTAAATTGAGCAGAAGTTTTTTTTTTTAAATGTTCGTTTAAATTCATTTTCAACCACTGTACTTTACCTCGACTTTCACTTCAACTATTATACTTTCTTTTTAGCACGAAAACCACAAAAAATTTGAGAAGCTATCATTAGCCACAAATTCGTGGCAAATCCGTACCTAACTCTGTGCCTAATCCGTGAATTAGTGGCTGAAATGATATATTTCCATTTTTTTTTTTTTTTTTGTGGTTTTCATGGTAAAAAGGAAGTATAGTGGTTGAAGTGAAGGTTGAGTTGAAGTACAGTGGTTGAAAATGAATTTAAACCTTAAATGTTTGGGGTGTGTGTGTGTGTGTTTAGGTGGGGGAACTTGGGTATTAGTTTTCATGTTCATTACACATTTGATGCGCAACCAAAATGCACTGATAAAAAATAAAAAATGCTCTTCTGTGTGTAGGGAGAAATTATATGCTGTTAATGATATGGCATTTGTAATCTCTACTCCTTGGGTATATGTGTCTGCAAAATTATAAAAGCTGCTTTGCATTTGAACATGTGCAGGATTTTGTAGTAAGGAACGACATGGGATGTGGATCCACTATAGGTCCTATACTGGCTTCAGGAGTTGGAATCCGTACTGTTGATTGTGGCATTCCACAGCTTTCCATGCACAGGTTAGACATTTATTTCCTTTCTACATGTTTACTTCCAATCACCTTTAGGTTGCATCACAAGACAGGAGGAAATATTTAGGGTGGTTACTATTTTCGTTTATTTTTCTATCCATAATACTCCCTCCGTCCCAGAAATTTAGTCTCATTTCATATTGAGCAATGCTATGGGCACAAAACAAAGTCACAAAATCATGATCACACAATGAGGTGGCGATATTTTATTGGTTGTAGCGATAGTGGACCCGCCACACTCTAATTAAAAATACCAATAAAATCACTACACCTAAGATTTTGTGAGTGAGATTTTGTGACATTTTTGTGCCCCAAGTATTATTCTTTCATATTTGGTGGTCAACTTGGTTGTACATGACAAAAGATTTAAGAAAGAGTAACGATCCAAAAGAAATTTTAAAACTTAATATTGATACACCATTAAAAATACTATCATACCATTTTTTAGACTTTCACTAGGATAACTAAATTGACCTAAATTATTGGTCAAAGCTCACTTGAGTTGACCAGTAAAAGCTAAGTGGGAGTATCTTTTGGGATGGAGGTAGTACTATATAGACTTATATGGAGCCTAGTCTGAGAAACTTGAATGGTGGTCTCCTAACCCGCAATTGGTGGATCTCAGAACTTAATCCATAAATTTTGCTTAAATTTGAGGACCTCATCTGTTCCACCTGCTGCATGGTTGTTCGTCACATATATGTACCAGATAGTGTAGGGTGTCACATTGTTGCATTGACATTTGGGTGCGATGGAAAAAGAGCCAAGCAAATGTATGGAGTGCTGTAGATTTTGAGGCTTAAATCGGGAACCTATGACCAGGAAGGGATGAAATTGGAAGACACTTTTGAGGCTTAGATTTGTGTTCCGTTAGTCAATCCAACCAATTACATGCACTGCCACGTGGATTAGATGAAATGGTGGCCTCCCTAGCATTATTCAGAATGGTATAGTAGTGGATAAGAAATTGAAAGATGTTGAAGAAAAGTTTGAATGAGAGTTGTCATGCCAATTTACAAAGACAAGGGAGTCCTCTAAAAGTTGTGCAAATTGTAGTGAAATAACACAACTGAGACATACTCCCTCCGTCCCATAGCAAACTTCTCATTTGCTTTTAGGAACGGGAGTTAAGAAAAGATGTTGGAGAAGGAGGTGGTGTGAGTGGGAAGGAGAGAGAAAGTGGGGTATAGAATAGTAAGTGGATAGTTGTTGTGAGTGGGAATGAGAGAGAAAGTGGAGTACATATTTTCCTTTTTGGGAAAATGGTACTTACTAATGGAACACCCAAAAGGGCAAAAGGGGAACTTTGTATGGGAAGGAGGGAGTAAATCAAGATTTGAGAGTCAGCTGTCGAGGGTAAGCGTAGAAGTTTGAGTGGTGTATAGAAACCAGTATTTTGTGCTTGAGACTTAAGTCAAGCTACGGGGGACAATGATTTATGTAGGATTTTTAATGACTTGGCCAAGTTGTATGATTGAGTGCCCAAAGAGATAACTTGTTACATGTTAGGGAATGAAATTGCAGTGATAAATGTTATTGACTTGCATGATGGATTGGGTACGGTAGTTAGAACTACCTGTTGATGCTTTCTTATTGATACGACAAAGAAAGTAGTCAATGAACCAGAGAAGCTGGCAGAAACAGGGGAAGTCAAAGGGTTTCAGTTAAGTATGAGTAGAGTGGAATATATGGAATGCAACTTCAGCAGCAGAAAGAGTACTAATGGAGATAAGAGTGGCATAAAATACCATGAATTAATGAAGTTGGTCATTAGATAAAATCAGGTTGGATGGAGTGGAGAAGTGAGTCCAAGTCATTGTGTTAAGAATACTCCCTCCGTCCCGAAATAAATGTCCTACTTTCCGTTTTAGTTTGTCCTTAAATAAATGTCGCAAATAAAGTTTGGTGATACTAAACTGCCCATTTTAGTAGACACAAACAATGCACTACCATGACTTGGATGGAGGGGGCATATCATTAAAAAGAAAACATAATAAGAGAGCTAGTAGACCACCCTTACTTTTGGATGACTTAGAAGTGTCTTAAATGTCCTAGAAAAGATAAATAGTGAAGTTAACAGATTAATGAAACCACAGAAGTAGCCGTAATATGAAATGGACTGAGAATTGCTCAAGTTTGTTTAGAGATATATAGCGGTCACGGCTCAGGGCTCTTATAAGGGAGTGATATAATATCGATACGAGTAAGTAGCAGTACTACATCAAAGCTCAACTCTGTTCCTTTTGTTGTGGTTGACAACATTAAAAGTTTGTAAACTAGTCCAGTAAGTGGTACTCCTTCTGTCCCGGAATAAATGTTCTACTTTCCATTTTCGTTTGTCCCAAAATGAATGTCGTCTTACTAAAAATAGGGTATGAAGTTTTTTCATCTTCCTATACTACCCATTCTAATAGGCACAAGTGTTGCAATGCCATAGGAGGTGTCACTCTACCCATATGAATAGATTGGGGCAATCAAGGAAGCATAGCTAAAAGCTTATAAACATTGACTTGTCAACTATGACATTTATTCCGGGACAAAGAGAGTACTAGGTATTGTTGTGGGGATATTTTACCTTCTTGTATTCTGATATTTACAAAGCCCAGGCCTGTTCATACTTTCTGATAGTCATTTAACTGATGAGTCAGAACTCCCTTGTTCTTTAACTGGAAATTACTTCAAATTTATTTTATTATCATTATCATACTATTATTTTGAAAAGAAATGTATGGTGTTATAGATCAAATACTTATCTTTGTGAACTTAAAATCTGGGATGTACCGTAGATTTAAAGTTAATCTCTTGAAACAAGATCGGCTTTTCCCAACAAAGGGTGCTTAAGCTCATTCCTTGTATGCTATCAAAGATTCGCTACGTAGTGGGGTCCTTACAATTTTAATCACCAAGATTATCTTTTGCTTGCTATCTGTTCTGGCTGGTCAAGATTAGGTTATATTGGCCTTACTATTTTCCAGAAATGTAATTTTATTTGATGTCTACTGAAGTTGTAGGAATCCTCAAAAAGTTGTCTCAATCATTCATCGCCAATCTATTTTCCAGAAATGTAATTTTATTTTCAAGTGATGGGTTTGAGCTTGAGGTCTGATGAGTTATATGCTTGCCGCATAGATCAGGGATGGCAACTTGGGATCCCTGCCATGACCCGTTTTCTTTATGTCTATATAGTTGATAAAATTCCAATGGCTACTCTGGTTCATTATGTCTACTAATTTGGGTTTTTATTTTCTATATATTTGATTTTTTCCCTGGTCCTAAATTGCAGTGTGAGAGAGATGTGGAAAGGAAGATGTTGACATTGCGTATAAGCATTTCAAGGCATTCTACAAAACATTTTCAAGCATAGACAGAAAACTAAAAATAGATTACTAAACTTAAAAAGAGATTCTTTTATTCATATCAAAACCGTAATTTTGATCTTTATTTCATATTACACATTATGCAAAGATGGGGATATGAGCGGATACTAAATATGGTAGTCGGCAAATAGGCACTGAAAAGGCATGGATGGATGGATGTGGGTTTTGGCTTAGTTGCGAGTGCGTGCTTCACGTTTGGTGCTTTTCTTTGGAGCTTTGGGACCGGAGCAGCTAGGTTTGGAATCAGGGTCGGACAGTTTCAACTTCAACTCAGATAACAGAGCCTGGTTTTCCTTGTTGAGCTCTTCAGCTTTCTTCCTCAACTTCTCATTCTCCTGAATGATCTGGTAGTTTTCCAAGTACATCTTTGCTGAGTTGAACTCGGCCATCCTAGCTTGTGATCGAGCTGCTTCTGTAATTAAAAAAAAAAAAAAAAAAAAAGATTCAAGTAACCAAGTAATTAAAAGTAGCTCCGCGTCGGATGGAAAACAGAATAAATTGGAGAAATGAGAGTTACCTGGTGCGAGAGGTGGGAGATGGTGTTGGTTGCACTCGAAGTTCAAATGCTTGATGTTTCTATTTTGCTTGCAGTATGAGGATATATATAGTACTCCGTCCGTCCCGTAAGATGGTCTTTTTGACTTTTCATACTCAATACAAGTGAAATTTGATCCATCATTAATGTTAATTTAATCATTTTTGTATAATTTTAAAAATTGTTGCTGATATATCATTTAAGGGGTTTGTCAATAACAATTTTTGGAATTATATTTGGATGATTATATTGACAGTAATGTTTGGTCAAAGTTCATTTGTGTTTACCATAATAAAAGGCCAAATGAGACTATTTTTTCGACGAAAGGAGTGCTAAACAAGGCTCACAAAAAATTACAAATCCATTAAATGTGTTTAAATCATTAAATGATAAGGCCTTTAGATTACAATGCCAATTAAGATTATGTGAGTAAGTTTTTGTGATTTTTTTTTTTTTTTTTTGCCCCTACGTGAATTGGATATGGATGAATGGCCAAATCTTGTGAAAGAAAGAAGAATGATCAAGCAAAATCAAAATTATCAGATGGTTCACACAGAACAGCAACTACCTGGTGTGTACAAAGCCCCTTTCTTTGCAGTTCTTTTGACTTTAACGGTCAAAAGAAAGAGAAAGGACAAATATTATCTTGGCTTTATGTTATATTAAATGTGTAAATTGTTTCTGGGTATTGCCAAAAAAGCATCCTAAAAGAGAGTTTTTGTGGGGGAAAACAAAACATGGTGCTGTTGGTGTGTTGATGAACATGGACAAGAGTAGAATTGGCATGGAAATATGCAGAATGCCACATTTTTTCATCTGCTCAAACATGCTTGTTTTCAAGCTTTGAGCATGATGGATTTTGTTGTGTGGTTGGGTACTTTGTTTCACGTTAAAGGGTTCATTGTATCCCGTGGCGGACTCAAGAATTATATTCAGTGGGCGCCAAAACAATTATTTTTTTTTTTTTTTTTTTGAATAATTGTAACATATCATTCGTTTCAAGGCAATTTCTATCATTTACAAATTCTTATGGAATCTATTACAAGTTTCTATGTAGTTTCACCATTGTCGAACCTATTATAGTATTACAAGTTCCTATGGAGATTCACCATTGTTGAACCTATTATAATATTACAAGTTCCTATGGAGTTTCACCATTGTCGAACCTATTATAGTATTACAAGTTCCTATGGAGATTCACCATTGTCGAACCTATTATAGTAAATGATACTTGCTTCTACAAGTTGTTGCAATCCTTCATAGATGTAGCTGCACAAAACCCTATGGGTTTAAGGAACTTTGGGTTCCCACACCTGCACAAGGGGAGTCGAACCCAGGACCTCCCCTAAGGAAGGCCCTTTACCCGCTCACACATACCGTTCGGCCTACTTAATCACAAACTTTAACCAATTATTCACAAACTGACAAATTTAACACAATGAAAAACAATTTTTAAAACATAATATGTATAAACATCTTCTACTTTTTAAACTACTTTTTTTTTTTTTACTAATTCTAGTAGTTTATATTTAAAAATAGTTAGATTATGTCACGAAGAAATAAAAAATATGATATTTACAATGTTGATGTTTTAATGATAACGTAATTTTTGGAAGGATTTGATGAATTATTCTTAAAAGCTTATTTGTTTTTTATATGATTCGAACATTTTAATTACAAAAAATAAATAATGAAAAAATAGTAAATAAAAATCATTTACATTTTAAATGATGGTAAAAAATAAGAATTGTTTTTAAAAGAACCGATTTATCATGATAGAGGCAAAAAAGATTAATATAAACTACTTGTAACAACTAAAAAGCGATGATAAAAAAATAAAGTAAGATTTTTTTTCGTTAATCATAAAAGATGTTTAAAATAACATTGTAAGTTGTAACAAGTTGGATTTAGACTTTAAACAAAACAATATTTATTTATCACGTTTAATTTTAAAGGCTAATAATAGTTTATGAAAAAAATACTATGGAGGACATATGGTTTGAACACTGGCCAGTTAAGCTAAGCAATGATTCTTTTGCCAACTCCACTGCCTGCGCCTTTGTTTATAAGATGCACCATTTAGTATTTATCATTATATGCACGTAATTTATTTATTTTTAAAATTGAGTGAATGTCGTCGCAACCCCTCGTACCAGGGTGGGTCCACCCCTGATTGTATCATTTGAAAAGTTTCATTTACAATGTTTAACTTATAAAATAATGGACTTCAAAAGGGTGGCTGAGTGAGTGAGTAGTAAAACTCAAGCTTCACAATTTTGAAAAGTTTCATTTACAATTTATTTATTTGAAATGTTTTATGGAAATAAAAAATTATAGTACTATAATGTTTCTTTTATGTTCGAAATATGATAATAGTCCTGCGTGTCGTAGTACTATAAAAAAATATATCTTTGATATAAATACTAAAAAAAATAGGGGTGGAAATGGTTCGGCTCAAACCGCGGTTTAGAACCGAGCCAAACCAAACCGTACGGTTTAGCTCGGTTTTTAAATATATGTGGTTCAGCTTGGTTTCAAAAAGTGACAAACCATACAGTTCGGTTTAGCTTACGGTTTGGCCCTTTCGAGCAGAACCAAACCGAACCATATCAAGCTAAACCGCGGGCCGAACCGCGAAACTGAGCTGTGGAGCTGAACCGAACCGATAGCGGAACTGTGAAACTCTAATATGGACCGTTGATTAAGTTTTTTTGTGAGTTAATATAAACCGTTGATTCTTTGTTTTGGATGCTTTTTTTTTTCCAAAGTAATTTGAAATTGTAATTGTGTTTTCTTTTTAGTAGTAATTTTGACATAAACAAAGGTGAAATGCGTTGTGGTATGATGGTCTTGGACCACAGATTGACCAAAGTTTGAGCTGAAAAATGAAACCACGGTTTGAACTGAACCGAACCGTGATGGTTTGGTTCGGCTCGGCTTCAACTTTTTAATGGTTCAGCTCGGTTTGGGATTTTCCCAAACCGATAACTAGCGGTTTGGTCTCTAAATTCGGTCAAACCGAGCTAAACCGAACTGTTTCCACCCCTAGAAAAAAATGCAAAAACATAAATGTTCAGATTATGAAGTTATAAGGGTGAGTTTGGGATTGCTTATGATTCTCGTAAAGTGATTCGTAAAAAGTGATTATAATATACTCCCTCCGTCCCGGAGTAAGAGTCCTACCCCTCATTTGCACGCTTATTAATAAATATTGGAAGTGATGTAAATGTTGTGAGTGTAAAAGTAAAGTAGGAGAGAGAATGAGTGGGAGAGAATAGTGAATTGATTGGTGTTGTGAGTATAAAAGTAAAATAAGAGAGAGAATGAGTGGGGTGAATAGTAAATTGATTGGTGTTGTGAGTATAAAAGTAAAATAAGAGAGAGAATGAGTGGGGTGAATAGTAAAGATTCTTTGCCATTTTAGGAATAAGACTCTTACTTTGGGACGTACCAAAATGGAAAGTAGGACTCTTACTCTGGGACGGAGGGATTAAGTGATTATTTTATCATTAATTTATTTATTATGAGTATGTTTGGATATTACATGTTCGAAATTGATTATGAAAGATAAATTTCAAAAATATCCCGTATTCTATACATATAAATATAGTAAATGCACATATGAATGAGAGGTTATCAACGTAAAATATTATACCAAAATAGCTTTTAGAATCACTTTTGGCAAAAGCTGGGTCATTGCTGCTTCTGTCAAAACGCAGTTTTTTGCATTTTGAAAGCTTAAAAGCAGAATCAGTTTTGATATCCAAACACCACAAAAGTGATTTCTGATCTCTAAAAGTGATTATTAGCCTCAAGAACGCACTCCCAAACTCACCCTTAGGGGGGAGTAATATTTTATGAACCGCTACTATCAACTTGAGACTTAATGCCGTTGATGATTTATCTTGAACAGGTAGTTTCATTTTTATCAATAGTCAATTCAATTAAAATTTGACAAAAGGTTTAATATAATTTAATTATTATCGGTTTAATATAATTTAATTATTATCGTGGAATTCTAAATATTTATAGTACAATATGTTTTAGTGTGTTGTTAACAATTTTAAAATTCAAGTTGATAATCAAATTCCATAAAATTTAGACCAACATTAAATTGTATAGACCATTAAATTCAAATAATTTTTCTTCAGTAATTAATCAAACGTTTAAAAATCTAGAAAATTTATATCAAAGTTCAATTGAATAGAGTATTAAAATTTGACTGATACTACCTTCCTAGAATAAAAGTAGCAACTTCACATAGTTTACCTTGAAGCACCACAATAAAATATAGCAGTGTACTTTTCTCCCTCTTTTTTTTTTTTTTTTTTTTTTTTTTTTAATATGGTGTGGGTGAAAGGTGGATTAAATATCATGAGCAGATGTGACAATTGCCGTTTTTTGGCTCAATGCTAATTTTTTTTTTATGACACAGCCAAACAGCCAACTCAAGCAATCTTTCCAGAATCCATAAATTGAGAATATATTCACATTTAACTATTCAAATTTTTTAAGTCTATAAACACTTGCTTCACTGGCTAAATGTTGTGTTTATACACATTTAAGCCTAAATTTTAAAAATGAAAAGAACTTTTTGAGATAATAAAAAACAAGAAATGAGAAAATCATTTCGAAACAGAGGTATGAGTAGCAAATAGAAATAACAAAGAAAATATAATCAGTAAAAAGTAAGTTAGGATATAACAAAACAAAAGAAAAGAAAACCAAACATACATACATAAGTAAAGTGTGAAAACATACTGCGACTAAACAGGAATTTCTATAGGTGGTAACTAGTTCATAGAAAAATGAAGATGAGTGATAAATCAGAGCATTGTTTTGAGAAGACAATTTTCATTTTCCACAGGCCAGAAGCAAACTGCTACATCTCTTGAAAGTTGCCATTCCATTCTATACACCAATTGCATCTCGTGAAAAATGTTCTTCTGAAATCTTACTACCGCTGATGCTTTTGTGGTGCTGTGAAAATATAATTCAAGGATTTAGCACTGGCTGAATAAGAGCGACAAAAAATTATCAAGTTGTGGGTTCATATGCTTTAACTTTACTCATTAATAACCAAGTTGTGGGTTTACGATTTGGGAAGGAAAATAATAAAGGAATTCATGCCGCTTTGTGTACATAAAAATTGCAATAAAGGAGGGGGCAAATAGACAAAGCCAAAAGATATACGAATGGGTTTGAACATCAGTTTGCTTGGCTACCATAACATCAATCAATATTTGAGCATCTTTTTAACATTAATTTCCCTTTAATTCCCATGATTTTTTTTTGTTTAAAATAATCCCTTTGGTAACGATTCAGGATATTTTCCCAAAACGAGGCAACAGTTTAGTTCTTTCTCAAGGGAAGGAAAGGTAATAAGAGTAATTTTTATGAGAAAAAGAATCAAAACAATGGCAAGGGTAAGGGTAAGAAGTACCTTCACTCAGAGGAAAGGCACACATCCCCAGCTCTGATAAGGTCTTCCTACAATCATTCTTCTTCTTCATCATCATCATCAGTGGTAAATTAGAGAACGTGTGCAGCCCATCCAAACATTGTCAAGACCAATGAGCTTCACTAAATACACCAAGAAGCTCATGGTAGAAAAACCAAGGTTGACGGAATGGACCAAAAAAATGTGAATGTTTGATAGCCATGTCCATTCCTGCCAACCTTGGCAACTTATGCCTGCACCCATGCCAGTTAAGGTAGATTTTGTGGCGATTGCAACTTCCCCACCTTTCAAGTGTGGCATTGCTCTGACAGGGTGCAGGCATGCCCCAAGCCCCTTACCGGGGCCGGGCTAATCCAAAACTAGCATCAGATTGCTGCTGATGGTGAGACTGCAAAGAGACGACATTCAATGAATAAAGCCAAGCCATCACAATCATCAAATATAGTTCACATCGTATCAAGAAGAATATTTGAGTTCTTATCTCATAGCTATCAGAAGGAAAGCACTCCATCCATTTTTCTCAATATAATTTTATGCAGCTGGTTTCAACCGAGATCCAGGTTAACTATCAATAATCGAAGATTATGTTCTGACAGCTATAATTTCCCTACCAGATTCAGCATTAGGATTTCCCTATTTTCTCTACTATTCCCTCTGTCCCGTAATGATCTTTCTACTCTTTTTGTTGTTACTACGAAGGTACTTTAAACAATAATTTTATGTTAATTTAATTATCCTAATGAAAATTTAAAACTTGTTATCGATATACCACTATAAATATTATCAACAACAATTTTCAGATGTTTTTTAGGATGGTTAACGTAAAATTATTGTTCAAAGTACCTTCGTAGAAACAACAAAAAAGTAGGAAGATCATTTCGGGACGAAGCGTGTACTACAAAAAAGAGTCCAAAAGAGCATGTTTTCCTTTCACCCGATTCGTAAGGGAGACTTGCAATATGTATTTTATTGCAAACTCCACTATGGACGGAGAACTTCTACGTTCTAGGATCATTAAACATTCCCTAAACCAATTAGATAGTTCACAACTCACATCTTTCCTTTTCAATGTCTTAAGAAATGTTCTTTTTGTTTGGCAAGTCAGGAGTTAAGCATACTAGTTTTCCTAGCAAAAGTAACTGCATTGAAGAAGTAAAACCAACATCGAATGAATGTAGATCATTCGAACTGTGTCCCAAGCAAAAATGACATTGTTATGGGAAAAGAAGTTCCCGCTAAAGCCAAGCGAGCATAATAAAAGTTCTTGGTATTGGTCTTAAAGTTACATTGCAGCAGAAAACTAAATAGAACCACTTCATTAAAAATAAAAAAATTAAAAAAAAAAAAATTGTAGTTTTATAACGGAAGATATCATACCTGTGAAAAGGGTTGGTGAACTTGTTCATGAGGATGTATGAACGTCATTCCAGGTCGCTGACAAGGATAATTCAAGTATAAAGCAGAGGCGGAGTGAGGAGAGACATGGTTAGGGTTGGGACTGAATGGATTCATCATGGTCTCCGGGGGGCCATAACCAATTCCTGCTGGAGAAGATGACGCAACCCACTGCCCTGGTAGGTGTTGTGGGATTGACCGAGATGGGTGCTCAGCTGGTACAGGAGACCTATGACCTGAACCTAGCTGCGGAAACTCAGTGTTGTAGTTCACGACAGGAGAGTATAAAGGCTGTACAGGATATGAACCCCCATTGAACCCAAAACCAGGGTCAAAACGTTGTGCATACCTGTAGAAAAGTATTATGCTGTTACAATGGACTTGCCTAAACCTTAATCACCACAACAACGTTGCAAAAGCATTTGCTAATCCAGGCAATCTCTTACTGAAAAAACTCAAGGCACATCAAGAGAAGGCATCTAGGGTGCTAGTCTCAAAGCAAAGGTCAGCTGACATGAATGGAAGGTACATATTTGTTCAGAAACAAGAGAATAGATTATGTCATGTGGTAATATCAAAACAACAGAAAGTTTTCAAGAAATAAGCAAACAGGAAGTTATAGAATTGTCATCAAGAGGCATTTCCATCTTCTGAGTTAAATTTATGTACTCCGTATTACCTAGGTGAATGTGCAAAAATTTAATTCCAATTGCTCTTGATTAAGAAATTTTTTGAAAACTCGTTGGACATTCATTTTGGGACGGGGGCAGTACAATAATAACTTAATACTTTAATTCACCGTGTGGGAACCTGCAAGCAGGTCCTTGCCCAGACCAAATACAACCTAGATGCACGCCTATCTAATAAAAGAGACCTCAAGAAGCTCTTATCCTTGCAATTTAGGAATCTCTCTCTCTCTCTCTCTCTCTCTTTGTCAGTATGCACCAGCGAACGGCATACACCCCAACACTTACACATCATGGCCTTATCTCCATTCCGCCAAACATCATAATTTAATCTGTGGGGAATAGGAGATAGAACTAGTGCAAACGCGTACATTGCATGCCACTGCAAAGCCTCACATATATGGAACAAAGATGGCAGGTGTCATCACAACGTACATACAAGTGTTCATGAGATCCAAAGAGGGCCACGAACAACAAGCATGTCCGAAAAGAATCTTTGTGTAAGGTTTGAAAATTTTAAAAACGACATTTGTGGTGAGCATATTAAGGACCAAGACCTAAATAAAAGCTTTAATTTTGAAAAGGACCTCAACTTTTCAAATGAAGGAGAAAGAAGGAATGGCTCCAAAAATTATGAGAATGAGGTATCCCTTTTAAACTTGGCTTTTGCATCCCACGACCAATCAATTATCATTCTTGCACAGAAAAGTACATTTTTTCCCAAACATATTGTTAAACTAGATACAGGCCAAGTACCTTTTCAAGAGTAGAGCAAAAATCAACATAACCATTAAGGAAAGAAAAGATTGACTTTAAAATGATGAGATTTATGTCCGTATAGAAATATTAACAGTACACAAGCAGAGGGTAACAGATGATGCATACCTATCATAGCTTCTGTCAAAATCAGGATCATGTCTCTCAACTTCACGGTCGCGAAAGATAGCCACCCTATTGTTAGTTCTATACCTACTAACTGGCTCGATCTCTATCCTACTTCTACCTGGTCTATTACTGCCTGCTGAAGAATCAACAGAACCCCCGCCAATATTCACTTCTGTTCTTATTGGAACAGTTACCTCCTCTAATTTTGATATGCCAAGCGAGCCATGTTGATATACCTCCTGCGCTTTTGGCTCAGTTTCTGGTTTTCCACTGGCACCACCACTGGTGTTAGAGCTGAATATCCGTGCCCGAGCCCGGTTATATTCTTCTTTCCTCTCCTCCACACTTTTTGAACTATTGCCCCTTGAAGAATGTGAACCTGCATTGTTAATCTGTGACCGCCTTTGGGGTCTCTGTTTAATTGCAACCTTAACAACACCACTTGACGTGTCCTCTGAAGGTAAAGTTACTGGAATGTCTGCCAAACGAATTGAAGGAATCCGACACTCAGATGTCTTACGGATGATAATTCTAGAACCAGAACCATCTGGTAGAGTATTGTCTAATAAAACCATAGACTGCAGTGAATAGTGCTGGGCAACTCGGTGTGCAGCCAACCTCAGATAGGAAGTCGGAAGCTGCTGGAACTCCATCTGTTCTTGAGTTGGATCCCGAATAAACTTCTCAACATCTTGCTCCATCCGTAGAACTGGACATAAGAGAATAAGAACAGGTCATTTGTGAAACAGAAAATGGTAAAAATATGCACTTCTATACTGCTTGCGGAGAAAGAATTATCAGGTTTATTCATGTAAGTGCCATTCTTCCTGTTAATTTACTTAGATCCGATAGCCGCATCTCTTTTCGGAAGACGCCCCGTAGGCTGAGGAGCCAAAGGAGGAAATTGCATATTTATACTAATAGCCGCAGACACAATAGTTTGCATCCCTTGTGAGGATAATATGTCTTCTTGCAATAAACTTGTTCTGCATGCCTCAGCCAAATATATTTAAACTTCACAATCAGGTACCTCTATTTAGTTGATACTGTTAAATCACCAAATCATCTAAAAGCTTAAGCTATATTAGAGAGAGGTCCAACATTGTGTATTATGCTTTAACACTTCGAAACACCCTTCAAGTGCATACGTGGAGAGGTGTATTTTATTTAAGTTGAGTACATGACCTTTGCCATATTTTCGGATATAAAGCAAGCAGGACCATTTGAACCTTTGTTCATGTAAAAAATGAGCTTGTGTACCATGTTAAGTTACCAATCATCCAAAAGCATAGTTGTGAGAGAGGACAAACAATGTACAATATACTTTCAAAATCCAAAGTGTGTGAGAGGTCAAAACCTTATGCAGATCTGTTTCAAAGAAAATACATGGCAAATGCATAGTTCCAAAATCACCATGTCTCTCTCAGTAGCGCTTACCATCTACAAATGCCTCTAAAGGCTTCTTGAACCTTTTAATGGTTTTTCACCGAGAAAGTCAGAAACCATTACCAGCGTCAACTCAACCAACACAACCTTTATTTTGATACCTTGTGGTTGGCTAAAAAAAACATTTCTTTAGTAAATACTCGTAGGGAGAATTAATCACAGAATCACAATACACTTGCATACCCCAATGGGCACAAGACTGATCATTACTTTATAGGTTTTAGGGAAAAGGGGAGGAGTATTGTAGCTTAGCTTTTATAGGTGGGTATGTAACTGTTTGTTTCAAGAGAAAATGCGCTCTTTATGTAATCTCATCAAATCTCAGTTTTCCACATTACTCCACTGCAATGAACAATGTCACATGCTGCAGGTACACATACAAGAAACACAGTCTTCAAATTTTCAGAAAACAAACAAGTTGTTCTTATAGTTGCCAGATTTACAACTCAAAACATAAGGCCCTACTGGCATTACAAGAATTTGGTTCCATGTCATCCCCAATGAATGGGAGATGTTATTTACACAGATATGGTTATTTATACAAGCAAGACATGAACATAGTATATTTCAAATTTCATACAATAATTCTATCAGCATATTCATATTTGCTATCTCAAGAGATGGAGGGTGGTTATCTCTTTATTTTATCAAGCTTTTCCCTCAGTCCTTTTATGCAATTTCAGTTTCGACATTCAACTGTTTCTGAATACTCTCTTATCAATCCAATTAAATTATTGTTCTTTTATAAAGAATGAATAACTATATTAGCAAATAAAGATTTACAGCTAAAGACTAAGTTCAACTACACAGAAGATGGGCCCAAGAACCATACAAGTATGAGAGAGAAGTGAGATAATCTTTCGGCTGAGGCAATTCAACACAGCAAGCCCAAATTAGGTTTCATGTATCCGTTACAAAAATCATTCTCATCTACAGTTATATGAACCGTAATCTGCATTTGGGAAGCAGTAGGCCTCAGAATGTAAGGCGCACATCAAACAGACTGTAAATAAATGAGACTTAATACACAATATCATCCAAAAACAATAGAAACTTCTATGAAGACAAAGTACATGTTAAGACAACACTCATCCTGAACGAAGCATAAACTCCAGACCCTCTAATTCATATATATCCTCCAGAACCAAATCCTCACATTATATGTAGCTGAACTAGCTACGATCACTAGAATGAAGCACAATTGCATCAACTGTCAGAACAATTTCGAAAATCATATGCGTTAGAATATCTTATTCATATCTACCACGCTGATAGCATGATACTGGCGAAGCTACAACATAACGCTTCCTTTTATCAAGATTTCGATATAGCAGCTAAATAATTAAGCTGAAAGATATCATCGCACATACAAGAAATAGCATACCAATAGTGATAAAAAGGTCAAAACAAAGAAGGCCCACCTAATAGATACCTAGAAACTGGAGCCTAAGCATGCTTAACTAACAGGGTTAGGCTGATAACTGGCATGCAGTCACAGGACAGGGTGAGACTTAAACAACAATAGCATTGTCACTTCTAGAAATTGAAGTCATAATAAACAAATTTACCTACGCTATTTCACATTAGACTCGTGGTACATGAACCCAAACGGCGTACAATTACCAGCTAGGGATCGAGAAATTGGACACACCCACAGGGATAAACCCCATGGAGTTCTTTCACATGCCTGCACTGCTGTGCAAGCATAGCTCCCTTACAAATAGTAAGGCCGAGAATTGAGAGGAATCATCATCAAGCAAGCAACTGAACAAGTACACCTAATTGATGGACACAAATTTCTATAATCAGAACTAGAAACAAATTATAATAACAAGGCAACTGACCTGAAAGTCGTTCTCTGGGGTTTTGGAGTGCTTCACGGAGAAACTGATCGACTGAATTCACCAAATCCTCCGTCACAGCAGTAGAGCGCGAACTAGACAAGGTAGAAGCAGAAGCATCAAGGAGGTCCGGCGGCGGAGAAGTAGAAGCAGACGACATGGTCGGGAAATTCGAATTTGAAGGAGAATCTCGCTTGGAGAGCATCAACCTAGTCATACTGGCATCCAAGTCCGCCACCTCCCATGAATCGGGAAGATCCTCCGCCATGATGAGGAGGAGATTTGGAGCGGAATTGCAAGGGTTAGAGAATGCGAAAGATCATCAAATCGGTAACTGGTTGGGGATCGAGTAAACCCTAGATTGGAAGATTTGGATTGGTCTCATAAGAAGAAGAAGAAGAAAATTGCGGTTGATTTTGGGAGGGGGAAAGGCGATGGGAGAGAAACCGTCGGGGAGAGGAGGAGATAGGGTTTGACGAGGGGGTGGGGTGGGGTGGGTAGCGTGTTCTCACTCTGATGCTGATTCTTTTTCTTCTGTGTTTCCTTCAGAGTACACGGCATTTCAGACATCCTTACTATTGCAAGAATATTACTTTAACCTCTGTACTATCTGTGAATTCTAAATACAAGGCACCATTGCGTACGAGGCACAGTAATGCCAAAAATGCTCTTACCCGGATACGCGTGTTTCGTGTACTCGCTTCCGAAATAATTGGGTTTTTTCGAACATGTTTACACGAAATAGGGAAAAGGTTGAAGTTGTTTGTTTCGCATGTTTATACACGAAATCAGGCGTTGAGTTTCACCCAATTGTACACGAAATATAATAGTGCATTTCACCAACTTTTACACGAAATAACAGCATGCATTTCACCTAAATAGACACGAAATAAACAGTTTTTAACAAGGCTGATGCATAATTCATACATCTAAACATCCAAAACAAATGTCATAGAAACTGGATGATTCAAAAACCAATACATGATACACACATACTATGGCCTATTTCTTGCAATTCTTGCTTCGTTCGCCGCATTTGAGAGTCGATTGAATGTGTCTATCCGAACTCTGTATGGCATGACTAGGTTACTTGCGCTTGGTTCACGTTGATTCTCCCAATATATCGCTGGTGATGGTATTGGGTAATCATTATCTGACATGTGCAGCTGCAAAAGTAATAAAATAGTTCAATATAACGAATTTAAATAAGATAGTTAAATATGACAAATTTAAATAAGATAGTTAAATATAACGAATTAAAGTATCATACTAGTATAAAATGGTTTCCCACATGTCCCAACACAAGTGTGTCTGTGGGTGGTCCTGTTCCTTGTGGTACAGTCACTGGAAGGCATGTGAAGCCACTGGTTTGCGTGTACGAGACGAACACCACATTATACCTCGTGGCAATGATGTGCCCTAGCTCTAGGAGTATCATATAATTATATTCAGGAGCCGGGGAGGTATAACAAGCAATGCGATTGTAGAGCTCGTCTACAGGTCTCCAAGGTATAACTCTCTGATAAAGCGCGCGGCGACTATGCAGCTCAATGCAACAATCTGACCGCACTTGATGCCACATGTCCTCATTTCTGTATATCTGCGCTGCTACGGCTCTATAGCCACAATGTCCATCACCACTCACATCTGTGATGCCTTCAATAAATGGGATAATGAAAGGCATAAACGACAAAGTATAGCCAGAAGTATGCAGATTAGTGACTTTGAGTTGTCCATTTCCCTTTCCACGACCCCGACCCCGTCCCCGTCCTCGTCCTCGACCTCGTCCTCTCCCACGACTTGAAGCAGCTAGTGGTGGAAGAGACGTAGGAGTAATAGGGGTAGATGGTGTACTGTTTGGAGCTGATTTCGGATTGGGCGTGGACTTCAAAGAGTTTGACTCCCACAATTGGGTTGATGTAATGAATGAAGATCTAGACATGCTGCTAGTGGATGGTGGTGTAGTGGGGACTCCAAAATATATGTCAGTATGCTCCCAATCTGACAGTATTCTGGAACTGGTGGGCCGGGGTTTATTTGCCTTTGAAATATGATCTGGCTCAGAAGCATCTCTGGTTTGTGGATGTAGCCCTTCATTTATCGTTTGGAATAACTTTCTCTTTACTGGTTCAGGTGCGTTCTGTAGTTCATTCCACATAGCTTCAAAAAATTGTTATTGATTGAATGCTCAGTTGGACAGCTGTCTAGTTCAATGTCCAACTTCTTCAAAAAATCATGAATCGAGGACAACTCAATCCGTCCCCCAGAGTTTTGTATGCATGCAATCTCGTGACTATATGGAAGTTCATGTGTTCACCTGAAGTAACACCCACAGTCTGAGGGATCCATGACATTATCCCTACTACGAGTCCGCTCTTCTTTGATGATGTTCAAGGCTACCTTTGACACCCGCCCCAATATGTCGTGATAGAGATTACATGTCTTTATATCATTTGGAATTCTGGACGCCTTCCTTAACTCCCGGTACAAGTACGCCAAAGCAGCTGATCCCCAGGCGAGACCCCCCACTCTAGGAAGATCCATGCACAGTGAGAGATAGGCTGCAGGCATCCTATCCTGACTCTTGTCCACGAACAACGTGCAACCCAAGAGGAACAGGAGATAAGTAGAAGCACGCTGCTCATCTGTCATGGCTGAAGGGGCCTGAAAAGAAAGCCGGAAGTCATGTAAAGTGTAGACCGTGCCCCTCAGACAGCCTATGAGGTGTCTCCGGATCTCGGCTAGGTCAGGCTCTGGATCCGCCTTCCTAACATGAAAACCTATACAGCTGATACCTATAAATTGAAAATGAAAAAAACAATAAAATTGATAAAATTTATGAAATTGATAAAAGTAAACAACAACAATATACCTAGAATATGAGTGACGTCATTCATCGTGATCGTCATCTCCCCCCACAGCATGTGGAACGTGTTAGTCTCAGGAGACCACCGTTCCACAAATGCCGTCAGCAGCGCCGAGCTAGTCTGGCGAATGGTGGTATCATGAAGGTGCTGGATACCCGATGCATCAACTCCAGTCGACCAAGCTCTATCATCCTCCGCCAGACCAGCACGCGAGAACCTGTTGATTCCAAACAAAACATTATAATTAATACTCCATCCGTTCCAGAAAAACGGTCCCATTTTGATTTTTTGTGGTGAACAAAAAGTCAAAATGGGACTTTTTTTCTTGAACGGAGGGAGTAACACACTAAAAACAAATAATAAAACTATTTATAAACAAATAGCTTACCTATCCAAATGCTGCTGTCTGGTATGGAACTTCACCACTGACTGACAAGTGGGGTTGCCCCAAATCTCTCGGGCTCGGTGATGACCGAACCCGTATAACAGCTCACAGACCTCTGGGCCGCCACCTGGGTCGCTCTCAATCTCCCATGGTTTCTTCCCCCCTACGTCATGTGCCTCCCCTCTATGCCTCTTGAGAGGCCTCAAAGGTGCCTCCTTATCCTCCTCCTCATCACCATCATCAGATGCTCGTACCTCCGCATCTCCCTCGGGTGCGTCTGATGCCGTCTCATCAGAATCAGAAGATGACGACTCCATATCTGCCTCGGGAACATAAGAGGCATCACCTGTACGCTCCTCCTGTCATACATCCTCAGTCTCATCAATCAAGACATTCTTTTCATGCTTCTTTTTGGTGCGCAAAGCTGCCTGCTCGGCCTTACTCTTTCTATTAGAAGCATTCGAACGTTCACGTCCCAAAAAAAAATTAAATAAGAGACAATAAATAAGCGACAATTCTAGTTGAAATAGTTAACAACAGTAAATTTGGACAATTCAACAAACAAACAGTGCTACAAAAATCTTCAGTGACAGCTTACATTTCGTGTGTAGTCATACGAAATGGTTCTCAACATTTCGGTTCTCAAAATTTCGTGTGTATTTCGTGTGTAATCACACGAAATGTTGAGAACCATTTCGTATGACTACACACGAAATGTACACAACCAACTCGTGTACAGTTCATACGAAACACACAAAACCAACTCGTGTAAAACCACACGAAACCTAGCCTGACAATTCCAGATTTTAAAAACCACCAATTCGTACCCAATTCGAACAATAAACAACAAATAAAGCAATATAACACAATTACAACAATATAGGATCAAATTTAAACAACAATTAAGCATTATAGGAGCGAATTTTTGGCATAAAAGTCAAGTTTTTGAAATTGAAATTTAGGGTTATAAATTGAGGTTACCTGTGTAGCGGCGGTAGAGGAGGCGGCAACGGACTTGCCACCGACGGTGGGGAGTTTCTTCTTCATTGTTTGTGGTTGTCGTCGTTTGTAATGGCGGAGGAGGTGGTCGTCGGCGGCGTCGGCGGCGTGTGCGAGAGAGATGGAGGGACGGGAGATTTTTTTAAAATGAATGGAATTAGGTTTTTTTAGGTAAATATACAAGGGTATTTTGGTCAATTACTCATGCCTTGTATATAAGATGCCTTGTAAATATTCACACCCCGTACTATCTAAACAACAAAAGCAACCTGCGTACTATTAATAAATTAGCAAAAGTAACCAAAATCATTAATAAAGTTAACGGACGTTAATAGGCGTTAGTAAATTAACAAGCTAAATAACTGGTTCAGCCCTACTCTATGCATTTGTTACCGTTTTCATCCAAAAACCTTTATATTTTTCGTTTTAGTCGCTAGCTACATTATTGTTAGTGGAATGGGTTAATTTCAAAATCTCAATCCTTATATAACTCAGTCATCTCTGCTTCAAAAATATTACTCCCTCCGTCCCAAAACAACTTGCACTTATTTACCTTTTGGGTGTCCCATTGGTAAGTGTCATTACCCAAAATAGCCAATTTTTAATACTATTATATTCAACATACCCCACAAACTTAACAATAAACACCTCATTAACTTACCTAATTATCCCAACCCATTTGGTTAATTCAAAAAACCCTAACCAATTCCAACACTCTCTCTCATCACCTCACATTAAATTTCATATGCACTCCCCTTCAAAATTCAGATCTATTTTCTCTCTTCCCTGCTCTCTCTCTTTCCTCAATTTCTAGTTCTCCACTGCCGTCCGCCACCGGTCTCCACCACCACCGCAACCACTGCCGAGCTTGCCCAGCTGCCTCCGGCGTTACAAATTTCTTCCCGTATGTCCTCTCGCCTTCACCGTCGGCATCTCCCTCTCGCCGCCACCATCAGCATCTCCCTCTCGTCATCAACGTTGTCGTCGATACGTAGTGTCTCTTTCTCTCTATTCGTTCCTTCTATCTCTCCCCCTTCTCTAAAGCATAATTTATCTCTCTCTCTCTCTCTCTCTCTCTCTTTCTCTCCTTCAATTCTTCTTCATCTTCTGATTTTTGAATGTGTTTGGTATGTGAATATCAGATCTAGATCAGGATATGTTTTTTTTTTTTTTTTTTTTTTTTTTGTGTGTGTGTGTGTGTTTGTTTGTGTAAAGCCAGATCTGGTAAATGTGCTTTTGTTGTGTGTTAATGTGTTTGTTCCCGGTGATCGGCGGTTGTTTTCGGTAATCGACGGTGGTTGGAGGTTGTCGGCGGTTGTGGGGGGTAGACGGTGGTCGTGGTGGTAGACGGTGGTAGTGTAGCCAGATTACCTATGTTTTGATTTGGTAGTTGTAAGTTAATTTTGGAATATATCTTCTCTTAATTATTTTTAATATAATTGTTAAAAAAAATGTTTTCTAGTTAAGGGGGAAAACTGAAAATTTTAATAGTCATATCCGTTAAAATTTTAACGTCCATTGACACCCATTAACGGTTTTGGTTAGTTTTGCTAATTTATCAATAGTACACAGGTTACTTCTATTGTTTCGGTAGTACAGATGTAAATATGAAAAAACTCAGTAGTACGAGTGGCAAAAATGCAGTTTACTCGTTTCCTTCTAAGACCTGGATTGGGAAAGATGTTTACTAAAGTATTGGAAGTAAGGGACATTTTTATAATTAGCCATTGAACTTTAATCATTTTTTTTTTCAAATATTTTCACTGAATTATATATTTTCAAAATATTCTCACTGAATTATATTGTTCGAAATATATTCACTAAACTTATATATTTTTCAAAATGTGCTCCTTCCGTTAATAAATTCGCTAAAAATTGATGAAATTTAGCCACATGACTAATTTTGCTAAATAGGAGCTAGGGTAAATGGTTTTTTGAAGGGAATTAATTTATAATATTCCTTTAAATTCGCTAAAAAATTAATTTATAATATTTCCTCAGGACGAATTTATCCTTCCTCAAGTGGAGTCTACACAGTCAGACAAAGGCTCTAAAAGTTTGAAAAGTCGACATCTCTGCACAGCTGGATGGAGCATCTAAAAGTCTGAAAAGTCGGCATCTGCATATTCAGCGGAGCCTCTAAAAGTCTAAAAGGTCGGCATCTTCAAGACGCGGAGCCTCACAGGATATCTTTCAGAATTGGATCAGAGTGTTGATTCCTTCGTATGAATTCATCCTCCATTTAGCAAAGTCTACACAGTTGGACCGAGACTTTAAGAGTCCATAATCTCGGCACCCTCAACAAAAGTCCGTAATAATCTCAATATCCTCAACAAAGTTAGTAGTCTCAAACAGCAACAGCCTCTACAGCAACCACTGGATATTCTTCAAAATTGGATCAGAGTGTTGATCCTTAGTATGAATTTATCCTCCAAAATCTAATTTTCAAAATACCTTAAAACAACGTTTTTTTTTAATCGAACTACGTTTAGTTTGATTTCCTTCTGAAGAATATGTAGGCAGTTTTTCAGCACGACCACTACTAAGTTCTGAGTGGATGTCTTGCTATCGAAAACATTATTTCTTTCATAAGTATTGTTGCCGAGGGGCTCTATAGACACCCTATTTTGAACGATCATTTATGATTACACTACTCTTAGTCATGCCTTTATGATTTGATAAAAACTCACTAGTTTCGCCATTTTTCTTTACGTTTCTGACTAGCTTTATTAGTTTTTGACTTAACTGACTAACAAACATTCTAGAGAGGGCAAAACAGTCTTTCTGTGCTGCTTGTCTCGTCTGAAGACAATTTGTCTAGTACAAGACAACGATGTCTCGCGCGAGTGTGAGAGCTGGATTTTCATAAGGGTACCCTCATTTGGTTTTCGAAAAGAGAGCCTTCACCTCATATTATTGAAGGAAAATAGAGATAAAACATTTTTTGTTTGTAAATGAGAAGTGGATTCGGGGGTTAAGTTACGAGAGGAGAAGGTGTTAGGCACTCCTCTCGCCCTTATGGTCTCTAGCATGCTTCCGCCTATGCTTGATTTTAAGTTTGCCTTTTTGAAAATGCCATTATGCCCTAAAAATGTGTGTTTATGATTGAAAATGCCATTATGCCCTAAAAATGTGTTTTTTATGTACAGAGGTGTCTCCTAGTCTAGGTCGATCCATTTTAAGTCACATGTTGGGTGGCAACCCAAAGTCCCACATCGGCAATTGAGGAAATAATTGCAAGGTATATAAGAGCGCCCACCCACTTCATTAATATGAGGCCTTTTGGGGGATGCCCAAAAACAAATCCGTGCGGGCTGGGCCCAAAGCGGACAATATCATACTAATGTGGGAAAGTGGTGGTAGTGGTCGCGGTCCCTGCAAGTGGTATCAGAGCCATAGTTCGGATGGGCCCGATCGGGTGGACCGTGTGTGTGCAATTATATGGTGGGGTTCCCCTTGTGCGACATAGCGAATCGAGTCTTGCAATCGAGGGCGATGGTGTTTCGCGGGCGGTTGGTACAAGCTTTCATCGATATGGGCCAGAGAAAACACTGCGGGCCATAGCGGTGTGGTCCTTCGTTTGAGGGGAGGATTGTTGGGTGGCAACCCAAAGTCTCACATCGGCAATTGAGGAAATAATTGCAAGGTTTATAAGAGCGCCCACCCACTTCATTAGTATGAGGCCTTTTGGGGGATGCCCAAAAACAAATCCGTGCGGGCTGAGCCCAAAGCGGACAATATCATACTAATGTGGAGAGTGATGGTGGTGGTTGCGGTCCCTACATCACAACCGGGAATCGGTTTGGGAGGATCCCCGATTGGTTTTAAAAATGATTTTGAATCATATAGACAAGGAAAAAACATAATGGGAGAGGGGATATGTACATGTAGGGATTATACAAATTATATACAAAAATGGAAGACAAATCCCATAAAAATGAATGTCCAACACCAAGTTATACTCCCTCCGTCCCATTTTAAACTTCAAAAATTTCCATTTCGGGTGTCCCATTTTAAACTTCAAAACCTAAAAAGGAAAGTTTTTTATACTTCTTTATTTGTGGGACCTACATGTCTTACTCACAACAATTACCCACTAACTTTTTCCTACCTCACTTTCTCTCCTACCAAACCATCAACACATCACCTTTTTCTTAATTCTTGAACCCAAATTTCTTTTGAAGTTTAAATTGGGACGGAGGGAGTATGTTAAAGTCCAGGTGTGCAGCCTATTTTCATGCCAATGTACATGTCTAAAAATCATCCAAATCCAGAGATAAAACTTAGGGTTTACTCCCAAGATATTATATAACATATGTTAATTTTTGTTTGATTTTTAGACTAGTAATTTAGACCCAAATCATGCCAAGAACACTATCACAAAAACAGTCCAGAACAGTAGAACATAACATATTACATCTTGATGTTCAATTTACACTATCATAACTCATTAATCTGGGAAAACACAAAATATGAAAGTTGAAGATAACATACAAAATATGACTCATGACAAATTTAATCTGGTGCGGGATCCGTTTGCTGGTGCGGGATCCGTTTGCTGAAGCGGGGTCCGTTTGCTGGTGCGGGATCCGTTTGCTGGTGCGGGATCCGTTTGCTGAAGCGGGATCCGTTTGCTGGTGCGGGATCCGTTTGCCGATGCGGGATCCGTTTGCTGAAGCGGGATCCGTTTGATGATTGCGGGATTCGTTTGCTGGTGCGGGATCTGTTTGCTGGAATGCGAGATCCGTTTGCTGGTGCGGGATCCGTTTGCTGGTGCGGGATCCGTTTGCTGGTGCGGGATCCGTTTGCTGGTGCGGGATCCGTTTGCTGGAATGCGAGATCCGTTTGCTGGTGCGGGATCCGTTTGCTGGTAGCGGGATCCGTTTGCTGGAATGCGGGATCCGTTTGCTGATTGCGGGATCCGTTTGCTGGTGCGGGATCCGTTTGCTGATGCGGGATCCGTTTGGTGGTAGCGGGATCCGTTTGCTAGAATGCGAGATCCGTTTGCTGATTGCGGGATCCGTTTGCTGGTGCGGGATCCGTTTGCTGGAATGCGAGATCACCGTGGACCAAATTGCTGTTACAGCTGCTGTTGACCTTATCGTGGGGATGCGGACATGGTTGACTGTGGACCATTTTCTGCTGGGGATGAAATGCCTTGAGTAGCGGATGCTGTTGATTTCGTGGTGGTACCTGTTATGTGTGTGCTTGGCAGGTATATGTGTTTGTGCAAGAAGATGCATGAAGTGTGAAATGAAGAGAGATATTTTGCTCGTGGTGCAATGTGATTTTTTGAAAGAACTTTATATGAGAGAGAAGTAAAGTGATTGTGTGTGAAGTGATTTTTGAAAGCAAAGATTGCTTGAGATGAATGATGTTCATACCTTCACTTACCATTGCCGCTCGATTGGGGATGGATTGCTGAAGGATGCTGATGCTTTTGATGAAGAATGTCCATGCTTTGGATGGAGAATGATGATGTTGATGATGATGAATTGTTCTTACCTTTGAAGGAGTGTTGGCGAGATGGTATTCTGGATGGTGGGTTGGTCGTGTCAAAAGGCTGCCTATGTATCCCTTTAAGAGAATCAGATCAGCGTAGTTCAAGGATGGTGGAGAATGCTGGAGGAGAAGCTAGGAGCAAAGCAAAGTAAAGCACATACTTTTGCACATAGAAGGAGAAAAAGAAAAAGAAAAACTTTTTTTTTTTTTTTAATTTAGATTAGAAGGGAAAGAATATGCACACATGTGACAAAATTTTTTTTTTTTAGTTCGTGGGTGAACCATTTTAACCATTGTGTGTTTGTAAAGCCAACCCAAGATCAAGTCGTGTTCAATCGAAGTCCGGATTGCCTTGCTTGAGTTCTGTCGTCGTTGCCGTTGTGTCCAACGAAATTGATGTATAGCCCTCAAGAGATTTGTCGATTATGGGGCTTCAAAAGGGACTATTGATGCCGAGATGCCAAGGGGTTGCTGATTGTAAAGCCCCTCGAATGCTGAACTTTGAGTGGCTTATGAAGCCCCAAGATGAATCAACTCTTAGCCCATTCAAATAAACTGTCTTTTGTTGTCGACGTGGGCAAGCCCCAAGAGAAGATCATTGATACCAAGCTATGAGAGATTGCTAAGCCGCAAATGTCATGGGCTTATCAAGTTTGTAGATGGCGGGATGTGGAGACCTTTCGGTGTGGAGCCTCAAAATTTCTTGGAATCGGCTTAGCATTATGTTGGGAGCGGATGGCGCTATTGGGAAGAACTCTTGAAGGCGATCTCCTTCTTTCTCTTGCATGGGAGATGAATTGCCTTGTTGTGGTTGGCACCCAAGTGGTGGAAGGCCCATGTTGAGAATGCAGTAGGGTATTTGGGAAATGTCTCGTGGGAGATGGTGATGTTGTTGCTGATGATAAGGTCTTGGTGTGATAAAGTCTCGAACGGTATGTTTGCTTGAGTCTTCTTGAGTTGAACCGACGGCGGATCTTCGGCTGCAGCCTGTGCTTTTGATCTTGGAGAAGGGGGTGCTGTATTACAGAAACATTGGGATTGGCCGTAACTCTGTCTTTAGAGTTAACGTATTGGCATTGCCTGCTATAACTCAGCCGGGTGAGTCTAGCATATTGAATCTTTTTCCTTTTCTCTAAGACTTCCTTCAGAATCTCGCTGTGAGTTCTAACAAGAATCATCAAATTCATTCATATCATCGGAGCCTTCATTTAAAACCAAGAGGCCTTTTGACTGGAAGTGTTGAGGGACCATTGAAGTTTGATCCCTTTCATGGAGCCATAAGACTACTCCCAAATTGCATTGCTCGGGTACCACTGCCCAAAAGTTTGTTAATTGCGAAGCCCCAATATTGCTCTTTGCTTGTATCACTGTAATGCCGTAGCCCAAAAGATTGTAGATTGCGAAGCCCCTTGAGACCTTTCGGTGCCGAATTGAGGAAGCTTCCAATGTTGCACATGACTCGGCTGGGGACACTGAAGTGAATTTCTTCTTGGCGAGGGAGCCTTTAAAACTTGATCGTAGCCCCTAGAGTGACACCATTGATTAGGAATGGAATGAGAAGGGACTATCCTTGATCGGGGGAACAAGTACGAGCATACATGACAAGCAGGTGTTTCTTGACATTCCTTTTTGAGAGACTTTGAGGATAGTCTCATACATATTTCTTGAGCATATCCCCTAGGGCTTATTGATTGTCAAATGAAGCAAAAGAAGCCCTTGTTCTTGAGTCACATAGCCCCTAGGGCGTCATCATTTGTTGAGCAAGGCAAGAGTGCCTTCATCCTCGTGTGGGGGAACAAACATAAGAGGACATGGCAAGAGCTACCATATTTCTCGGTAGTCCTTCGGCATACTTTAGAGGCACATGCTTGTAGAAGCTTGAATCACTGAGACACATGTTGTTGCTATTTGCTGCCCAAGCCAATTGACTAACTAGGGATTATTTGTGCAACCTCGTGCCCTTTTATGATGGGCTCGTTCTCGGATGGGTCTTGGTTACCACGGGCCTTCTTTTCATGGACCCAAAAATGCACACTACTGGAGAATGATGCCGATAACCCAAGACAACCTTTGATGGTGCCATATCTTGTCGAGCCTTTTGCAATCCCAAAGTTGACTCGGTGGGGAATTGATTTGTTGAGGAGATCCAATGTAGAGCTCGTGTAGTTGTCTTCCTTAAAGGCCGGAGATCTCCATTTCTCTTTCCATTCTCTCTCTCACTCTCTCATTTTTTTTTATGACGCACCCTGTTTTTTGCCTAGACCGCCCTTTCGGGTTTTTAATCTAGCGGGCATCTCTTTTGCGTCTTTTTTTTTACTCGATTAATGAGGAAGTGTGCATTGACTCTGGCTGAGGAGATAAGACATGTGATTTTATGGTGAAGACCTCTTGTCACTAAAGATAAGTGACATTATCTCGACTAGGGAAGTAGCCCCTAGTATTGACTTTGTATATATTTGTTGAATGACTCACGAAGGCAAGTAAGTCATTAAGAGAGAAGAGAAGGAAAGCCCCAATTTGATTGCAAGAAATTGGGAGTATGCAGAAAGAATAGAAGCCCTAGACTCGACAAGGAACGGAAAGCGATTCCAAATCTAAGAAAGTTGTTTAATCTTGAGGTGATTAATTCATTGGCAAATGAATCGTACAAAGATGTCATGACAAGTTCGAGATGAAGGCCGATCACCATAACGCGTTAGGGCTAAACATATCTTCTTTCTTGCATGAGACCGGACCCGAAGGTTGCCTACGTTCCTCTAGTGAAGAGGCTCAGGTCACCGTAGTTCTTGTAGATTCTCCATTCGCCGTGATGAATTGTTGCTTCGTCGTGATTGTTGTCGATGTTGCTTCGTCCTTCGTTTGGTGGAATGATGTTGTTCTTTGTACTTCTTTGATTGAGGGGGGATTTTTTTTTTTTTTTTTTTTTTTGTGCTCTAACTTTTGCCTAGGTTGATTTGAGGGTTTCAACCTAGCGAGCTTTTTTTTTTTTTTTTTTTTTTTTTTTTAATCCCCTTTTGAAAACTTTGCTTCATGATTGTTGCTCCACATTTCTTTGTCTTAATTTCGTCGTTGTTGATGTCTTTGTTGTTGATGCCGTCGTCGATGTTTAGCCCCTAGGCGTTCAAGCGATGGCCTTTATTCCAAAACTTGTTTAGACATTTTTTTTTTATCATTTTGCCAAGAATTAAATTGAACAACTTGGAGGAGTGTATGAGGACAAGAACGACCTTTATTTAATGACTCAATGGACTCGAACATTTAACATAGGACGAGAGAAAACATTAATGCAAACTTAAGAGGACTTTTGAGTCTTTTTTTTTAATTCCTACTACTAGGTAGAGAAAGAGAAACAGAGATTGCTGTTGTAGTCCCCATTGTCGTTGTAGCCTTCCTTGCGGCATGATCTCTTGTTGAGACCCTATTTCAAATCTGAGCCCCTTCCTTGATGAGTTCTTGCATGTTCTCACTCTCTAACTGTTGTTCTTCAACCACGGTAAACTCACCATTGTCAATCAAGTCTTGGACGATGTTGCAGATGGAGAAGCAATCCTCGGTGAGATGACCGCTGCATTGGTGATAGTCACACCACTTGTGGTGGGCATGGTTGCGACGCAATGGTTGTGGTTGCTTGTACCCTTGGAGAGGAGAAATTTGTCCCTTGGTTTTGAGAGCTTCGTAGGCTTCAGTGATGGTCATGCCATTGAGAGGGGTATAGACACGGTCGTTGGTGGCACCTTTGTGACTTTTGAGGGATGAGCCATTTGAGCGTGCTTTACCGTGGACCTTTGCCTTGCTGTCGGTGAGCTCTTGCAAACGAGCCTTAAGTTCGGACACTTCTTCCTTGTGAATTTTCCTCTCGAGATCTAGACGGTCTTGCCACAAATCATCCTTGCGGCGGGCATCCTCGACAAGTCTATCCATTTGTTCCCCCATGGCTCTTATTATGTTGAAGAGCCTTTCGTTGGACACGGAGATGTTCTCACCCTTGTTGTTGCCGTTGGAATCCATTAGACCTATTGAGAGAACACGGTCGATCTTAGGTTGGACCCACAAACACCTTTTGAGTAAAATGATTTCACCCACAAACAAGAAAAGACTCAACCACATAAGAAAATGACTCTTTTTTTTATTTACAAAGTCGGAAGGACATGGTCCTTTTTTTGGGGTTTCTAGAAAAATAGTGGAATCGTCACACTAGTATATAGACCTTCTCACGGTCCCATATACTCATCGGATTCCACCACGTTTGTGAATCCTACATGTGTCGGGATTAAACTAAATTAATGTAGTAAATCATACATGCGGGGACGGATTTTTTATTTTCGTCCAGAATAACCACTTGGGGACAGAGTTTTATTTCGTCCAAAACAACGAGTGGCATGTATGATTTGAAGACATTAGTTTAGGGAAATCTCGGCACATGGAAACCGACTTGAGTCACGGAGTGTTAGACCCTAACTAGAATTGTGTGGTTTGTGCTCGGCTTAAGAGAGGCTTAAAGGTCACCCCCGGCATGTAGTCGTGAACTACGCCACGGGCTGAGGTTTACCGCTTAGGAAGAGTCAAGGTCGAGTGGAGCTTGAAACTTCCTAGGACGGGCCTCGACGGGTTTGGGGTTGACCTTGTGCGACTCGATAGTGAGCAGTTGATAAGAATTGTGCGCGTAGTGTGGGGTCTAACAAGTGACAAAATATTTTTTTTTCAAAGGAAATAAAAAAAAACAAATAAGCACGTAATTTACAACCTTCGAATCACCCGTGTGACCGATAAAAATGAAACAGAAAATAAAAAGCAATTATGTGCAGGCCCGGTGCCCACACACTGTCAAGACTGTCCATTCTGTTCACTGTTTCTGTTCTGGAAAATTTCCCAGACGCGCGCGCTTTGGGCTTTGAGGATGGGAGGCGCGCGCCTTAGGTACTAGAGGGCAGAGGCGCCCGCTTTTGGGCAGTACCTGCAAATCAGTGGGTTCAAGGGATTGCCTTGACCCTAAATTATATAACTTTTCCCCTGCAGTAAACGTTAGCATAGAAACATGGAATTGAAGGACGAGATGAGAGGCGGGTGATTCTGGTAGAAGGGGTCGGACGCGCGCGCTTTAGGCCAAGAAGGCCAGAAGCGCGCGCTTCCCACCCTTTTTACCAGAATGCCCAGAAAACAGATATAAGAACACCAAAAATGAAAAACGCAAGTTTAACCCTCTACAGTCCCCAGCGGAGTCGCCACTGTAGATACCCCGGGGAACCACGGCTTGGCTAGAGCGGTGAATTACCTAGGATGTCTACTTGATTTTAAGAGTCGCCACCTACGTTTTAGAGGAACGCGAGAAAACCTAAGAAAATAGCATTTTTTATTGATTACGAAACCAAAGATTCTTGAGATGAGGGGTTCGGGGGTTAGGTGACGGAGTGGGAAGTACTTAAACACCCACTCCGCCTCGCTTACGCGGGTCTTGCTACTTTTGGTGTTCTAATGCTAAATGTCCTTCAATTTAATAATAAGAAAAATATGCTAACAATTATAATGAAAAGAAAGGGAAAATTTATAGAGGATAAATAAAGGAGAATTGCTTATTTATTGATTTATACTAAAGATTACATATCGAATTATTGCTAGATAATTACATTAAGAAATGAGAATGGTAAATTAAAGTAGAGATTAAAATGTAGGAAGATAACCTTAACCAACTTTAATGTAGTAAAGTGGTCATTTGGTCACGTCCCAATTGATAGGGATTGCATACATTACTAAGACATGTAAAATGAGAGAAGAAGAATAAAGTACCTTAAGAAAGAGGACTTCAAACTTGGACTTGAAAATGGTGTTGTTGTAGGAAAATTGTTGTAAAACAATTTGTGTAGAGTCTTGTTACGAAGAACTCTAGTTGGGAGAATTTGTGTAGAGAATTGTGTATAGTGTGTGTATAGAGAAATTTCAAGTCTAAAAAATGAGGTCCCTTTCCAAGGTAGGAGATGATGGCTTTTATAGGTAAAAATAGGAGGGAAAGTTTGGAGGGAAATTGGTCAATTCCACAGATGATGGCTTTTATAGGTAAAAATAGGAGGGAAAGTTTGGAGGGAAATTGGTCAATCCATGTGAGATGGAATTGACCAATCACAAATAAGATAAATAAAATAATAAATAAATAATAAAGAGAAAATCAAATAATAATAAAAAAGAATATTTTGTTTTTATGAAGAATGGCTAGAATAAAGGATTTGGGAGTTATGAAATAAGGGGGAATGAATGTGGATGTAAAAAGGAGGTGTTTGTGATCAAGAAGAGATTTTCTAAATAAGAAAAGGGAGAGAAAAATGGTGCTATCCGTTACTGCCAAAGTGAGAAGCGCGCGGGTCCGGCCTTTGGGGCGAGAGGCGCGCGCATCCCGTAGGCAATGCCGGAGGCGCCCGCGGGTGAAAAAAGACAGAATGACTCTAAAATTAATTCTGTTATGCAGTTTAGTCCAAAACTAACGGAATCAGTTAGAAACTTAACAGAAGTAACAGAAATTAACAAAAACAAGTTAAATAAAAATACTATGTATGCAATCGGGGTGAGAGGTCCAAGGCGGGGTGTGTACAGGTGGGAGCATTAAAGAGTTCAAGAACTTGAGGGAGAATGAGGGAAGTGTTGTAGATGAAAATGTGGTTGTCATGAGAACTCCTATTCTTGGATAAAAAATGACTATATGAAGGAGGGAGATAGCTTTCTTTGGACCAAAATACCCCTTCCTATCCTATAGAGGTAGAGGAGGGAGGTAGAGGTGATAGCCAGATAGGGTGATGGGGTTGATGTGAATTAGCCATTATGGTTGTTGGAACAACAAGAGGGAATCAAGGAAAAACAAAAGTTGATCAGCTAGGGCATTGTGGTCGTACGGCTATGATGGAGTCATACTCCTCCATTGTGGCCGTACGGTGGAAGTTCAAAATGTTGGCCTTTCTTTGCCTGCCACGTGTCATTTTGTGAGTGGACCTCCAAGATGTGACTCACTCCATGTTTGTCAGCCACATGACACGAGCTTGAGGGAGTTTAAAATGCATATTACAATTCTTCTCCGGCCTCGTCTTCTTGTTCTGCAGATGCTTGCAATTGCTCCAACGTTCGCGCTCTGGTGTCCCGGTTGTCCACGGTCCCAACACAAAAGTTGATCCTCATTATTTTCCGGTCACAATGATATATCTAAGATATGTTAACAAGTAAGAAAATAACATAATACTCCCTCCGTCTCACCTAACTGTTGACAGTGGTGCCCTAGGCACGTTTAATAAACGTTGTAATTGTTATCATTTATTTCATATCAATAAAGAGATGTTTTGATTATTATTGTTGTTCATGTTTACTTATAATAATCTCCGTCCCTAGTACTTGTTAAGCACTAGTATAAAGGCTAAATTATCATGGGATGATCATATTAGATTTATGGGTACTTGTTTGGAACAAGGTACTGGACATGACCCGCTGTATGAGATTTATGTCATGGTCTATGTCGAACATATATCTTATATTAGTTATGTCATTTGAATCCTTAGACATGAAGTTATTATAGTCTTCCACTTGATGAACATTATGTTTGACATATTCAAACGCTACCTTTAACCGGGTAGTTATAAAGGGTATGATTGGCATAATCGGATTCACGTAGGGAAAAATAATAAGCTAAATGGATTTGTCCCTCTTCGGAGAGATGTCAAACTTGGGCCTCTCGTAGGAATGATGTTGATGAAATGTTCGGCCGGACTCAAATGAATTGATTGGATCAAGGGCATTTGGATTATCAACATATTCGGAATCGAGAAAGTATTGAACAAAACAAGTTGACTGTTTGACCATGACTTGTGTTCAATGACATCGTGGACAAAGGGATTATGACATATTCTAAAAGGAATGCGAACTTGTATCTAGTTATACTATTTGGGTAGGTATGACGGTTTTCTAGAACCTAATCATAGCTTATGGTTTCATGTATGAACCCATTGCCAACTTAGTATAATCCTAGAGGGTCACACACAATAGAACGAATCTTTAAAAGGACTATATTGGAATTTTGGAAATTCTGGACATTCTGGGGAAGTGGGCGACCGTACAGTATGGACTGGGCGGCCATACACTTAGCTCAGAATTGTACCATTTTGTTTCAGATAGATGTGCGAGCGCACAATGAATTCTGGGCGGCCGCACAGTACTGTCGGCTGACACTTTCCTAATTCGATTTGGAATGTCTTTTGACACAAGGTTCCTATTTGGAATAGGTCTTGCTTGTGTATAAAAGGATGATTTCGGCCAGAATTTCAGAGATAGCCTTTTGTGAGTCTCCAAAGAGTTTGAGAGAGGTTTTACTTTGTTCTAAGACATCCTTGGTCAAAGAAAAAAATAATACACAAAAGAAAAATTCCATATAGTTCAAATTCATTGTGAAAACGTGTTTCACAATTTGGTCTAGCAACCAAGATCAAAGAAGCTCCTTTGATATTCGTTCGAAGTGTGGATACCGCTAGAGGGTGAAAATCATCATCTTCAAAGTTCGTGTTCAAACTTTGTGATCGTGATCAAGTCTTCAAATCTCCACCAAAGACCAAGAGAAAATTTGATAGCCATCAAGGGTTAGTTTTATCCTATATTCATGTTATGATAATTGATTTAATCATATGAACGGATCTATGGGCTTTGGGTTTCAAAAATTTTAAATGCTAAATTCCGCTGCGCATGTTTGATCGAAACCCAACAGTGGTATCAGAGCCCCGTTCATGTTGATTATTTCAATACCTAGATCATGTTATGTGTATATAAATTGTTTATGTGCCTTGCATGATATGAATATTGGAATATATGATATATATGTATTTTGTGATTTTATGTGGTTTATTGTTTTGCAACTTTAATCGCACGATTCAATCGCAATAAATAAATTATGGTGGATTCAGAATTGTTGATTATTAATTTTTGATTGGATCAAAGTTTTAATAATCGGGGAAAAACGATTTTGAGATAAAATTTTCGAACTTTGAAAATTCTGCACATTCTGATGACCCCGGGAGACCGCACAAAACGCCTTGGGCGGCCGCACGGTTTTGGGCGACCGCACAATAGTTTTTGGGCGGCCGCACAAGGGGATCAGAAGGTCTGATTTTGGTCAAAAACAGAATCTGGAATTTTTCGAAAAAAATTCAACAAAACCAGTAACAGAACCAGTCCAGACTTGCTGATCTGGAATGGGTTTTGGGTAGTTGGTTTGTGTGTGGATTTTGGGGTTTGATTTTCCTATTTGTTTTAGTCTTGTGATTCCTAGATTGGTTCAAGTTTTGGATGGCTAATCTGCGTTCATCGAGATTGTGTTTCCCAAAATTGATCGCAATCAAAGTTTCAAAGATAAAACGAAGTTAGAATTATGAAGAGTTCATAATTGCTAAAATTGAGAAACAAAGTTCTTGATTCAAAGTTTGGAGATCCATGTGGAATTGTGAATGCAATTGGCCTACGTTCATCGAGACCATCTATTGTTTAGTTTCGGCCACATGGACTACTTTCTTCGTTTCTTGAATTAGTGCGGGATTGTGGTTGCCTAATGGCTTAGTTCGACCGCACTTCTTTTTGTCTTGATTTGGAGATAATAACCGAAGTTGAAATAGTCTCATCCTCATAATTATAGAGAAACTAATGACACATAAATATCATGCTTAAATTAATGGAGATTAATTTAGTGGCTAAACTTGATGTGTAACATGTTTATATTATGTGCTCATAAATGTGTTATATGCTATATGTGATGAACCTTCAAAGAAAGTTTTAAGTCCTTCATTGCCATACCATGGTTAAAACACTTGTTTATACATGGGTGATCTTGATGTGGGTTCGCCTCCGCGAGGTGCATTAAGTTTATTCATGTATGACCAAGATGAGGTTCATTAGTTTAATGTGGGCTTGCCTCCGCAAGGTGCATTATATTGAATGGTTCCTATGCGTTTAAAATGGTTGGACTTAATTAGGCGTCAAAACAGTTTTGGGCCTAGGCAAAAGATGAGATTAAACATGCTTTTTGAAATTGGATTTCTCAAAGAATCTCATAAAAAGGATCTAAGAATCATATGGGATATGATTGACATGATTGTCTACCTAATTAATTTAGTTTTTGAGCAGTCCGCCTCCGTGGACTCAAAAGTTAAATTAAAGTTGGATCTTGGCCCAATTAAATTATATTATACATTGGATGTATAAGAAGGTTATATAATTTAGTGGAAGTATTTTGTTTGAAAAATACATTATTTATCTCTTTAATGAAAACCGGTACTTATTAAATTTTGGAATATTTGTAGATAATGACTAATAACACTCAATCAATATCGTTGCGATCGATCCTTGAGAAGGATAAGCTCGAAGAGAATGGTACTAACTTTATGGATTGGATCCGTAGCATAAGAATCGTTCTTAGGCAAGAAGATAAGTTGTACATTCTCGATGGGCCTCTCCCTGCTGAACCACCGCCTACTGCCCCTAGGGCAGAAAGAGACAATTACAAGAAACATCGTAATGATTCCAGAGATGTAATTTGTCTCATGCTTGCTGCTATGTGCTCAAAACTCCAACAAAGTTTGGAACATTTGGAAGCCTATGAGATAGGCGTAGAGTTGAGAACTATGTTTCAAGAGCAAGCTAGGCAAGAGAGGTACAAGACCATTGTTGCATTCACTACTTGTAAAATGAATGAAGGGCAACAAGTGAGTCCTCACTTTCTTAAAATGAAAGGTTATGTAGAGCACCTTGAGAAACTTGGCTATCCAATCCCATTGGAGCTAGCCACGGATCTCATTCTTAATTCATTGCCTAAAAGTTATAATCAGTTTGTGATGAATTATAACATGCACGGAATGGATAAGAATCTCTCTGAGTTGCATGGGATGCTCAAAACTGCAGAGATGAAAATTGTGGAGAAAGGTTCTCCCGTGCTCTTGGTTCATGATGGGAAGAAGGCTAGTGCCAAAGGAAAGGGTAAGAAAGTTGTCAAACCCAAAATAAGCAAGGCAAAGGTTGCCAAGGCTTCTGAGGCAAAACCCGATTCACAAAAGGATGCAATCTGTTTCCATTGTCACGAAATTGGTTATTGGAAACGTAATTGCAAGGCTTTCTTGGAAGAGCAAAAGAAGAAGAAGAGCAGCAAGGCTGCGTCGACTTCAGGTATCTATATGATAGATATTCTCCTTTCTACCACTGATTCTTGGGTATTGGATACCGGATGTGGTTCTCACATTTGTCTAAATGTGCAGGGACTAAAGAATAGGAGACTGCTTAAAGAAGGTGAAGTAGATCTACGCGTGGCGAATGGAGCAAGAGTTGCTGCATTAGCCGTAGGGACTTATGAAGTCACTTTACCTTCCGGATTAATTCTTGTTTTGAACAATTGTTATTATGTTCCGGATTTAAGCAGAAATATTATTTCAATTTCTTGTTTGGATAATGAAGGTTTTAAGTTTCTTATTGAGAATAAGAAATCTTCTATTTATTTAAATGATGTGCTTTATGGTATTGCTAATTCATTTAATGGCCTTTATATCTTGGATGTCAAGAATGAAAATAATAACAATGTCTATCATGTAAATAAGAAATCTAAACCTAATGATGTAAATCATACTTATTTGTGGCATTGCCGTCTCGGTCATATTAATGAGAAGCGTATCTCAAAACTCCATGGGGACGGACTTTTGGGTTCATGTGACTTAGAGTCATATGATACTTGTGAGTCGTGTCTTCTTGGAAAAATGACTAAGACACCTTTTACCAAGATGGGTGAAAGGGCAAGCGACTTATTGGGGTTGATACATTCTGATGTATGCGGACCATTAAGTAGCAATGCTAGGGGAGGATTTCAATACTTTATTACCTTCACTGATGATTATAGTAGATTTGGGTATGTTTACCTAATGAAACATAAGAGTGAAGCATTTGAGATATTTAGAATATTTTAAAATGAAGTAGAAAAACAACTTGGCAAAAGTATCAAGGCACTTCGATCAGATCGTGGTGGAGAATACTTGAGTCAAGAATTTGATGATCATCTAAAGAATTGTGGAATAGTTTCACAATTAACTCCACCTGAAACGCCACAATGGAATGGTGTGTCCGAGAGGAGAAATCGGACTTTGTTAGACATGGTTCGATCAATGATGAGTCAAGTTGATCTTCCAATATCCTTTTGGGGTTACGCTCTAGAAACCGCTGCTTTTACACTAAATCGTGTTCCAACTAAATCGGTTCAAAAGACTCCATATGAGATGTGGAGTGGAAAGAAAACTTGTTTATCTTTCATGAAGATTTGGGGTTGTGAAGCTTTTGTCAAAAGACTTGTCTCAGACAAACTTGCACACAAATCTGATAAGTGTATTTTCGTGGGATATCCTAAGGAAACTAGAGGATATTACTTTTACAACCGTGAGGACAACAAAGTGTTTGTTGCCCGAACTGGTGTCTTTCTAGAGAAAGAGTTTCTCTCCAAAGAAATCAGTGGGAGTAAAATAAATCTTGAAGAAATTCGAGACCCAGAAAATAACATTGAACCAATAGTGGAACAAGAACAAGAACCACAAGGAGTTGTGGAAACTGTTCAAAATACACAAGCAACTCGCAGATCTAGTAGGTTACGATCCGAGCCTGAGAGATATGGATTTCTCGTAACGGATAGTAATGAGGTAGAAATCATTGAGAATTATGAACCGTCAACCTACCAAGAGGCGATGTCTTCTCCTGATTCGGACAAGTGGCTTGGAGCCATGGAATCCGAATTGCAATCCATGCAAGACAATCAAGTTTGGAATTTGATTGATGCGCCCGAAGGTGTAAAAACCATAGGATGCAAATGGGTCTTCAAGAAGAAGACTGACATGGATGGGAAGGTGCATACTTACAAAGCTAGGCTTGTAGGGAAGGGTTATAGGCAAGTTCATGGTATTGACTATGATGAGACCTTTTCACCCGTAGCAATGATCAAGTCTATAAGAATTTTGCTTGCCATTGCCGCATATCATGACTATGAAATATGGCAGATGGACGTCAAAACCGCTTTCCTGAATGGAAAACTCCAAGAGGATGTGTATATGACACAACCAGAAGGTTTTGAACAAGATTCTAAGGTATGCAAGTTGCAGAGATCCATCTATGGATTGAAGCAAGCTTCTAGGAGTTGGAATCTCCGCTTTGATGAATCGGTCAAAGAGTTTGGTTTCATCAAGAACGAAGATGAGCCTTGTGTATACAAGAAGATTAGTGGGAGCATAGTGCTATTCCTTGTTTTATACGTGGATGACATATTGCTCATTGGAAACGACATTCCTACACTTCAGTTTGTGAAGACTTGGTTAGGAAAGTGCTTCGCAATGAAAGATATGGGTGAAGCCGCATATATTCTTGGCATTAAGATCTATAGAGATAGATCAAGGAGGCTACTTGGTTTACGCCAAAGTACATACATTGACAAGGTCATTAGAAGATTTCGTATGGAAAATTCTAAGAGAGGCACCTTGCCCGTGTTACATGGAGTTTCTCTAAGCAAGACTCAATGTCCTAAGACAAACGATGAGCGTGAGAAAATGAATGATGTTCCATATGCTTCGGCAATTGGGTCCATCATGTATGCCATGATTTGTACTAGACCGGATGTATCTTATGCTTTGAGCATGACAAGTAGATACCAATCCGACCCTGGCGAAAATCACTGGATAGCTGTAAAATCGATTCTTAAGTACTTGAGAAGAACTAAAGACTCGTTTTTGGTCTATGGAGGAATGGAAGATGATCTCGTTGTAAACGCTTACACGGATGCAAGCTTCCAAACCGACAAAGATGATAGCCGATCGCAATCGGGTTTTGTGTTTATGTTAAATGGTGGAGCTGTAAGCTGGAAGAGTTCCAAGCAAAGTACAACCGCTGGTTCTATAACAGAAGCTGAGTATATTGCTGCATCGGATGCTGCAAAGGAAGCTGTTTGGATTAAGAAGTTCATAACTGAACTTGAAGTGGTTCCTAGTATTGCTAATCCAATAGACCTTTATTGCGATAATAATGGTGCTATTGCTCAAGCAAAGAAACCAAGAGCACATCAGAAATCCAAACACATACTTAGGCGTTTTCATATCATTCGAGAGATCGTTGATAGGGGAGACGTAAATATATGCAGAGTACCTACTGATGACAATGTTGCGGACCCGCTAACAAAGGGACTTCTACAAGCTAAACATGATGGTCATGTTAGGTCCATGGGTATTAGATACATGGGAGATTGGGCCTAGGGCAAGTGGGAGATTGTTGGCAGTGGTGCCCTAGGCACGTTTAATAAACGTTGTAATTGTTATCATTTATTTCATATCAATAAAGAGATGTTTTGATTATTATTGTTGTTCATGTTTACTTATAATAATCTCCATCCCTAGTACTTGTTAAGCACTAGTATAAAGGCTAAATGACCATGGGATGATCATGTTAGATTTATGGGTACTTGTTTGGAACAAGGTACTGGACATGACCCCCTGTATGAGATTTATGTCATGGTCTATGTCGAACATATTTCTTATATTAGTTATATCATTTGAATCCTTAGACATGAAGATATTATAGTCTTCCACTTGATGAACATTATGTTTGACATATTCAAACGCTACCTTTAACCGGGTAGTTATAAAGGGTATGATTGGCATAATCGGATTCACGTAGGGAAAAATAATAAGCTAAATGGATTTGTCCCTCTTCGGAGAGATGTCAAACTTGGGCCTCTCGTAGGAATGATGTTGATGAAATGTTCGGCCGGACTCAAATGAATTGATTGGATCAATGGCATTTGGATTATCAACATATTCGGAATCGAGAAAGTATTGAACAAAACAAGTTGACTGTTTGACCATGACTTGTGTTTAATGACATCGTGGACAAAGGGATTATGACATATTCTAAAAGGAATGCGAACTTGTATCTAGTTATACTATTTGGGTAGGTATGACGGTTTGCTAGAACCTAATCATATCTTATGGTTTCATGTTTGAACCCATTGCCAACTTAGTATAATCCTAGAGGGTCACACACAATAGAACGAATCTTTAAAAGGACTATATTGGAATTTTGGAAATTCTGGACATTCTGGGGAAGTGGGCGACCGCACAGTATGGACTGGGCGGCCGCACACTTAGCTCAGAATTGTACCATTTTGTTTCAGATAGATGTGCGAGCGCACAATGAATTCTGGGCGGCCGCACAGTACTGTCGGCTGGCACTTTCCTAATTCGATTTGGAATGTCTTTTGACACAAGGTTCCTATTTGGAATAGGTCTTGCTTGTGTATAAAAGGATGATTTCGGCCAGAACTTCAGAGATAGCCTTTTGTGAGTCTCCAAAGTGTTTGAGAGAGGTTTTACTTTGTTCTAAGACATCCTTGGTCAAAGAACAAAATAATACACAAAAGAAAAATTCCATATAGTTCAAATTCATTGTGAAAACGTGTTTCACAATTTGATCTAGCAACCAAGATCAAAGAAGCTCCTTTGATATTCGTTCGAAGTGTGGATACCGCTAGAGGGTGAAAATCATCATCTTCAAAGTTCGTGTTCAAACTTTGTGATCGTGATCAAGTCTTCAAATCTCCACCAAAGACCAAGAGAAAATTTGATAGCTATCAAGGGTTAGTTTTATCATATATTCATGTTATGATAATTGATTTAATCATATGAACGGATCTATGGGCTTTGGGTTTCAAAAATTTTAAATGCTAAATTCCGCTGCGCATGTTTGATCGAAACCCAACACTAACTTGAGACGTAAGAGGTGGGCACAATAATTCAAGAAAAAGAATAAAGTATAGAAAATGTGTGGTAGAAAATGAAGAGAAAGAATGAGTTGGGTAAATAGTAGTGTTGATTGAATAAAGTGAGTGGTGGAAAATAAAAAGAGAGAGTGAGTGGTGGGGTAGTTTGAATATAAAATAATAAAAAGATGGCTATTTTGGAGAGTCTCAAGTGAAGTGGGCCGGACCAAAATGAAAATAAGTCTCAAGTGAGGTGGGATGGAGGGAGTATAATTTTAAATGCAAGGGATGTCCGGTAAAAGGCTATCTGAGGGTTGTGGGCCCTGCCTTGTGGTCCTGACGCTCGATTTTTGGAGGATATGCCTATTTACTTGGTTTTGAGTTCAGATTACGATCTCGAACTCAGTTTTTCCATCCGTTGCACCGATAAGGCGGTCGGTAATCCTAAACCGTCATATTCAGGGTTTAGACCGGTTCAAGGGTTGGTTTTTAGGGGTGCGAGATCGGGGTGTCTACAGCGAGACATCTCCCTCAGTCTTTGAGTTCGATTATGTTTCCTTCTTTGTTTCAATCTCTTTCTCCACCAAAACTCTAGCAATCTGGGATTTAACTAAAAACTGGATTTTAGTTACCTAATCAACCTCTCCACAAGACTTTGATTCCTAACCTATTTACAATTCCTTAGCTTCATCATTAAGTCATCTTACAACTATAAATAAAGGGGTATTCCTCCTTGTTTTCTCTAAGTGATTTCTCCTGCAGAAGCTCTATTGAATCATCCTCCTTCTCACAAATAAATCCAAACACATTCATAAGTTTGAAGCTTTTGGATGATCATAGCCTTTGCGTAGGCTATCCATTGGAATCACGCGTTCTACAAAATGGTAATCTTCCCTACACTTTAATCATCTCTTCTCACCTATTTTATTGCTTTATTAGAGTAGTGTAATCCCTCAGAAGGATTAGGTCTCTTCAAATCATGAAGGCGATCCCGAAGTACATAATCTGATATTCCCAATAATTAAGTAATTAATTATTGGTTTTATTTTCTTTATTATTTGTTTGCTATCTGATCAATAATACCTAAGCAAGACAGATCCTAGATCAGGTGGAATTGGTGTTCCTTGACCTTCTAATTCCATATCTTAACCCTCGAACTCTTGAATCTCCGAAAATTGATTTCTTATTGATAATAAGTGGCAACTCTAAAATAAAATAAAACGAGGATATTCTCACATTCCCACAGTTATGAAATGAGGTTAATGATGGATGTTTATTTAAGTAGTGTTATGATGATGGTGAGAGAGTTGTCGTGGCGTGAGATGGTGGCGATGGCTGAATGATGGTGGCGGCATTGTGGTGTTGGGGATTGTGCAAGAAGTTGAAGATGTAGAGATATTTACATTTTGACCTCCTAATTTTTGCATTTTAATCACTTGAAACTGAGATACTTTCACTTAACTCCTTAAAAGTCTAACCAATTTAAAATTAACTATTTTGTTGATCACGTGCTCGACACATGAGAATTTAACAAGATTTTTAATGAATTCCGTCAAAAAGCCTCGAACTGGAAAAAACAATACATTTCGAGTCCTGAAGTGGCGATAATAAATATCGGCCCCCCAAAACAAGACCCCCTCGATTTCAGTCCCTAAACTTGTTGGAGATTATGCCCTAGGCCCTTGAGAAAGGCCTCATGTTATTTCATGTTCTCATTTGTTATGGAGATAACAACCAGGATTATTATATGTTTTTGCATGTTTATTATAATAATCCCCGTCCCTAGTACTTATGAAGAACTAGTATAAGTTTAATCGATGATTATATGATGATCATGTGTATGTGATACAAATTAAACTTATGGGTACTTGTTGGTGAACAAGTACTGGACATGACCCGCTATGAGATTTTTACTTATATACTTAGCGTGATCGTGTGACACATACATTTCCTTACCCTGTTGTGGAAGGAAACAACGAAGAATTTTGAAGATACCGATGTTGATCCACCATTTAAGAACTATATGGATTTTTGCAAAACTGACATGCTCAAGGTTATTTGAATCCCTTCTAATTCCAATCATATTAGTACTTGTCATTGTTGTTAATATTATGTTTCATTTTATAATCCCTTTGTCTTGGCGTGATCGTGGGACACATACATTTCCTTACCCTGTTGTGGAAGGAAACAACGAAGAATTTTGAAGATACCGATGTTGATCCACCATTTAAGAACTATATGGATTTTTGCGAAACTGACATGCTCAAGGTTATTTGAATCCCTTCTAATTCCAATCATATTAGTACTTGTCATTGTTGTTAATATTATGTTTCATTTTATAATCCCTTTGTTTTTTTATGTAGTTTTCAGCTGGTTTATTGCACAACGTATCTAAGGCTTTGTCACAAGAGACTATAATCCATGAGCAGGAGATCATGTTTTCACTAAGTCCAGTCAATTCTTTCCTTCCACTTATGAAGAAATGCATTCGAAAAGTCCATAATTTTGTTCACTAGTTTTTTATACACTTGCACATTGCGTGTTGAGGACCCTCTCTTTAGATTTGAAAATAAGGTTGATACAGATTAAATATTATACCATTGGGGGACTTCCCGGAAGGCAGTCCTTTATATCATCAGTTGATTGATCGCGTAATCAATAACCATGAGCCAGGTAAAACATTTTATTCATGCCTTAATACTTGTTAATGATAATATAGCTTTTAAGGCTAATAGTTTGTCTATATTCATATATTTCAGTGGCATATTATGACTATGGATTACTGAAGCAATGTCTCGAGCACCTCTCTAATGAAGAGAAGGTTATCAATACAAGACTCATTGGATTAGGCTTTTTTTTATGGTTTAATGCTCGAAGATGTTAATGAAGACAAATGTCTTAATATAATATTCCCTCCGTCCCAAAATGACCTTCTCATTTGACTATTCAAACTTTTTAAGAATATAAACACATGCTTCACTCGCCATGTTTTGTTTATGCACTTTTAAACCAAAATTTTAGAAATGAGAAGAAATTTTTGGGACAATAAAAAATAGCAAATGAAAAGATCATTTTGGGCAGAGGGAGTATGTGGGAAGGCTGTGTAGAATTTTTTCAAGAATTTGGTGTGCAGAGTAATTCGATCTACATTTGTTGCAGCTATATTTTAATAATATTATATTCTTAATTGTGTAATGCACGATCCATATTTCAAAATTTACATTATATGATAATGATAATGATAATTTATTTATCAATCAATATTTTTATTTTATAACTTACATTTCATAATATTCAGCTTAATAGACAATTATATATATATATATATATATATATATATATATGTATATGTGTGTGTGTGTGTGTGTGTGTGTGTGTGTGTGTGTGTGTGTGTGTGTGTGTGTGTGTGTGTGTGTATTACATTAATATTTGAAAAAAAAATATCATGATTGTTATTAATTAAAATATTTTCTTTGAAACAGTTTGATGCACGTGGAATGCACGTATAACAACAATATTGTAATATGTATATGATTCTAATATCTTTGAAATCGTGCGATGCACATGTAATACACAGATAACAACAACAACAAAAACAACAACAACAACAACAACAACAATAATAATAATAATAATAATAATAATAATAATAATAATAATAATAATAATAATAATATAAAGGGGACTATCTTTCCAGAAAACATAAATAGAAAAAATGTATATCATTTTAGGACAGAGGGAGTATGAGGCTTGTGGTTGATCTGACTGTTGTAATGCTTGGGGCTTAGTAGATTTTTTCTCCATTTTTCTTACCATTTTTAGAAGCCGTGGTCATTTTCTGTCCATTTCTTTTTGGGCACTTGTTTTTCTCTTATTTCCCCGCATACTATTTGCAGTTCCGTACCTTGTTTGATTCTTTGGCTGTGACATTGAGTATTAGTGTTTACACATTATAATTAATATATAAGTCATGTAAAGAAAACCAATACATTTAACAGTTTTAAGTTGGGATGAATTGCATTTTTGGAAGCCCTTTGGTTGTGTCCATCGTTAAGGCAAATAATGGCTATATGATTTTTAGAAGCATTTGTTGGATTTTTTGATTCGCCATTGCTCATGTCTCTATGATTCTTTGGCCTTTCGGGCTTCTTCTTACACTCTGTATATTGTAACTTCAATCCAACCACCAAATTGGGATTATCCATGTCACGATTTTCACAATGTTCACTGCCAGTTAAGCTCTTAAGCTCATCATCATTACCATGGATTCCTCTGCTTTTTACTCGTCATTTTGGGATGGATGGTGTCTGAAAACATGAATGATTTATCTTACTTATTTTAATATTATTTTTTCTTTGGTAGTATTCATGTATTAATCATTGTTTACATAATTTCTTTACATTCACTTAACAGATGGTGATCTCCATGCTGTGAATGTGAACATACACGCTAACCAGTTCATATATGAAGAAAATATATGCACATGAGAAGTTATTCGAAAAGTTGAGTCAGCAGTTGACAAGGTCAATACATTTGACAGAATATTAGGTGACAGGGGCCGGGAGAAGACAGGTCTTAGTGTATATATTGGCGAATCAGTGTCGGACTTTCTCTGTCTGCTTAAGGCAGACATTGGCATCGTGGTTGGTTCGAATGACAACCTAAGGAAACTAGGTCGTCATTTTGGTGTCAAGTTTGTTCCGTTGATTGATGTTTTGGTTGAATAACAAAAGTAAATGGCTGAGGACCGTTCTGTTGACTGGATTGGAGGATTATCATGGACTGTTTACACTGTTTCTACCTTGGCCCAAGTACACTCATTGCTTATCGGGTCCTAGTACAGTTTTAGGTTTACTTGGACCACCTAAATATGCTCAATTTGGATTGTGAACTTCTTTTTGTACTGAAATTTGAATAGCATATTGTGTTAGAGAGAACAGATCGCTATATAGTTTAGGAACACAATCTACTAGCAATTGAATCTAAATATGCTCAATTTGGATTGTCAAAGTGAAGCATTAATGTTTCATACTGTTATAGTGTTTCTATCATATGTGGTTTTGTCTCGGTATTATTTTTTGTGCAAGTGCAGAGCAAAAGAGATAGATGCCTGTTTTATAGGAGATTTCGACCACGGCCTTTTGTGTCATCATTTTTTGGACGCGTGAGTAAGTGATTAAATGAGTTGAAGTCTATTTATTCTTCATCACTCATTATTCCTCCCCTCCCTTTTAAATTGATCTTCTTTGAACTATACAAGATGATGGCAGGCCCGAAGAACACAACATTTTCCTAGATATGAGCATGCTACTTTGTGTATCAAACACAATTTGGAAACGTTTTTTCAGGTGTAGCCAGACTGTTCAATTGTTAAATTCTTGAAGATGAGATCTGAATCAATAGAAACAATCCAATAATATTATCCACTTCTTTCTTTGAGTTTTTAATATCATGGAACATGCTATCAGCTGTGTATGTATTGTCAGATATTAAGACATGAAAGTTGTTAAATACTCCATCTGTCTCAGAAAGATAGTTTTATTTTGATTTTTTATGATCAACAAAAATGAACTTAGACTAAACATTGGTGTCGATCTAATGATTCTAGTAAAATTCTAAAACTTGTAATTGATTAATCATAATTAAGTGATTTATCAATAACACATTTTAGTAATTCCAAGACATTTTTACTCTTGTATACCAAAAGTACCCTCATCCATTAATTGCAATATATTTCTTGTTTAATCATTTAATTGTATAGGTAATTGATTTTTTTTAGGGGTAGACAAGTCTTTTGTATATGTATTAATTGCATTTCTTAATATGTGTGAAAAACTCTAAAATGACATGTATTTTGAAACAGAGGGAGTAATAAATTTGCTTCTACTTTTAATCATTTTTTAAAAGACTAATGACAATTTAGGTCTGGATTCATAAAGAGGGTCTTCTAGAAAAGGGGCATGATATTTATTTTTTCTACATTAAGGCTCTAAATGTGTTCTTTTGTGAGTTAACTAGTACTCTTGCCCGTGCCAATGGGACGGTGACAGTAGGGGTGTCAGCGGTTCGGTTCAAACCGCGGTTTGAAACCGAACCGAACCAGGTGGTTTGGTTCGGTTTTTCTCCTTCCGTGGTTCAGCTCGGTTTGAAAAATAGCCTAAACCGTGCGGTTCGGTTAGGTCTGCAGTCTGAATCTTATAAACCAAACCAAACCGAACCAAACCGAACCTTCCCAAACCGAACCGCGGAACCGATAGTCCAAACCGCGATGTGGACCGTTGATCATTTGTAAATGTTAATCTGGACCATTGATTTATACATATAAAACATAAACTTAACCCAAACCCTACCAATATTCTCACTCTCAGTCTCTCTCTCATTTTAGAACGACATAGGAGCGGCTCTCTCTCCCCCTTACTTGTGCTCAAGATCCGACGCCGACTACCCTTCTCTGGTCGCGATCGCTCCTCTCAATCGCCGACTGCTCAACCGCCGACGCCGACTGCTCAACCTCTGATCGCTCCTCTCCGGTCGCGGCGCTCTCTCCGCCCCTTCCTTCATATTTATCAGGTAATTCGAAACCCTAACTCGCCAAGGCTCTAACTTTATCTTAATCAACTATCAAGGCTCTAACTTTGTTACTTTATTCTTCAATTTCATTTTGACTAGGCAAGATCTCGGCCATGGCTAGTGACGATGTATGTTCTTCATTGAACTATATTTTTTTCCCAAATTGTTGTGTTACTAGTACTACTACTAGATCTCTATTGCTGAAGATTCATTCCCCTTTACTTTTCCAATCTTTTTTTTTTTTTGTATCTAGAGACTGTACTACTGAGTACTGACCCAAATCCCATTTTAATTGAGTTTCTTATGTCTTGTCCCTTTTTAGGTCCATATGTCAAAGAAGCAAAAAGCACCGTCAACCCAAGACACTGAAGTAGATTCATCTGTTGTTGGTGGTGGTGATGCAAGAAGTAAAGCCTTTACATCCGCAGTTTGGGACCACTTTGATAAAGTCTTGGAAGGTAAAAAGCTATTGCATTCTTTTTGTAAGTATTGCAAGAAGAAATATGCTTCCTCTTGTGGAACTAGCACCCTTACAAACCATTTAGCAAAGTGTCTTAAATATCCTTATAATGAGGTGAAGAAAAATCAAAAAACACTTGAGAATTTTAAAAATGGGGAAGGGGAAAGCAAGTTGATTCCTTGGCAATTTGATCAAGATAAGAGTAGAGAAGCTCTTGGAACGATGATAATAATTGATGAGCTTCCTTTTAGATTTGTTGAGCATGCGGGGTTCAAACACTTTATGAGTGTTGTTCAGCCTATGTTTGAGATAGTTTGTCGTAACACCATAGCCAAGGATTGTATGGAAATATATAATAATGAGAAGAAAAGGTTGAAACGGGACTTATCTTTTAATGCTCATAGGATTTGTCTCACAACTGATATATGGTCTTCCTTGCAAAACTTGAGTTATATGGTTCTCACTGCACACTTTATTGACAAAGAATGGATATTACACAAGAGAGTTCTTAACTTTAAAGTTGTTAATAGTCATAAAAGTATTGCAATTTCTGGTGCAATTGAGGCTTGTATGCTTGATTGGGGTATTGACAAGGTTTTGACTCTCACGGTTGATAATGCTTCATCTAATGACACTACTATTGATCATTTGAAGAAAAAACTTATTAGGAAATGTGGACTTGTTTTGGAGGGTGAGTTTTTTCATATGAGGTGTTGTGCCCATATTCTCAACTTAATTGTTAGAGATGGAATTGGAGAAATAGATGAATCCATTAGTAGAATTCGCCAAGTTGTGAGGTATATAAGGGGGCTCCCCTCAAAGAGCACACCTTTTTCAAGAATTTTGTGAGAAAGAAGAAATTGAGCATAAAAGCAAGTTAGTCCTTGATGTACCAACTAGGTGGAACTACACATATCTCATGTTAGAAACTGCTCTTAAGTTCAAAAAAGCATTTGAAGTCATGGAACTAGAGACTACTTTGAATAATGATCTTCCTAATGGTTGTCCTACCGAACATGATTGGTGTCGTGCTAGTACTTTGTGCAAGTTCTTGAAAGCGTTCTATGATATCACTAGGAGACTCTCGGGTTGCTTGTATGTGACCTCTAACTCGTATTTCCATGATGTGTTCTTTATTCAGAAGAGTTTGATTAGTTGGGCTAATAGTAACAATGATGATGAATTGAACGCCATGGCAAATTCAATGCAAAAAAAGTTTGACAAGTATTGGGGTGATATGAGTAAGATTAATATGAATCTTTTACTTGCCGTTGTCTTAGATCCTCGATTCAAGTTGAATTACTTGAAGTTTTGTTATGGTTCCATTTATAATGTTGATAAGGTGAGTGAACTTGAAAAGAGAGTGAAAGATGCATTATTTCGTATGTATTCTGTTTATGAGGTGATTGATAAAAATTCTAAAGCAAATGAGAGAGTAGAAGTAATTGATGATGAAGCGGAAAGTAAGACTGATTCTTCGTGTGATAATGATATTGAAAACATGCAAGATGCATATCTTAAACATTTGGAGGAAGTGGATGATGGTGCAAAGTCCGAAATTGAGAGATACTTGGATGAAATTGTTGAGAAAAAAGTTAAGAACTTTGATATTTTGTTATGGTGGAAAGTGAATGCACATAGGTACCATGTTGTCTCCTTAATAGCAAAAGACATTTTGGCAATCCCCGTTACCACAGTTGCTTCGGAATCGGCTTTTAGCACCGCAGGTCGCGTCTTGGACCCATTTCGCAGCTCTTTGAGTCCCAAGGTTGCGGAGAGTTTGATTTGTGCACAAGATTGGTTGCGTGCCGCACCTCTTCCTATTGATGTTGAAATGAAGTTGGATGACTTTAGCGATGCAGAATCTGGTAAATTTACTATATATACAACAAAATTAATTTCAACAAATTCATTTATATTGTTTATATTATGTTTATTTATTTTCTTATGATTATAAGTTTATATCTTGCAGTTATAACTGAAAATACAGATCTTGTGGGTCCTTCGACCTTAAGAGAGTGATACTTGAATTGATCTCTGTAAGTATCCATCAACTTAATTATATATTTTCTTGTCATTCATTTACTGCTACTTTTTCTCAATCTAATCTCATTGCTCCAGTTTTTTTTTTTTTTTTTGTTGTTCCCCCTTCATATAAGTAGTCTTGTTTAGTCCTGTTTCTGTCATGGATTAATGTGGCATTTTGTTTATTATTTTCCTTGAGTATTCCAATCTTGAAATCGAAAGCTCAAGTAGTGTAAAGCTAAAAATGTTACTGTGTTTTTTTCAAGAGCCAAATATTAAGGTTGTTTTCCTAATTTCCATGTTGGTGAACTTGTCCCACTCAGCATATCAGTGTAAAGCTAAATGTAAAAGTATCTTTAGCATTAGTTTTTTATTCACTCCCATGTGCTCTGTTCTGTTATACTTTAATATGTGTGAACAATTCTAAATGTTGATGTACTACCTGCTACTACATGTTTGATTCAAATAGATTTACAAGTTTTATCCAAATCTTAGTCTGTTCTGTTACAAGTTTGTTTCAAATAGATTCACTCCCAGTTGCTCGATTAACTAAATGTTTATTTATTTATTTTATTTTTTTTCTTGCAGTCTATTACTTTATCTTGGAACTTGGAAGGAGCAAATGCAATCATGTGAAGAATGTTGCTGCTGGATTGTAAGTTATTTTGTTTGGTTTGGTACTTTGATACAATTTTATTTTGGCACCTTGACCTTGCAGTGGTTATTAACCTAAGATATATGGCTTTTTTTAATGGTTGTAGCTTGAATTTGTAATTTTGTATGATTGTTTTAGACGGTTGAATTGTAATTTGATTTGATATGGTTTGTTTAGTTGTACTTTTATGTTTTAAAGTGCTTTGTTTAGTTGTACTTTTGGAGTTTGGACAAGTTTTGTGGTTTGAACAGCAGTTCGGACCGCCGTCTGAACCGTTTACGAAACCTCGGTTTGAGACCGAACCAAACCAAACCGAGACGGTTTGGTTCGGTTCGGTTTGAAAAAATTCATGGTTCGGTTTGGTTTGGAATTTCTCCAAACCGAGTACTAGCGGTTTGGTCTCCAAATATGTCCAAACCGAACCGTTTACACCCCTAGGTGACAGTACACCACATATACTTTCTCACCATATATAGTTTCTAAACATATGTTAGGAAATTAGAAAAAAACAATGTAGAACATACATTAGAAAATTAGAAATATTAACAGTGGGGGAGAACGGGATAATTTGGAAGGGGAAGAAAAGGGTAGTGGAGTGAGCAGTTGAGGAGTTGGTGGGGAGTTAACCACACTGTTAATTGAGGTCAAATCTAAGCCGTTTGATCAATATTCTAAGATTCAATCTCAGCCTCTTTTTGTAAAACGGTTATTCTTGCTTTGTATTGTAATATAGATTGAAAAAATCCAGTTAAAATAGACATGTGCATTTCACGTGCGTTTTTTTATAAAGGTATTTCTGATAATCAAGCTTGAGAAAAACGAAACACACATTGAATGTTAACAGTAATTCACCTACCAGTGACTTACATCCTACCCATCCACCATCTCTAAGTCTCTCAAATCCGCTATCACCAAGCTCCTAACACCACCAAAACCACCACACATTTTCCCATAGCCACCAGCAAGTCCTAGGTTTAAAAAGCCAATCTATAGCATATTACTAAACCAAAAACCGGCTAATGTCATCAACGCACACGTGGCAACTTCTTCTTAATTTGTTCCCGCCTAAAACTAAGGAGATGAAAAGTCTAATATGAATATGCTGTTACCAGTAATAGATACTCATGACAGCCGTGGAAAGTGCAATGGTTCAGCAAGTGCTCATTTTTTCAAAGCAAAATCATTTATTGATACTATTTGGAAGAACCAACAGTCCAGCTCTTGAAGAGAATTTATTTCTCTCTTTTCTCTCTTTAGGTGCTAAATATAAGCTTGAAATTGTGGGCGTGGTCTGTTGATATATTGCTGCAAATGGGTTTGTAAGCAAATGTTGGTGAATCAAAGTTTCCTTTTCAACTCATGTTTTTAAATCTGTATTCGTATGATTTTAATGATATGCATGTCATCTAGATTATTCATTCTATTATTTTCACACTTATGGATTACCAATCAAGAACGCAACTGTACTTTAGTTTATTTGAGAACGATTATTGATACTTGAATGAGAACTTACATCTCTTTGCTCATCCAGTTTATTATATACTCCATACTCAAGATAATTCAGTATTTTTATATGTCACTCAAGACAACTTAGTATTTAGTATATTTACAACTAAGAACACATTATTTTGTTTATGAATACAATTGTATTTGGTTTTCTTGAAAGTTCTTCTCCACAAAAAAGAAAGAGAAAGAGAGACTAAAAAATTGAAGAACTATCTGTTAGCGGTTTACAACAGAAATAACAAGAAATACAGAATAATAAATCGAAAAATTAAACTGGAAATACAGAAAGTAAAAAGATCGTTGTTTGCACGAGCCCAATGCTAGTCACTGTCTCCTTAAGACTTATTCGTCCCCTCACCACGTGTGGTTGAGTTTGCTCGGAACGCTAGCCTCCCAGGATAGAACGTGCGGACCGGAGGCACTTTTCACCTAAGTTTCCCGGCGAGTTGAACAGTGCTTGGACAGAATCACCCTTTGTTAATATGCAAGGAGGCCAAAAGAACAGCAGAAGCAATATGCAACAAAGAGAAAATGGTAGAGGATCTGTTTTCAGTGTGTTCTTAAAATGGTTGTGAACTGTCCCTTTTGTAGCTGCGAAAAAGCAAGAAATCAAAACTGATATTGTCCATTAACCCGAAATTAAACACAATTAATTTGGGTGATCAGTTTTTATTTTCTGTCACTTAATACGAAATTAAGACAGCAATCCTTGACAGTTACACTTGCTTGATTTGCACCCACCTGCGCGCGAGAGAGAGCCTCTATGCTACTTAGCCTTGAACACTACTCTAGTGTCCAAGTCTATATACTAGCAATAAGTTCATTTCCCTTCCAATGTGGGATAACCACATTTTCACTTTCCAAACCACTAACTTTGAGCATTCATATCTCATTCATCCAATAACTATTTTGGACATATTAATACTTAATTTCATTCTTTTCATGGAGTAGAACACAAACCCATAATCAATTTTGTCATTGGACAAAATTACCCTTATGAAAATTCCTTATAATTTCCTTCAAAACCACACTTTTTCCAACACTATCAAAGAGCCATCCGCATGCAGCTAGCAGCAAATGAAGGAATTTGTATAAATAAAAAGGTTTCTTAAAATCTCAATATGTAATAGAGTGCTTATCTTTCTCCATGTACCACTTTTCGACAGCGTGCTACTTGGTTTTAAGAGTAGGATTCAAAGTGGACAAGGATTTGGTTTTGTTCCTCTAGACATCAACTTGGAGCATGCACTTCCCTTCAACTAAAATCAACTAGGATTAACCCGTGTTTCGTACAGGTATTTTCTTCTGTGCGTGAATATTTATAATTATATTATATAATTATATTATATAATTATTAAATATTTTAAATAACTATAAATAAATTAGATATATATAAATCTACTTGTGATTTTTTAATAATAGTCGAAATAGTTTTAGTTACTATAGTATAAAATAGGATATTAAGATTGGTTAATAGTATTGATTAAGAATAACTTTATAAAATTTTTAAAAATTTACTTCGTTTGTCCCATAATGATGTCAATTTTTACTCTTGATCGATTAAGAAAATAATGTTTTAATTATAGTTAACATTATAGTAATTATGAGCTTAAATAATAAATTAAAAGATTATGGTTACCTAAGTAGTGCTCCCTCCGTCCCAGAGTAAGAGTCCTACCTCTCAAATGCACGGAGAATAAGAAATGGTGGAAGTGATTTAAGTGTTGTGAGTATAAAAATAAAGTAAGATAAAGAATAAGTAGGAGGAAATAGTAAATTGATTGGTGTTGTGAGTATAAAAGTAAAGTATGAGAGAGAGTGAGTGGGATGAATAGTAAATATTCTTTGCCATTTTAGGAAAGAGACTCTTACTTTAGGATTACCAAAATAGAAAATATTACTATTACTATGAGACGGAGGGAATAAATTTTATCATAAATAATAAGTTAAAAGTAAGAGTTACTATATATAGTAACTAAAAGTAATAAGCAATTTTTTTTTCAAAAAAATACTAATAATAGTAATAGTTACAATATATTGTAACTATTCTAATTAGTTAATATTATTGTTAATAATAGTAATAGTTACAATGAGGATTACAAATCATTAGCAAAAATGAATATGTCTGTGCTAGCTTAGCTTTTGATCCTTCGGAGTCACTTGGTTATAAAGTTGTGTTTATATGGCCAAAACCTAATTTATGGCAGTATCAACTCGAGGTTTACTCATCTGCAATGGGCAAATGCAAACCTCCTGCATGTCGTGGCTTTGTTGTATCTTTTGATTATTATGAAAATCGGGGTGTCTTTTGCAATGGTGCAATTCACTGGCTATCTAAGGATTCAATTACGACTGTTTATTTCAATGTTCATACTGAGCGCATAAAAAGCATCCAGACCCCACAGACAGGCGGTAAGATTGATTACTTTGGAGAATCTCAGGGTCATTTACATTTAGTTAAATCTGACTCCCATGAGTATCTCTACCAATGTTCTTTTCTTTATGTCTACGAGTTGGAAAGGGATTACTCTGGTTGGTTTCTGAAATACCAAGTTGAACTTGATTCCATTAGATCAACGCTTCAACAACTAAATGTTGAAGCCACAGATAACTATGGAACTTCTCTGCACAAGCATTCACTTTTACATTATTTTGTTATGTTTCTTTAAATTATCTCATCTTGTAATTTTATTTTATTTGATTTTTCTAGCTGGAAAAAATTCTTGATGTTATAAAGATTATACTTTAATTTCTTATTTATGTAATAAATTATTCTTAATTTATTTACAATCTTATCTTGTGATTTTTCCATCTTTTCTTTTCAACTACAGTAGAATATATGTGTGATGTTATAAGGATTATGTGTCCCATAAGATGTATGTATGCCAGTAATTTACTCTTTTTTTTCTCAGGTATCTTCTTTTAATAAAAAATTTTCCCTCACATTCATTGATGATTTCATATGATTTATTGTGTTGACATTTCCCGATAATGTGGATGATTTGATTCACCCTGCTCGATGCAGGGTTCACTGGGACGTAGATGGTACTTATTAGAACTTGCACGGGTTATATTTTTGATCTTGAGCCTATTTTATTTATTTTGGTTGAAAATGCAGGTGGAAAACCATTACTGGAGCTAAACACGATTCTTAGGCCTGGAAGATATTTTATGGGATTCCAGCAGACTGCCTATTTTGCCATGACAAAATTTTGGGGGAAACTAGTTCCTCCATAAGTTATAAAAAGTCATGTTTTTATAGGGTTTAAGGTTTAGGGTTTGGGGTTTCAGGTTTAGGTTTTAGGGTTTCAGGTTTAGGGTTTAAGGGTAAAAAAACAGGACTTTTTAACTAGTTTCCCCCAAAACACACTCTTTTGCCATGGTAAATTCAGATACTAAGGCTCCGTTTGTTTTGCGTAAAACGATTTCCGGAAAATGATTTTACCGGAAAATGTTTTCCAGAAAATGAAAATGTTTTCGGGAAAATGACATAAACATGTTTTTCGGTTGTTTGGTAAATGTAAGGAAAGAGCAATGCTATGGGCACAAAATAAAGTTACAAAATATTGCTCACAAAATGAGATGGCGATATTTTATTGGTTGCATCGATAATGGACCCGCCACTCTAATTAAAAACACCAATAAAAGCATGACACTTAGAATTTTGTGAGCGAAAAAAAGTAGGAAGGTCATTTTCGAACAGAGGGAGTATAAAACTGCTACTAAATAAACCTGGATCATCAGTTTGGTTCCATTTCCGGGAATGAGAACGTGACAAAGGGAGTGTAAAAAAAAGTAGGAATGTCATTTTTGTCCAGGAATATCCAACGCCAAACGCGGCGTTCCCGACTGATTAGGAACCCCCGGTACTACGCATTTTATGCATCATCAGTTTGGTTCCATTGTCGGGAACGAGAACCCAACGAACCTGGACGATGCATGGAAAAATTCAGATCCAAACAGATCTACTATGATCTCTAAAAATAAAAATAAAAAAGACGAGATAATTGCACAATAAAACCTTGTACAAGTTTATTCGTTGCAATTTAAACCTTGTACAAATAATAATTGCGTGAAAAACCTTGTACAAAGAATTTTATTTCAATTTAAACCTTCATGCAGTTAGTCTTTCAAAAACAAGTTTTAAAAGTACACTTATACCCTTAAAGTTTACATAACTTGTAATTTTCCTCCAACAACATTTATTATTATTATTATTATTATAATTATTATTATTTTCTGTTACTAACTAAAAGTTATCAAACTCTAAAATTTTTAAAGTCAACTCAAACAAATTGACAATTTTTTATATATATCTTATGAGCCCGTCTCCTGTACAACGAGTGTACGGCGTGCGACGGCGCCGAGCCGAGCCGGATTTTTTTTTTTTTTTTTTTTGCAACCCCAACTTTTTTTCCTCCAACATACGTAGCACTTATTATAACGAAATGTAACATTTTTTTTTATTCAAATGTAACACTTTTTTTAAAAAAAATGTACCACAATTTTGCTGCAATAGATAAAAATAACATAAAGATTGACAACTAAACTAATGTAACACATTTTATAAAAGGATGTAACACTCATTTTTTCAAATGTAACACTTTTTTTCTCCGAAAATTAACATAGGATTGACAACTAAACTAATGTTACATTTTATAAAAAATGAAAGTAACCTTTTTTTTTCTCAATTGTAACATTTTATATTCTTAAATGTAACATTATATATGGAATGTAACAATTTTTTATTGAGAAAGTAGCAATTGAAATGCAAATCCAATATTTTTTTTGTAAAACTCATGTTACATTTGACTGTAAACGTGTTACTTTTTCAATATGAAACTGTTACTTTTATTAGAACAGAGTGTTACATCTCAGCTGACAAAGCAACTCAAACTGTTTGTGTGTAAAAAAATGTTTTTTTTTTTAAAAAAAAAATCAAACCATATCATGACCTATGTAGATTTTTTCGTCTCGTCGAGATGAACACAACGGTATTTTTAAATTTTTTTTCAGAGTTATAAATCTCAAGATATAGCATTTTAAAGTTAATGGTTTTTTTTTTAAAGGTGACACGTGGCAGCGCGCGGCTGGGTGAACCAGCGAGTGACTCACAGCGCGCCACGTGTCGTAATGGGACTGGAGGATATGTGGGTCGGTCGGGTCGCTGGGCCGGGTCGGTCGGGTTGGCCCGCCGCATGGAGCGGCCCTTGCCGCGTATAAGAATTTGTCATATCTTATAACTTCTAACTATGTCTACGTATTTATAGAATTTACAAGATAAATACTATTCATATTTAGACATTAAAGAATAATATTTAAAATGTTAATAATATGCTAGTCATAGTATGAAATTAAGATATATTTAAAAAATGATTCAACTTCAAAAGAGTTCCCGGTCACAATTTTTTTAGGGATTTTTAGCAATAAGTCCCTCATAGAAAGTGGATTTACCAATAAAAACGGACATTTTCATATTTTACTTTAGGGTCCTTGGGTTGAAATCGATTTTACCAATAAATCTCTAACACTTTTTAAATGACAAAACTACCCTCGCCTATATACCACGTTTTCCCCCTTTTCTCCCCCAAATCGTAAACCCTAGCCTCGTCTCTCGATCGATTTCTCTTTCATATTTTACCTCAGTTAATTCACTTTTTAACTCTAAAAACATTGACTCACTCACAAAATTTTGAAAGAAAAACAATACAACTTTACAGAGAAGTTCAACGCAAAAAATATACAACCTCCGTCCCAGCTCAATGTTCACAATTACTAGTCATTTGGTCAACTCAATCGAACTTTGAACATAATTTTATAAAAAAATAGATATCCTATGCAATTTTAAAATTTGTAGTTATTTCATCGTTAGAAATAATATCAATAACATTTTTTAGAATTGCATAGAAATATCTAAATTTTCATAAACTTATAGTCAAAGATCCATCGAGTTGACAAAAAAAATCAAATTGTGCATAGTGAGCTGGGACGGAGGTAGTACAAAAATAACCAACATCTTCAAGACAATAAAAATACTCTACGCTCTTTTTTCAAAGTAATTCAAACTCAATAATTCATAAAATTATTATGAAACAAAGGTTAAGCGTCAAAGCATAACTCTCTCCGTTCTCCAACAAAATTTTAAATTCAAACAATCAATATGACTTTATAATTCAAATAAATTTTAAGAGTTGATGCGGTTGAATCAATTGCCGTTGGTCAGGCTTCTCAGACGTCCTTGCCTGACTCCCCTCTAGCGACTTCCTGCCGAACTCCCTCTTTATTCCATATGTCGGGCATCTGTGGGATACTCCCTCCGTCCCGCTCGATCCGTCCCGCTCGAATTAAGATTCTTGGTCAAACAATTTATACTTTGACCAATAATTTGAAGAAAAATAATGATGCTAATAAAAATTTAAAAATTCTTGTTGTATCACAATTAATAATAAACTAAACCAGTTTTAGATTTTCATTACGGTAATTATTTTTCTTCAAATTGTTGGTCAAAATATAAAATACTTGACCAAAAATCCTAATTCGAGAGGGACGGGGGGAGTATAATTTTTTTTTACGTTTTTAAAGAGGTTCTCATTCCGGTAAGATATTTAATTTTGGTTATCAAACAAGCATAAAATTATAATCCCTTAAATTGCTCCTAATTAAGAGCTAATTTGATTACTAAACACTAAACATGCGTGGTAGATTTTGAATTGTGAATTGAAGAGGAAAATAAGTGGTTGATGTGCTCTTTTTTTTTGGTTAGGAATTATGACTCCTTTCTTCTTAATTAAACGGTAAAATACATGTCGTTTTAGACTTATGTACCCCTAAAAGTATTCAGTTACCTAGGTAATTAAATGTTAAAACAAGAGACAACTTGCAATTAATGACTGAGGGTATAACTGGTATACAAAAGCAAAGATGTCTTGGAAATAGTAAAACGTCAAGTATTTTGGAACAAAATTCAACTCCTAAAATGTCATATATTTTGAAACGGATTGAGTATTTTACTTGTGTTGGGAATTATTTGAGAATGAGGAAAATAGATTCCTAATAAGAATAGGTTTATATTCTTATTCCTTCAAGGATTTTGGTATTTATGACTATATATACAAGAATAGATCAATAATTCTATATTAAGGTTGACTTATTTATTGCCCCTCTATCTTCTTTTCTCAACACGGTTGTAAAGCTCTCGAGGCTGAGCTCCTTACCAGCAGAGAAGGCAGGAGAGGAGCAAGAAATAGTAGAAGACAGAACGAGAATGTCTCTGCTAGAGCTGACTCGATCGGCTCACGAGGAAGTCGAGCGGCTAGAGCGGCTCATCGTGAAGGATCTCCAAAACGAGCCAACCTCCAACAAAGACCGACTGTACCAAAGTCGTCGCGTTGGTAACATGATCAATCAAATCACATCCACCACGCGTAAACTCATTGAGATTTACCAAGATAAAGACAATGCAAGGAAGGATGAAATTGCTGTGCTCGGAGGTCAGACGGCGACAGGAACTGACGTTTTTGGTGTTTTCTGTGACAGAGTGAAGGAGATTACCCAGTATCACAGGCTTCATCCATCTGCACGTGTTATTGATGCCACTGACGATTACTACGAGCAATTACTCAAAGAGGAGCCACAGATTGAGTTTAGCGGGGAGGAAGCTTATGGGCGCTACCTAGATCTGCATGAACTGTTCAACGACTACATCAATTCGAAATTTGGAGACAAAACTGATTACTCTTCTTACCTCCAAATATTCTCGCTACCACATAAGATCCCTCGGAAACTGAAATCAAATAGGCAATACAAGAAGTACTTAAATAAATTACTGGAATATCTAATATATTTTGTTAAGCGATCAGAGCCATTGCAAGATCTTGAAAGATTATTTTCAAAGGTTACAACTGAATTTGAAGAGCAATGGGCAAGTGGCAGCATCCAAGGATGGGAGAATGATGGACATGGTCCGAATCAGCATACGGCAATTGATCTGGACTATTATACTACTGTTGAAGAGCTTGTAGAAGTGGGACTTGAGAAGTTGAAAGAGGCACTGGCCACTCTGGGATTGAAAACTGGCGGAACTGTTCAGCAGCGCGCAGAGAGACTTTTTCTTACTAAGCACACTCTTCTTGACAAGTTGCACGGAAAGCATTTTGCCAAAGTATCACGTGCTGCCCAACAGAATGGCAATGCTGCGGTGAATCATCAAGTGGAAGATTCAAAAGAGATTGCGCTGGTTGAAACCAAGATTGAAACCCTATGTGAGCTTTTGCAGGAGACCATTAAGAGAACACGAGAAAATCTTGTGAACAAACAGGCACTGACGTACTGGGAAATGGAAGCGGAACGGGAGGAGGAAGAAGTGCAAGCTGATATTGAGAGTGAGGACGAGGAGCAGACAATATATAATCCTTTGAAGTTGCCTATGGATTGGAATGGAAAGCCTATACCTTACTGGTTATATAAGCTACATGGTCTTGGCCAGGAATTCAAATGCGAGATATGTGGAAACTACAGTTACTGGGGTCGAAGGGCTTATGAGCGTCATTTCAAAGAATTTCGACATCAGCATGGAATGCGTTGTATTGGTATTCCGAATACAAAGAACTTCAATGAAATCACGACAATTGTGGAAGCCCAGCAATTGTGGGAGAAAATAAAAGAGAAGCAAGGAGTGAACAAGTGGCGACAAGAACTTGAAGAAGAATATGAAGATAGAGAGGGTAACATTTACAACAAGAAAACCTACACTGATCTTCAGCGCCAGGGATTGATTTAGAGCCTTGGGCAGACTTTCCATAGAAGGCTGCACCCGCTAAGCCAAATTTCATTTCCTTTGATTTTTTTATTTTTTTTTTTTTGTTTTTGTTTTTTTTTGTTTTTGTTTTTGTTTGTTACTAAGTGCACCAGCAGAAAAAAAATTGTTTAGAGTGTTAAACTAACTACAAATGGATGTGAACTTAGAATTTTTTTTTTTGTGTAGTGTAAATTGTGCACATGGTGTTTTGAAATCCTAGTTCCGCTACTGTTTAGAGCCTTATTTTTCTTTTGATGAGCTCTGCATGGAAAGAGGTACCCAAACGAACAAAGGCTTTGTATAGTTCATTGCTCAATGGGGAGCATTATGTATGTTTGATATATAAACCTCAACCATCACTCCAAGTCATTGCTGATCAACAATGGCGAATTGGCGATAGGATTGAAAAAAAATAAGAAAAGAGGGAGTATAATGTATGTTTGATCTATAGCAGCTATTTTCTTATTTAGAAACGTGACACACACTAAGACATTTACTGAGGGAGTAATACGTTGATGGTTAGGGCCAATTCTGAGAAGGCTCTGTAGAAAGAAAGGGAATAATGCAACATGGAAATGAAATGTTTGAAACCATAATTTTGTCAAAAACATATGCCAAACCTGTTACCAGATGAATGTTACTCAAATTAAAAGTACTACTGCGTAATACTATTCCCGGAAGGTCCCTGAGATTGCGGAATGGGTGTTTCTTGTTTGGGACATGTTCTTTGATGAGTGAGCGAAGCAGACGAGGCTTGATATCGATACATGTTCTGTGTGGGCGGATTCATGACCAGGCGAGGTGGGTTTTTACAGAAAAAAAATTACTCGTAGTTACCGAGATCTTTATTCTTTAGGCATCTCCAATGGATAGAGTTAATTAATAGGTATTAAAATCAAATTTTAATATATATGACAATAAAGTTCAAAAAAATATATATATATATGACAATATTCACATGGTACCAAATTATCATCTCTAATGGCCGGTAGATATCAAATTAATAACTTGGATGTTTTACGTTTGTTTTATTGAAATTCTTTCACATTTAATATTTTTTATAATTAAATATTTATAGTGTTAAATAATAATTTAATTTAAAACAAAGTAAAATAAAATATGTATAATAATAAATAAAAATTCTTTTCTTTTCTATTGATAAATTAATAATTAAATTTTGTTTTTTATGAATATATAAAAAGATAAAACAAATATAATGTGGATTTTAAATAAATAATTAAATGATATAAAAAGATACTCCCTCCGTCCCACTCGAATTAGGACAAATTTCCATTTTGGGTGTCCCATTCGAATTAGGACAACCCAAAAATGGAAGTGTTTTATTTAATGGGACCCACATTCACACTCACAACAGCTTTCCACTCATTATTCTCTACCCCACTTTCTCTCTCCTACTTCACTTTTCATACTCACAACACCTACTCCACTAACACCCAACCCAAAAATCCTAATTCGGATGGGACGGAAGGAGTATATTAAAACATTTTCATTTTGAGCAGTGTCACACTTGTACTGGACGAACCGGAAAGGAAATAAATGTCACTTGCTGTGCTGGGACAGAGGGAGTATATGTCTATAAAATTGTGCATAATCATTTTGGAAAGCATATAGTTACCAACCTTTTGCATTTGACATATCTCCTGTAGATTGTACCAAAAAAAAAAAAAATCTCCTGGACATGACCCCAAGTGGTTTTAATATAGTAGTACATGCTTACCAAAATTTAGCTGCATTACCCAAGTCAATTTGCTTTTATAGACCATCATATTGTGATCAGATACAAAAAAATGAATAGTAATCTATATACCGATCTGATGAACCGTAACGAATATATGGAAAAATATACAATTCGTGTTACTATACAATGTCCACCACAGAGTTTCAACTTGGAACACACAAAACAAATATCAGAAGCGTATTTTTTCACCATCGACACGGGTGGTGGACTTTATTGATCCTTTCAGAATGAATCAAAGGTCTCATCTATATGCAACAAAATACATTTTTAAGAGGTGATCAATACCTGCATTGGGTAGTTGCTGAGTTGTTGCTCATTACAAAATGGCAATCAGCCTTCCTCCCCAAACTCGTGGGTAAATTTATCGTGCAACTGAAGATCGGTTTTGCTTACTGTCGGTTTCTGTTTTACCAGGACTTTGTCAAAGTCGGTTCTAGTGATTGGTGGTGGTTGGATCTGCAAGGTAGTCAATTACAGTGATAAGACAGACGTTAATAATCAGTGGCCAAGCCAAAAAAAAAATAATAATTGGGATGCTGTGAAAATTGCTAGGTGAATAAAAATTATAATTATCATTCAATGGGAGTCAAAATTGACGAAAATAATATTTTAGTGCCATTTTCAAAAGGTACAAAGGTACTAAAGTGACATTTCTCAAAAGTGAAATGGGGTTGATTCTGCACATTAAAGCGAGCAAGCAGATTTTATTGGTGTTCTGCTGGAAAGTCGAGCAGTAAAAGTTAGATACTCCTTCCGTCCCATAACAAAAATATCACACTTTCCTTTTTAGTTCATCTCAAAATAAATGTCAAATTTTTAAATTAGGAAAGTGTTTAGTACAATATTACCACGGTACAAGCAATGTGCAAATAAGTAAAGATTATTCCTTAAAAACGTTCAAAAGTCAACTGCGACATTTATATCAGGACCGAGGGAGTATTAGATTTCCACATTTTACTGGGAGCAAACATGTGTATAGGGAGCTTTTTCTAGGTTTCCATACCTTTGAAGCAAGGCCTTGTGCTGCTAACTCCTGCATGTTAGTTTGGATGGCCCCTGGATGTCTCGGTCCACATGGGACCCACACGTCGTCAGAAGTCTTTATGAAGAACTGAGCATCTTGAGTCTTGCGTACAGGTTCAAACAGGACCTCATTTACCTACAATGAAGAAAACATTACTTGCAGTTTTCAGTCACGATTCTCGAGACGAAAAAAAAGTAAGAAAACAGGAGGGAAGTACTGTTAGATTTTAAGCTTACACAAACAGATATATCTGAACCGGAAAACCCTTCTGTTTTATGAGCTAGTTGCTCAAATTCCCGATCACTTAAACTGTGAGGAGTGTCTCCCAGATGTACCTGCTCGTGTCAATAAATTAATTCACTGAAAAAAGTGCTACGTACCCAAAGAGATTCTCTTTAAGATGTTATTATATTCACCCTTACCTTAAACATGTGCTGTCTTGCCTTCAAATCTGGAAGAGGGATATAAATTCGCTTGTCAAATCTCCTCCTGATGGCCTATGATTTCACTTTTAACATTAGTCATTTTGACATAAAGAAGTTAATCTTATACTCGTAGTACAAGTTTGTCTCAAGTCCTAGTTGTAACTGACAATTGTCGAAAATTTTCACCTGATCCAATGAATAGGGAGTATTTGTGGCTGCAAGAATGAGGACTTTATCATCATTGTGCCCTACACCCTGAGACACCACAAGTCCAGCTAAATTCAGTCGGAAAAAAAATGAAGTATGACTCTTTGGAGAGAGAAAGAACGGGAGCCAGAGAGAGTGAAGTATGCTACTCCCTCCGTCCCAAAATGATCTTCTCATTTGACTATTCAAACTTTTTAAGAATTTGAACACTTGCTTAACTAGCCATGTTGTGTTTATGCACATTTAAGCCCAAATTGTAGAAATAGGAAGAACTTTTAGGGACAATGAAAAATGGTAAATGAGAAGATCATTTCGAGACATAGTGAGTATTATTCAGAACATGTTACCCTTGAAAATGGCATGTTACATTTGTAGTAAGAGAGAATAGACTCGTTAACAAATCTCAACTTCAGCCTAAAAATAGTGTCAATCAGCCGGGCCTAGCGAGTTTAATTTCAAACACACGACAGCAAATAAACCAGATCATATTTCCACAGAGCATTTTATATACCTGCATCTGAACAAGAAGCTCAGTCTTAATACGTCGAGATGCTTCACTCTCATTGCCTTCACCTCGTTGGCCACAAAGAGAATCTATTTCGTCAATGAAAATGATGGAAGGAGAACTTTCACGAGCCATTTGAAACAGATTTGAGACTAACTTCTCACTTTCACCCATCCATTTTGAGACCAGATCTGATGAAGAAATGCTGCATTCACACAGATTTTAGGGGTTGTCGCATGACACATGAACATGTAAAATGAGAACAAATCAGCTCCACAGATTCTCTAGAGTGGTAGAAAAATCACGAACAGCAATTGTACAGCTAAAGAAACTGTCTTTAGGATGCTACTCACAAATAACGACCTTCCAACCAACCAACCAACCAACCAACAGAAGTTTCTATATTCCCAAGCCATAATCAAAATGCAGACATAGCAACTGAAGTCTACTTCCTACATAAGCAGGAGTTGGCATGACATGGAAAACGCTACTATACCACAGTGCCCGGTGATAATTGCTAACATTGCCAAACATGAGGAAGGGTGCAGTTGGAAATTTAGTTCTAGCCATTATACTCCCTCTGTCCCCAACTAAATGCCGCCCGCGGTTAACTTGTGAACGTTTTCAAGGATTGTGCTTTACTTATTTGTACATTTCATGTACAGTGTTAAAATTCTACCAAGACTTTTTCCTAATTTAGAAATGCAACATTTATTTTGGGACAGATGGTAATGTAAAGTTTGACATTTATTTTGGGACCGAGGGAGTATCACTGTTCCCAGGAAAGGGAAAATAAGGAAACAAACAAACGTTCATACTAAAAGAAAAAACCAGCTTGGCTCCTAGAATTTAATTACATTTGTGTTTCTTTCTATTTTGCTGCCAGATTCCTAAACCAGACCACTAGACAAGTACCAATTGTCTGATACATACCAATGCATGGTACGTGCAACGATGCAAATTCCAAAAGACGTGAATGCAGAACTATTGTGTGTTTGTTCGATAATTTTCCTGAAAGAGCGTATACATGTAAAAAGGACATTTAGTATGCTTATACCTGAAGAAAGTCGAATCTGCTTCTGTTGCAACAGCTTTAGCTAAGTATGACTTTCCTGTTCCAGGTGGCCCATACAAGAGAAAAGCTCTCCAGGGTCGCCTCTTACCTGAACATAAAGGGTCAACAAGACATTGTTAATTGCAAAATGGAACCCGATTGGGATAACGTATGCAACATTCAGTTCATACAGTTACGCAGTCTGAAAGATTAAAATAGAAGAGTATACAACAATGAAATCAGAAACGAGATCTCCCATACAATAATCAAATGCTGCAGATTCAATGAATAAATCTTTCCATACTGATACCTGAAGGTATGAAAAGTTTTCAACAATCATTTAAAACGGGGAAAGTGCACCAGCAGTCTCTGTACTTCGCATTCACCCCTATACGCCATATTTGCACTACAATGGTCCCTAAGTCTGACATTGTTAGCTATTAGATCGATAAGTAATGTGTACTAGAAAATGTGCCATTCTTTGAGGTTACTGCTATTGGGTTATGGAGTCTAAAACAAAAGAGGAACAATGTAGGGGTAAAAGTGTAAACCATTGAGGAGTTTGAAGTGAAGCCAAAACCAAGAAGAGAGAGGAAACAGAAATGGAGTCATTCTGGGTTCCTTAGGATTCCTTGTTAAAGTAGGTTTAAGGAATTTTAGTATTCCCAGTTTCCTACTTAGAAAAGGATTAGGGCTTTCATTGTAAACCCTATATAAACACATGTGAAGTCCCTAAACACATTGTAGCAGCATATGGAAAGATAATAGAGAATTATCCTAGGTTGACAGCACACCCCAAAACGTAGTCGGATTAATTGTCGGCTTAACAATTCTTGTGTTTCCTTCGTGTGTTCTCTTCTTATTTTGTGCTTCTGTGTGTGCTTGTTCTTCCCATAGATTGCAAAAGGTTACCACTAAATTCCTAACAAATACATGTAATTAGCAAACCATATACTACCTTTGTCCCTAAGTGAATGTCCATTTTCCAGAATTTTTTTCCCAAAATATTTTTTTTAGCAAAATCTTTTCACTAGTCTCTTTAGACTTGTAAAACTAAATGTTTGGAAAGAGAATTACCATAATATATGTGAATCTTTGCAACTAAAGTGTATAAAATGTAGAGATTTTCAGAATGTCCCTTCCCTTAAAATGAAATTTGGACATTCATTTAGGGACGAAGGGAGAATTGGTTATGTTTAATAAGGTGGTCCTAACTCCTATATAATTTACAAGAATTTGAAAGGGTTAAATATGACATGCCCAGTTTCAAACCAAAAAGGAGTGCAAGTATGGGAGGAATTGGGTTTAGCAATTTTAAACCTTGACTGCTTGTCATCAATTGGGTTGTCAACGGGACGGGTTTAGCATTTCCCAAACCCACCCCTACTCAGTTTCTCATAAACCCGAACCCGTCCCTCCGCCCCCCCCCCCCCCCCGGGTAAATATAAAACCCTTTGTTTTAAATAAAGACCTAAAATAATATATAAACACAAATAATGCATTACATCATTAAACATAAATTATAATTATAAGTAAATACCATTTACATATAAAAATTTATTATAAATAAATTATAATTTAGGCAGGTTCGGGTTAACGGGGCGGGTTTATGGTAATCCCAAGCCGCCGGGTTTCGAAAAACCCTTCCCATTAGTGGCGGGTCATTGTGGGTTTGGGACGAGTTCGGGATTTTTGCCATCCCTAGTTATCAACAGCGACAATGTCGGTTTATGGCACGGTAAAGGGAAAGAAGAGGTCAATGGAAATAGGGTTGATTAATCCAATTCAGGTCCGGAGGAAAACATACTCGACCGACGAAGAAGTCTCTTGAAGATGCTCCAACCGAGATCAAAAAGACTGTTTGGTAAGTCCCTCATCCAAGGTTCAGCTATTTGAGTTGTATTTGGGTCATTTGCACACTATTTAGGTATCATCAAAAAACTTTATCACATAAGAGAAATGACACGTGTTCAATTCATATTGTCTAATAAGCAAACATTAGCAACCTTAGGACCAAAAAAAGATAGCAAAAAAAACTGCATCATACAGATTCATTTGCATTTTTATTTCAACTGATGAGTTTTTGATTATTTTGACTAAAATCTTCGGTAGAAATCTTGAATTGGAGCAAGGGCGTGCTTGTGCAGACCGGTGTGTATGTGTGCACGTACGCACACATATCAATGTGTGTTTGGCGTTGCATGGGTGGGGAAGAAGAAAATGCGGGTTGTGCGTGCGAGGAAGATCATGAGGTGAGTAGGGGCTCAGTCTTTTAACCTTAGAACTTTTCACATTTGTACTTGAGCCCGTACTTATACGGAAAATGAAATCATTTGCAAGTTCAAGGTCAGTTTTCTATTTTTATCTTTGCTTAAATGATATGTAATGAGAACATCAACATATAACAGAGTAACAGAAACTTGTGTAAGATGTCAGGCTTTGGGGACACTACAAGCAAATATGGCGAACATAGACCAACCATATGCAATGTCTTAGTAAAAAGTCAAGTCGTAGAAAAGAAGAAAAATATATGGACTACAGTAAACTTTACACTTTAAACTAAACAAAGGTCTTCCCATTCAGACTTGCATCTAGTAAATATAACTACTTCATTTGTACATCTCCGATATCTAGATACGATCAAAGTAACTCATAAATGTTAATCGTACACACACATATAAGACAGATATAATGTTTTCTATGTATTCATACAAAATATTACTCCTTCCCTCCCATAATAATAAATGTCGCATTTGAATTGTCAACATTAGTAAGAAGAGTGCCTTACTAGTGTGGACACTGCCTAAACAGTGTTTAAACTACATTAAGATTCTTTCCATATCTAGAACTGCGACATTTATTTTGGGATAGACTAAAAAGAAAAGTATGACATTTACTACAGGACGGAGGGAGTAGTAGTTAACTGACAGATGATTATCGATTGTTCAATCATAGAAACTTTTGGTGCTCTGATAACTGATCTGACATAACGGGTGTAATAAACAAATTGGGAACAGTCCAGTTAAGGAAATACAGTTTAAAAAAAAAAAAAAGACAAGACCTTGAGTATTACTGGAATAGCTAATCAGGTAACAAATTTATATATTTAAAAAAAGCTAGTAATACTTCCCAACTAAGTTAATCTCCAAAACATGCAGTTAACAGACATTCACTCGACAATCCTAGATAAACCTGGTGGAAAAGCTTATGAAATCAATTTCTCCCACAATTTGGAAATAAAACAAACTAAAGGAGCAAATCAATACAACAACAGATGTCACAAAACTACTAATTTGGTGCTATATCAAGAGTCAACCTATTTGCATAAAAAAAGACAAATGATAGAAACTAACCAACGAAGAATTGCGGAAATTTGACGGGCAATATAACAGCCTCCTGCAAAGCCTGCTTAGCACTCTGAAGACCCGCAACATCATTCCACTTCACATTCGGTTTCTCCCTAATAATTGCAGAATCAAGCCCAGCTCTAAGCTTTGCCTTCTCTGAATCGTCACCATCACCCCCTTCTCCGTTCTTAGGTTTCGTTTTAGACCGAGCAGCAACCGCAGCATCCCCATTGGCTGTGGGCCCATTCCCACCACCATCTTCAAGAACAGCCTTGATCTCCTCTGCCCTCCTCAAATAATCAGTAAACTTCTGCGTAATTGCTTCCTTAATCTTCGGGTTCTTTTCGTACTTTAAATGGGTCTCAAAGTAAGCCAAAGCATTCATATAAAGAGAAAGAGCTTGCGCATAATTGCCAGCTTTGTCTTCTTCAACTGCTTGCTTTACATAAGTAATTGCCCTATCTTTAAAATTACTATACATATTGTACCCACTAACAAATGCATACAAAAATCAAACACCAATACTTTAGAATCCGTCAAATTATATCCAAATCCCACAAACTAACAAGCAATAAACAGCATATATGATCAAATTTCTTGATAGAATGATCAAAATTTCTCGATTAAATGATCAAAAATTCTCGATTGAATGATAAAATAAGATCAAACTGTAGATACCCTTTTGATTTATCTGAGAGAATTCCCAAAAATCTGCCAATTTTCTCTAGAATTACTGAAATCAAAGTGGAAATAATAGCAGACCTTCGAATGAGCGCGATTCTCAAGCTTCAATCGATCAACAAACAGGAGGAGATGTAAGAGCTTTCTGATTGTGATACTGGGTAGCTTCTCCGCGTTTTGATTGGAAGATTTTCTGAGTATTTGGGCGTGTATTGTGTGTGAGAGAGGAATGTTTGACGGTGAAGACAATTTCCCAGTCGTCGCTGGAAACAGAGGAACTTTCCTTTTTTCTTTTTTTTTTTTTTTTGGTTGGACTAATTATCTATTGATCGGCCTACACCTACAGGTTTCAGTTATTGCATAGGAACCCCTAAATTTTGAAATTTGAAGTGTTTTTCAGGTCAGTGTTGTCATGTGGATAGCAAAAGGATATTAAGTAAACATATTGATGAGCCCGAGCCTAACGAACCGGGTCTAAGCTCGGATGAACCGGACAGATCGAGCTAACCAAGCACGAGTAGGACAAAGAGAACCAAGTCGATTCGATCCAGAGAAGACTCCGGCCTGAACCAGCCCGAGGCTGTAAGCCTGCTGTGGGGAAACTAGCCTCCCGCTATCCCTTAAACGTAGTCCCCAAGATCGAGTAATTCCTCCATACAAAGTATAGTCCAGCCGGCACATACGTCCAACTAGACGTTAACGCCCCGTGTTGGAATAGAGGTCTTCTAAGGAACAAAGAGGAGGTCAAACTGGCGGACACACCAAGCGGGCGCCTGGTATACACCAGGCGGGCGCTCCAGTGGGCAGTGAGTTCGCGGATTCTGAAGGCTTAATTCAGGCGGGCGCCTGACCAACCCCAAGCGGGCGCTTGGTAAACCCCGATGGGAATTCGGGAATTGCAGTATTTTCGGGATTTCTCTTATGTTTAGGATTAGGTCTTATTCTAGGTTTGCTATATAAGCAATGTTCCGCCCCCATACTCAATGTAACTCCATATTTACATATTATAGTGCAAGATCCTGGCTTGGTAGTGCCCCCAGACGTAGTCAAACATATTGACGAACTGGGTAAACAATTTCTTGTGTTCGTTTTGTCTTTTGCTTTGGGTTTCTTATTTCTTGTGCTTGTTTGTGGTGCCGGGTTTTCTTGCGATTTTGCTTGGGTGTTGGGTTGGGAAGGGTCAATTCCACAACAACTGGTATCAAGAGCTTTGGTTGGACGATCAAAGGGGTTTATCAAGCAATCAAGAATGGGCAAGGATAAACAAGCGGTTGAGAAATTTGATGGTTCTGACTATGGGTTTTGGAGGATGCAAATAGAGGATCTCTTGTATAATAAGGATCTCTATAAGCCTCTAACAGGAGTCAAACCGGAAAAACAAAAGCAGGAAGACTGGGATCTCATGGATCGGAAAGCCTTAGGGGTGGTTCGATCTACTTTGTCGAAGTGGATCGCGAAGACTACCAAGAAGGCGAAAACCACCAAGGAGCTATTGGATTATCTTACTGAGAGATTTAAAACTCCATCTGCTGCAAATAAGGTTGATTTGATACGCAAGATGGGTAGTCTCAAGATGCACGAGGGAGGATCTATAGCTAAACACATCGATGAGTTTATGGATATTATAGACTCATTGACTGCGTTGGAGATTAGTTTCGGTGACGAGGTTCATGCATGTTTATTGCTAGCGTCCTTACCAAGGAGTTGGAGCGGAACGGTGACAGCGTTAAATGCTTCAGCGGGTAAGAACAAATTGAAGTGTGTGTTGGATATTATGCCCTAGGCCATTGAGAAAGGCCTATGGGTTATATCATAGTTTTATTGTTATAGAGATAACAAACCCGGTTATTATATCTTTTGCATGTTTATTATAATAATCATTGTCCCTAGCACTTATGAAGGGCTAGCATGAGTTTGATGGATAATCATATGATGATTATAGCGCATAGGATGCGGATTAAACTTGTGGATACATGTTGGAGAACAAGTATTGGATAGACCCGTTATGAGATTTATGTCATGGTCAAATGTCATAATTAAATCTCATAATAGTTATATCATTTATCCTTAGACCTGAGATTATCACAGTCTTCCACATGATGAACATTATGTTTGACGTACTCAAACACTACCCCTAACCAGGTGGTTATAAAGGCTACGATTGGCATAATCGGATTCCTGTAGGGAAGAATGATAAGTCAAGATGGGATTTGTCACTCTCTCAAGAGAGATATCTGCTTGACCACTCGATGAGTGAGATTGATAATAGTGTACGGCCGTACCCAAATGAATTGAAGTGTTTAATGTTATTTGCTCATATCAATCTACTCGAGATCGAGAAAGCATTGGACAACATAAGTTGACGTGGACCATGACTTATGTCCAATACGATATCGTGTGACAAAGGGATTGTGATATGTTCTATAAGGTTACTTTGGGCTTTCAAAGTTATACTAATTGGGTAGTCATAATGGCTTGCTAGAGTCTGCTTATGACTTACGGGTTCTGACTCGTTCGGACTCGTTGCCAACTTAGTATAATCCTATTGGGTCACACACAAATAGAATGGATTGAATAAGGCACAGAAAACGGGAAAAACTGGATCCTGCTGGAAGGATCCGTACGGATGGTTTGGGAGCCACCCAACCAATCCGTACGGATAGTTTGTCCGGCCGAAAACAGTTTGTTCAAGACTTCTTGTTTGACAAGGAATTCTGATCCCAAAAGGAATTAAGTTTATACCCTACTATATATGTGTGCAGCCGGGTTTAAGAAACCTAATGGTTGATTTTAGAAATCATATCATGTTGTTTGAGAAACAATTATACACATATAGAGGGGATTATTAGTTTTGAGATTTAAAATCATCAAAACTCAATAATCAATGGAGCAAAATAATTCCTATGAAGAAATCGTTTCTTCATCAAGCCTTGGGTCTAACGGTCCAGATCAAGAAGGTGTTCTTGATATCCGTTCGACGTGTGGATACCGATAGAGGGTGTTTGCGATTAGCACCTCAAAGTCCGTGTTCATGGATTCGATCTTCAAGGGTATGTTTCTTTCAACTTGTATTTAATTTAATCAACATGCACGGATCCGGGCTCATGGGTGTTTGATTTTATCTGTTTATTCCGCTGCGCATGATGCATCAAAACCCAACAGTGGTATCAGAGCCCCGTTCATTGTTGATTATTTTAGTATATCATGTTGAAATTGTTTAATTCGATTATATAATATCTACATGATAATAAGATGAATGTGTGATTTGAGTTTTATATATGAGATATAAAATTTATGAGCATGAATATGAGGATTATGTAATTATTGTATTGATTTGATCCATATGAATAATTGCATGTTTGGGATATCAATAAATAATTGGATTATGTGTATTGATAATTTGGATCTAATTTGTGTATGTAATAAATTGTTTATTCATGGTATTGATTAGATCTAATTAAATTCGTAATCTGTAAATTCATGTTTTTGTAATCTGATTATGTATAAACATGATATTGGATTTGGTCGAATTTCTGAAATTCTGAAAAAACTGGAAATCTGGGATCCTACCAATGGATCCGTACGGATGGTTTGGATGATGCCAAACTGATCCGTACGGCTAGTTTGGAAATTCTCAGATTCGATTTTGTTTTCTGGTGTTCAGATTGTTCTGTAAATTGTTTACAGAATTCGAATCTGGAAACTGGAAACTGCTTTCAGACGGCTGGTTTTCGAAACCGTGTTTCCTGAAACAGTTTTCGGCCGAAGAATTCAAAAGGAGTTGCGGAAATCAGAGTTCTAAAGAGTTTAGAACTGCTGTAATCTGTGAGATTAAGAGACAATGAAAGATCTTGAAACAAGTATCCAATATATACGGGAATGTGGATTCCTTTTGGCTTAGTTTCGACCGTATAGAGAAGTTACTTGGCTCCTTTATCTTAGTACGGAAATGTGGATGCCTTTTGGCTTAGTTTCGGCCGTACGGTTTGTGCTCTCAATTTCAAGATGCTCTGCGGATACAGTTTCAAAATTCTGAAGAGTTCAGAGTTTATGTGACCTGTATGAAAGAGCTGTACGGATAAATCTGGATGCTTCCAGAAACATCCGTACGGATGGTTTGGGCATTACTGATTCTGATCTATTTCAGACGGCAGGTTTTGGAAACCGTGTTTCCTGAAACAGATTTCAGTTCATAAGTCCAGACAGTTACTGAGATTATAATCTTAAAGGAGTTTAAGGTTAGTGTAATCTCAAAGTTTCAGAATTTATCCCTATACAAAGTGCAAATAGTTTGCAGAGAAGGAAACTATATTTGGATTAATTCATTGCATGGACCAATGGCAGGCTTACGCCTTGTTTCTGGGAATGCGAATGAAATATCCAATCTGTAAATTGTTTACAGATAATTTAGATTCCGTCCCCATTATGTTGCTTCATAATTAAATCACAAGATTTTGCTTCTGTTAATTAATTGGATTAGTTAGCATCATTATGCAAAGACTATATTATATTATGACATAACTAAATATATGATGCATATCTCTAAGCAAATAAACCTTCTTAAAACTTAAGTCATGTGCCAATCCATTATTAAAACACTTGTGAGTACACCGGGTATTTTTATGTGGGCTCTGCCAAAACGAGGTGCATTAATTCTATCAGTGTATGAGCAAGATGAGGAATGAGAGTTTCCTATACGTTTAACGTGGTTTGACTTAATTAGGCTATCAAAAGATAAAGTTTTGGGCCTAAGGCACAAGATGAGATTAAAACATGTCTGACATAAGATGTCTAACAAATCTCATAAAGGATCTAAGAATCATATATGATATGATTGACAAAGAGTTGTCTACCTAATTAATTTAATTTTGAGCAGTATCGCCAAAGCGAACTTGAAATTAAATTAAAGTTGGATCTTAGCCTACTTAAATTATATTATAAAATTGTTGTATTTGAAGGTGTATAATTTAGTGGGAGTTTTTATGAAATACATTATATGTCTCTAAATGATAATGGTATGAAATATATGTGTATATTTATTTGCATATTTCGTAGAATGTCTTAAACTATAATCATGTATAATTACTACGATTGACCCCACTTTAAGAGAATAAGATTAACTTCCTTGACCTAGTCGTGAGCTTAAGAATTGTTCTAAATCAAGAACGGAAGTTATGAATTATTAATAAATCCTTTTACTAAGAAACCTTATGCCTTAAGGGTGGACAAAGACATTGATTAGAAACATGTGGATGATTCTATATATGTCAACTGTCCTACGACTTGCTGCCATATGTTTAGAACTTTAGAAGTATCTAAAACGTATGAATGCTTATGTGATAAGCAATCTCATAGGAAACGTTCCTACAAGCAAGAGAGGCAAATAAAGTTTGAGATTGATTAGAGCCTAACATTCATGTGATGAATGAAAGGTATGTTAATAAGTTCTCATGTTTTGAACATAGAGAAACATATTAATTACCTTTGTTGGCTTGGTTATCATGTTAGTTTGGAACTAACAAACGGATTTGATATCAATTCATAAGCGACATTTGATGTTTAAAATGCTATGTCTTAATATCAAAAGGAAACATTCTCAAACTCTAAAGGTTAATAAGGACAAGGATTTAAGATAAAGGCAAGACAAAAGTTGTCAAGCCTAAAAGGAAATATTTGTGGCAAAACCTAAAATCCAAAGAGTGTAATTTGTACCTTGGCAATAGGATTGACCGTTGGTGAAATTACAATTTGAATTAAAATATCAAAAGGAAGGGTAGTTGGACTACCACTTCAAGTATTTATGTTACAATTTCTACTTGTAAGGGTAAAGATGAACCTATGTGGCAATAATGATGCAATGGTTGCAACATTAATCATAGGAACTTGCGAAGTGTCTTTACCTAATAAGTTCATATTTGTTTTGAACAAATGGTACTATGTTCTTATTTTAAGTAGAAATATTATTTTGGTTTCTTCATTAGAAGATTATGGATATTTCTTATTTCGAATAAGAAAGTGTTCCATTAAATATGATTTGCCTTATTGTATTGCTAATCATATAATGGGACTTAATATCCTTATCTTGGAAGAACAAAATAATGAGCATAACGTAAATAATGGAAATCTGAATATAAGGATGTAATCGTTACATTCTTAAAAAGCATTAATATCTATATCAAATGATAAGAAACACATGTCTAAAATTCCATGGGACGGACTTTTAAATTCATATGATTTCGAATCATGTGATAGATGTGAATCTTAGAAATTGATTAAGATATCTTTTACTAATAGTAGTAAGAGGAAGTACTCTTTTGAACTTATACATTTTGATGTATGTAGTTTATTAAAGTAGCAATGCTAGAAAGGATTTCAACACCTCATGGCAAAAGTATTGATGTACTCTGATTAGATCAAAGTAATGAATATTTGAGCCTTGGACTCGATGAGAATTCTGCAGAAAGTCTGCAATTTAAGAAAACAGAATCTGGAAACGGCAGCCGTACGGATGATGTTCCAGAAGTTTACCGATTGTCTGTAAAACACAGTTTTTCGTCTCATAATAAGTCAAACTGATCTTTAATTATCCTTCTGGATTTTGTGCTGGAAACAGCCGCGCTTACACTAAATTGAGATTCGTCTAAGGAGGTTCGTTATACCATATAAGATATGGAATGAAAGAAAACTTGGTTTGTCTTTCATAAAGATTTGTGATATGATATTTTTGAGAAAAGTTTTGTCTTGGATAAAATCACACCTACATCTTATAAATGTATTTTATGGGATATCTTAATGATATTAATTTTACACCCTTTAGAGTACAAATCGTTTGTCACTCTAAATAGCACTTTCTAGATAAATCGTTTATCTCTAAAGAACTAGTGGGAGTAAAATGTATCTCGAAGAGTTCGAGACCCAAAAATGACATGGAACCTAAGATGGAAGTTGAATAAAGTTTCACAAGGAGTTGTGGAAATTTGTTCAAGTATACACAAGAAATTTGTATAACTGATAGGATACTATCTATAACAAGAAATATTGATTTCTCGTAATAGAAAGTAATAGGGAAGATATCATTGCGAATGATTGACCTATTACCTATCAAGATGCAAAGTCCGCTCCGGATTTAGATCAATGACTTGGAGTCATAAAATCTAAAAGTGTATATTGATTAAGCAAGACTAATTGAGAAAAGTTAATTCATAATGTTAATTATGATGAAACTTTATCACCCGTAGTCATGCTTAATGTTATTAGAATTCTAATTGTCATGACTTCATATTTCGAATATGTAATATGTCAGATGGATGTCAAAACTATATTCCTTAACAGGAACTTATATTAGGATGTGTTTGAAACAACCTAAAAGTTTTGATTGATTCATAAAATTCAAATAAAATATGCAAGTTGCAGAAATTCATGAGATGGATTGAAGCAAACTACTTGGAAGTGAAATTTCATTTTGATGTAGTATTCAAAGAGTTTGAATTCATCAAAGATGAGACTTGTGATTACAATAAATTTAGTGGGAGCGTAATATTATTCCTAGTCATATATATGTTGTTGACATATAATTCATTCTGAAAGAGTTTCCAAATGAAAGACTTGGATAAAGCCGCATATATCATTGGACTGATTTATGGAGATAAATCTAAGAGATTGATTGGTTGAAGTCAAAGTACTAATATAGACAAGCCAGTGAAAGGTTCACTATGCAAGACTCTTGGAGAGGTTACTTGCGAAAGTCTAAATGACATTAATCTTTGCAAGATTTAGTCTTACTGGAAGACTAATGAGCAAGAGTACATGATTAGGATTCCATATGCTTCGGCAATTGGATCTATTATGTAAGCCATGTAAATGTACTAAGACCGGATGTCTCATATACTTAGAGTATGATGAAATAATACCAATCGGATCCTAGTGAAAATCACTAGTTAAGAAACGCTCTTATGTTCTCTAAAAGGAACTAAATGATGCATTCTTGATCTTTGATGGAATATAAGATGATCCTGTAAATAGTTACATAGATGCATGCTTACAAACCAACAAATATAAATATTGCAGTATAAATACATGTTTACGTCTAATAATGGTGTTAGAAGAGTTCTAAATGGACCATTACTATTCTACAAAAGGTTGAGTATCTAGTGGCATGAGCTGCAACTAAAAATGTTAAGATTAAGATTCTAATTAGTAAACTAGAAATCGTTTCTAGTGTCACTAATTTAATGTACCTTCATTGTGTCAATAATCGTTATTACACAAGCAAAGGGACTAATATCTTATCTAGACATATACTCAGACATTTCTATCTTACTCGAGAAATCATCAAAGATGGGAGATGTCAAAATATGGAAAATACCCTATGATAATAACAAGGATAATTATCCTACATAAGCTCGTTTGCAATTATGATGGAGATCATAACTTAGCTCAATGGGTATCGGATACACTTTGATTGGGCCTAGTGCAAGCGAGATATTGTTGGATATTATGCCCTAGGCCCTTGAGAAAGGCCTATGCGTTATATCATAGTTTTATTGTTATAGAGATAACAAACCCGGTTATTATATCTTTTGCATGTTTATTATAATAATCATTGTCCCTAGCACTTATGAAGGGCTAGCATGAGTTTGATGGATAATCATATGATGATTATAGCGCATAGGATGCAGATTAAACTTGTGGGTACATGTTGGAGAACAAGTACTTGATAGACCCGTTATGAGATTTATGTCATGGTCAAATGTCATAATTAAATCTCATAATAGTTATATCATTTATCCTTAGACCTGAGATTATCATAGTCTTCCACATGATGAACATTATGTTTGACGTACTCAAACGCTACCCCTAACTGGGTGGTTATAAAGGCTACGATTGGTATAATCGGATTCCTGTAGGGAAGAATGATAAGTCAAGATGGGATTTGTCCCTCTCTCAAGAGAGATATCTGCTTGGCCACTCGATGAGTGAGATTGATAATAGTGTACGGCCGTACCAAAATGAATTGAAGCATTCAATGTTATTTGCTCATATCAATCTACTCGAGATCGAGAAAGCATTGGACAACATAAGTTGATGTGGACCATGACTTATGTCCAATACGATATCGTGTGACAAAGGGATTGTGATATGTTCTATAAGGTTACTTTGGGCTTTCAAAGTTATACTAATTGGGTAGTCATAATGGCTTGCTAGAGTCCGCTTATGACTTACGGGTTCTGACTCGTTCGGACTCGTTGCCAACTTAGTATAATCCTATTGGGTCACACACAAATAGAATGGATTGAATAAGGCACAGAAAACGGGAAAAACTGGATCCTGCTGGAAGGATCCGTACGGATGGTTTGGGAGCCACCCAACCAATCCGTACGGATGGTTTGTCCGGCCGAAAACAGTTTGTTCAAGACTTCTTGTTTGACAAGGAATTCTGATCCCAAAAGGAATTAAGTTTATACCCTACTATATATGTGTGAAACCGGGTTTAAGAAACCTAATGGTTGATTTTAGAAATCATATCATGTTGTTTGAGAAACAATTATACACATATAGAGGGGATTATTAGTTTTGAGATTTAAAATCATCAAAACTCAATAATCAATGGAGCAAAATAATTCCTATGAAGAAATCGTTTCTTCATCAAGCCTTGGGTCTAGCAGTCCAGATCAAAAAGGTGTTCTTGATATCCGTTCGACGTGTGGATACCGATAGAGGGTGTTTGCGATTAGCACCTCAAAGTCCGTGTTCATGGATTCATTCTTCAAGGGTATGTTTCTTTCATCTTGTATTTAATTTAATCAACATGCATGGATCTGGGCTCATGGGTGTTTGAGTTTATCTGTTTATTCCGCTGCGCATGATGCATCAAAACCCAACAGTGTGATGATGTTAAGGACTTTCTCTTGGGTGAGGAAAATCGCATAAAGAAGTTGGGGACACCGTCTACTTCGGAATCAGTCTTGGCTACAACTAGTAGGGGAAGACCGGGTTCTAGCAATAAAGGGAGAACAGGGTCAAGGGAAAGCGTAATCAGGGGTGGGGATCAGTCTGCGGAGAACAAAGAAAGACCAAGTGTAACGCCCCGAATTCATAGGTTTAATATGAACCATAGAATTCGACACGTCACTACTACTAATATCTGGATATAAATCAAAACTAATACAACTATACACCCCTAATAATCGCGGAAATACGTTACTTTAGATGGTTTAAACACTTTACCACCATTTTAACTTTACATTCCCACTAACTAATCTCAGCTCTTTAACTGCTCGGCACAGAAGTCGGCAAACAAAAGATGACAACACAATATATACATATACACAACTGTACCCCAAAAGTTCTGAGTTCAACTCATTCAGATTTAACCGTCGTCCTCACAACTAAAGAGTAACATTTAACCTACCCAAAAGTGATTTCCCCCGAAATAAGAACTTGATACAACGATCCTCACTTCGTGCTATCACTAGCCTTCTTGGAATCTAAGGAAAACAAAGAAACAAGAAACGGGGTGAGATAAAATCTCAGTAAGTTACTACTATAGCTACATGATATGCATACATATGATAATGAAGCATGAAAGGATCTCATATAGCAATGCATCAAGTAGCAAGTCATGTGAGTAGCTAATCCTACCCATTATGCAACACATATAACTGAGTACACATTACAAAGGATATTTCTTTCCTCCTTATTACTCCATACCCATTCATAACCAAAACTTTCAAAATGATGTTACCATTGATGTAGGCCTTCATACTGAATGTAGCTTCATAATATCATTGGAGACCCGTTACCGTGATCAAGAGTAGGAGCAAACAGTCACAGATGCATATATTCACGGTTATTACATAGCCCCAGCACTCATAATAAACATGAACCTATACACCCCCGAAACAACAAGCCAGCTGGACACACATGTAAGTACATAAGTAATATTTACTTGACATTACAAAACTAGCACTAGGCCCAAAGTAGGGGACTAGTCTATTAACCACATAAATCACATAGGCATAATTTCATAATCTCGTTAATTCAAATTGTATCACCTTTGATATTCATCATTCACCATTTAAGCCCATATACATTAGACTTGACACTCATAACAACCTTCTCAAGATACTCCTACAATTACCCTAAACCATCCTCTAAGGCTAAACAAAGATCACCCTTTAATTCACCCATTTGGATCCATTATTCATTTACAGGGGAGTGTGTGCGGCCGCCCATTGAGGGGTGTACGGTCGCACACTTAAAGGAAAACCAAGAACAAATTCTTTCAGAAGATTGTGCGGTCGCCTGCACATTTTGGGAGGCCGCCCAAACTTCACGCCAGGCCCAAAACTGAGAATTGTTATACTCCCTTCTTTTCACCGTCCCAAAAGTATAACGCCTAACATTGCTCAACGTTTTGTACTCCACACCACTGACCTCAATTTCATTACAAGAGCAATATACCCCTACTTATAACCTCTTGAAACCCAAGCATAACATCCTTGCAACCTAACTATACCAATTTTCCCAAACAAGAGTATACTTCACCATTATTGAAAACCACAATACATATAACATATTAATGGCCATTTTAACATAAAAGGGGAAAATTAGTAACTTACCTATCCCGGAAAAGTATCGAGAAAATGATAATTGAATCGGTAGAAATACTCTATTCAACACCCTGAACATTTTTATATATTTAGAACTTAAAACGGAGAAGTAAATAAAATTAAGGAAAATCAATGAGTGAAACCCTTACCCTTTTTCTTCTTCTCTGCTCTTGTTAGGGAGAAAGTTAATTTAGTGTGTGTAGGTGTGTGGTTTTTTTTACACAGAGAAAGAGAGATGAGGATAAAGATGGGTGAAGATCTTTATATATTTTCCCCATTTTCATCCTAAACTCCCCCAATTCTCATTATACCATTAAAGTCCCTACTCATAAATTCCTTAAAGATCCTAAAGTCTCACTAACCCATTTATTCAACTTAACAAGATACTAACAAATAAACTATCACATACTCCCAAATAATATATACAAGTCCTAAAAAAAATATTACCTAGCACATAAAATGCATACTTTTATCATTTAACACTTCAACTAAATACCACATAAATCACATAATAAATTATAATTATGAAAAATGTAAAAATATGAAAATGAAATTGGGTGAGGCGTTACATCCTCCCCACCTTAAAAGAAATTTCGTCCGCGAATGTTATTTATCTAAATGATCATAATTACTTACCGAAGTTATCAAATAGGCTCGGGTATTTTTCTCGCATTTCTCGCTCGGTTTCCCAAGTAGCCTTTTAAATCTCATGATTCCTCCATAACACTTTCACGAGTGGGATCTGTTTGGTACGCAAGACTTGTTCCTTCCAATCAAGAATCTCCACCGGTAATTCCTCATAGGATAAATCAGGTTGAAATTCAATTGGCTCATACTCAAGTACATGTGATTCATCCTCTATATACTTACGAAGTGTAGAGACATGAAATACATTATGTACCCCGGATAATGATGGCGGTAGTGCAAGTCTATAAGCTAGATTCCCAATCCTCTCAAGGATTTCAAATGGTCCGATATACCGAGGAGTCAACTTTCCTTTCTTCCCAAATCGTTTCACACCTTTATGTGGCGATACCTTCAAGAACACAAAATCACCCACTTGGAATTCAAGATCCCTTCTTCTATTATCAGCATAACTCTTTTGACGACTTTGAGCTGTCCTCAATCTATCTCGAATCAATTTCACACTCTCCACAGATTGTTGAACCATTTCGGGTCCCAAAAGCTTTGCTTCCCAGACTTCATCCCAACATATTGGTGATCTACATTTTCGACCATACAATGCTTCGTAGGGGGCCATTTCAATGCTTGATTGATAGCTATTATTATAGGCAAATTCAACTAACGGTAAATGCACATCCCAACTACCTTTGAAGTCAACCGCACATGCTCGTAACATATCATCAAGAATCCGTACCAACCTTTCTGATTGCCCATCTGACTGTGGGTGAAATGATGTGCTGAAATTCACTTTCGTACCCATTTCACCTTGAAGAGCTTGCCAAAATCGGGATGTAAAACGAGGATCTCTATCGGATGCTATACTCACAGGAACCCCATGAAGCCGAACTATTTCCTGAACATATAAAGAAGCTAACTGAGTCAATGAATACCCCATGGAAACAAGTAAAAAGTGAGCTAACTTGGTTAACCAGTCTACTATAACCCAAACAGCTTCGTAACCCCTCCGAGTACGTGGTAAACCAGTTACAAAGTCCATCGTGATATGCTCCCATTTCCATTCCGGAATCTCTAAAGGTTGTAACAGACCCGCTGGACGTTGATGTTCCACTTTCACTTGTTGACATGTTAAGCACTTAGACACATAATATGCAATCTCCCTTTTCATACCGTTCCACCAGAAATATTTCTTCATATCTTGATACATTTTCGTACTTCCCGGATGTATGGTATATTTTGTCTTATGAGCCTCCTCCAGTACTCGATGTTTAATCTCACCATCTGCTGGAATACACACCCTACCACTAAATGTAAGAATTCCATCATTATTTAAGGCAAAGTCGGGTTGTCTACCCTCTTTCATTCCATTAACAACCTTCTGCAATTCAGGATCAATCACCTGAGCTTCTTTAATCTGTTGAAGTAAAATGGATGTAGCTCTTATATTCGCAAAACTCATGCCATGACTCGATTCATAAGGGTTCCAGTCTCGCAAATCTTCTAACAATTTCCACTCTCGTGCCATCAAATGTGCAACATAAGTATTCCTGCTCAACGCATCTGCCACCACATTTGCCTTTCCCGGGTGATACAAAATCGTACAATCATGATCTTTCAATTTCTCCATCCATTTTCGTTGTCTCATGTTGAGTTCTTTTTGAGAAAACAAATACTTCAAGCTCTTATGATCTGTGAACACTTCAAATCTAGCTCCATATAAGTAATGCCTCCACTTGTGTAATGCAAATATAATCGTAGCCAATTCTAAGTCATGAGTAGGATAATTCTTCCCATAAGGAATTAACTTCCTCGAAGCATAAGCAATTACCTTACCATTCTGCATCAACACACAACCTAATCCTTCCTTGGAAGCATCCGTGTAAACAACAAAATTATCAGATCCACTAGGCAAGGCTAATACTGGGGCGACTGTCAATCTTCATTTCAACTCTTGGAAGCTTGCTTCACATTTATCATCCCATTCGAAGGCTATAGATTTCCGTGTCAAACTAGTCATTGGTGTAGCAATTTTGGAAAATCCTTCAATAAACCTCTGATAATAACTTGCCAATCCCAGAAAACTACGTACCTCGGTGACTGTTGTTGGTCTCTTCCAGTTAACTATAGCCTCTACCTTTGAAGGATCGACAGAAATACCCGCCGCTGACACCACGTGTCCCAAGAAAGAAACTTCTTCCAACCAGAAGGTATTTTTACTAAATTTGGCAAATAACTGCTTTTCCCGAAGAACACTCAATACAATCTTTAAATGTTGCTCATGCTCAGCTTTTGATTTAGAGTAAACCAAGATATCATCAATAAAAACCACCACAAAACAATCCAGGTAAGGTTTGAAAACTCGATTCATCAAGTCCATAAATACTGCAGGAGCATTCGTCAAACCAAATGGCATAACCACAAACTCATAATGTCCGTACCTGGTGCGTAAGGCTGTCTTCGGTATATCCTCCTGTCGGACTTTCAGCTGATGATACCCACTTCTTAAGTCAAGTTTCGAATAAACTACGGACCCCTGAAGTTGATCAAACATATCGTCAATGTGAGGTAACAGATACTTATTTTTAATGGTTACCTAATTAAGCTCTCTGTAGTCAATACATAATCTCAAAGTACCATACTTCTTTTTAACAAATAACACTGGTGCACCCCACGGTGACACACTAGGCCTGATAAACCCTTTTTCAAGTAACTCCTCGAGTTGCTTCTCCAGTTCCCTTAACTCAGCTGGAGCCATTCTATACGGAGCTTTAGATATCGGTGTTGTACCTGGTAATAACTCAATACAAAACTCAAGTTCCCGGTCAGGTGGCATACTATACTCGGTAGAAAACACATCCGGAAATTCAGATACGATGGGAATATCCTCCAACTTTGCTACGGACATACTCTTGGTTAACAAACATGCAAGATACCCAGTACAACCACCAGATAAAAATTTTCTAGCTTTCAAAGCAGATATAACATGAAAACTACACATAGGCCTATCACCCTCAAATATAATTTCAGATAAACCCGACATAGAAAAAGTAACCACCTTTTGATGACAATCAACAGATGCATAATGCATATAAAGCCAATCCATACCAAGTATCACATCAAAATCTTTTATAGGCAACACTACTAAGTCAGCCTGAAGAGTGTGATTACTTACCAGAACATCACAATTCTTATACACCTCAGTAGCTAACATGCAATCTCCCATAGGGGAAGATACTTCTAACACGTAAGGAATAGAATCAGGAATGACAGGTAAATGGGACACAAAATGTGATGCCACATAAGAATGAGATGATCCTGGATCTATAAGGACTCGCGCTCGCTTACTAAAAAGAAAAATGGTACCTCCTATCACCGCTGTAGACTCAGCCACTCTGTGCTGATCAATAGCGAACACTCGACCCTGTGCTTTAGGCCGACCCCCACTATTCCGCTTACTACCAGAGGCCTGCTGCCCAGTACCCTCTCCTTGAGTTCCCTTACTCTTTGGACAATCCCTTTTAAAATGTTCCTTCTCACCACAGTTTAAGCATTTTCCTTGTTTCAACCAACACATGTCTTCAGTATGGCCCTCCTTCGAAAAATACCTGCAAGTCCACTTCGAACTCGAAACATTTGGTTTTGAACCCACCGACACACTTCCCATACTTTCCGGTTGCCGCTGAGGTTGACCACCCTGCCTGTTAAATCCACCCCTTTTACTTCTGGAGTTCTGAGCCCTCTCTGGAACACGTACTGATGGTTGACCCACCGTTGTCGTTCCCAGTTTTACCTTGTGTTCTTCAATATCATTCTCAATAGCATAAGCCTTCTCAACTGCTTGTCGATAACTAGAAAGCTATAGGGAAAGAAGTTGCTTCCTATACTCTGTCTTTAACCTCTTCACAAAATGTTGAGCCCTCTTTGTTTCAGTTGGAACCAAATGACTACAATACCTTGCTAATTTGGTAAATTCAAAGGAATATTGTCCCACCATCATATTTGCTTGCACTAAGTTTAGAAATTCCATTTCTCTTCGATCTTGAACAACTGAGGGAATGAACTGTGAGTTGAACTCTTTGAGAAAGTCCTCCCAAGTATGTTGTACTTCTTTCTCCTGATCCCAGCTTTGGCATAACACCTTCCACTAGTGCTCCGCGGCCTTCTCTAGTTTAAAAGTTGCAAAGGTTACCTTCTCTTTATCTTCACATTTCAAGGCAGTAAATATCTTTTCAGTACTCTCTATCCATTCTTCAGCTTTTACTGCATCAGGCTCCCCATCAAAACTACGAGGTTGCATTTTCAGAAACTTGGTAAGGCGACTTGCATAACCCCTGTCTTCCGCTCCTGACTGTGCCTGCCTAGGATTATTCTGTCCCTATTGGTTGGAGACCATTTGAGCTAGTAGTTGAAACATATGTTTGTAATCCACATTGTGATCATTACCCACCTCCACAGAAGGAGTTTCTGATTCCTCTTTTCCCTGATTACTACTACCAATATCCTCTGACTGACTCATCTCCGCCCTACACATAAACACTCAACGTTAATAACACAACCCATAAACCAACCCATCTAGGCCATAGACCCCATCCAGGCTTAGAGCTAACCATAGCTCTGATACCAACTGTAACGCCCCGAATTCTTAGGTTTAATATGAACCATAGAATTCGACACGTCACTACTACTAATATCTGGATATAAATCAAAACTAATACAACTATACACCCCTAATAATCGAGGAAATACGTTACTTTAGATGGTTTAAACAATTTACCACCATTTTAACTTTACATTCCCACTAACTAATCTCAACTCTTTAACTGCTCGGCACAGAAGCCGGCAAACAAAAGATGACAACACAATATATACATATACACAACTGTACCCCAAAAGTTCTGAGTTCAACTCTCTCAGATTTAACCGTCGTCCTTCAACTAAAGAGTAACATTTAACCTACCCAAAAGTGATTTCCCCCGAAATAAGAACTTGATACAACGATCCTCACTTCGTGCTATCACTAGCCTTCTTGGAATCTAAGGAAAACAAAGAAACAAGAAACGGGGTGAGATAAAATCTCAGTAAGTTACTACTATAGCTACATGATATGCATACATATTATAATGAAGCATGGAAGGATCTCATATAGCAATGCATCAAGTAGCAAGTCATGTGAGTAGCTAATCCTACCCATTATGCAACACATATAACTGAGTACACATTACAAAGGATATTTCTTTCCTCCTTATTACTCCATACCCATTCATAACCAAAACTTTCAAACTGATGTTACCGTTGATGTAGGCCTTCATACTGAATGTAGCTTCATAATATCATTGGAGACTCGTTACCCAGTATCTCAAACCAAGAACAAAAAGAGCTATTCAATCATTGTGCATAATGCTCCAATAATTGGGAAAGCTAGACCCCTACCGTGATCAAGAGTAAGAGCAAACGGTCACAGATGCATAGATTCACGGTTATTACCAGCCCCAGCACTCATAATAAACATGAACCTATACACCCCCGAAACAACAAGCCAGCTGGACGCACATGTAAGTACATAAGTAATATTTACTTGACATTACAAAACTAGCACTAGGCCCAAAGTAGGGGACTAGTGTTGGGTTTCGGAGTAACATGTGCAGCGGAATTAAGCATTTAAAATTTAATGAAACCAAAGCCCATAGATCCATTCATATGATTAAGTCAAATACAACATAATGAATACTAGAATACTAACCCTTGATGCCATTGATTTTGCAACCTTGAATTCGATAGAGACTTGAAAACTTGATCACGAACATAGTAAGAATCACGAACTTTGAAGATGATAAGTTTCACCCTCTAGCGGTATCCACACCACGAACGAATATCAAGAACACTTGATCTTGGTTACTAGACCAAAATTGTGAAACACGTTTTCATAACTAATATGAACTATATGGAATATTATTTGTGTATTATTTTGTTCTTCAATCTAGGATGTCTTAGAACAAAATAAAAAACCTCTCTCAAACTCTTTGAGATTTGCACAAAAGCATTAGCCTTGATTCTGGCCGAATTTTGCTGTTTATATACAAGTTAGACCTATTCCAAATAAGAAACTTGTGTCTAAACCCATCCAAAATTCTTTTCCAAATCAAATCAGGAAACCAGTCCCGACATGGTGTGCGGCCGCCCAAAACAACCTGTGCGGCCGCACATCTATCTCGAAGGTTCTGGTACTTTTTGAGCCAAGTTGTGCGGCCGCCCAAACCCTTTTGTGCGGTCGCACACCTGCCCCAGATTTCCCTAATTTCCAAATTCCTCCAAAGTCTTTCGACTCAATATTCTGATATAGTCCTTATTTAAGATTCGTTCTATTGTGTGTGACCCTCTAGGATTATACTAAGTTGGCAATGGGTTCAAACATGAAACCATAAGATATGATTAGGTTCTAGCAAACCGTCATACCTACCCAAATAGTATAACTAGATACAAGTTCGCATTCCTTTAGAACATGTCACAATCCCTTTGTCCACGATGTCATTGAACACAAGTCATGGTCAATAAGTCAACTTGTATTGTTCAATACTTTCTCGATTCCGAATATATTGATAATCCAAATGACATTGATCCAATCAATCCATTTGAGTTTGGCCAAACATTTCACCAACATCATTCCTTTGAGGGGCCCAAGCTTGACATCTCTCCGAAGAGGGACAAATCCATTTAGCTTATTATTCTTCCCTACGTGAATCCGATTATGCCAATCATACCCTTTATAACTACCGTGTTAAGGCAGCGTTTGAATATGTCAAACATAATCTTCATCAAGTGGAAGACTATAATAACTTCATGTCTAAGGATTCAAATGAGATTTATATATGACATAGACCATGACATAAATCTCAAACAGCGGGTCATGTCCAGTACCTTGTTCCAAACAAGTACCTATAAATCTAACATGATCATCCCATGATCATTTAGTCTTTATACTAGTGCTTAACAAGCTCTAGGGACGAAGATTATTATAAGAAAACATGAGCAACAATAATAATCTTATTATCTCTTTATCATTATGAATAAAATGATAACTTATACAACGTTTAACAACCGTGCCTAGGGCACCAACACCAACAATCTTCCACTTTCCCTAGGCCCAATCTCTAGGTATCCAATACCCATGGACCTAACATGACCATCATGTTTAGCTTGTGGAAATTCCTTTGTTAGCGTGTCCGCAAAATTATCATTACTTGCTACTTTGCATATATTTACGTCTCCCTTATCAACGATTTCTCGAACGATAAGAAAACGCCTAAGTATGTGTTTGGATTTGGGATGTGATCTTGGTTCCTTTGCTTGATTCAATAGCACCACTATTGTTACTAATAAGGTCTATTGGATTAGCCACACTAGGAACCATCTCAAGTTCTCCAACGAACTTCTTAATCCAAACAGTTTCCATCGAAGCATCCAATGCAGCAATATACTTAGTTTTAGTTGTAGAATTAGTGACTGTACTTTGCTTGGAACCATTCCAACTTACAGCTCCACTATTTGACATATGCACAAAACCTGATTGCGATCTATTATCATATTTGTTGGTTTGGAAGCATGCATCTGAGATCATCTTCCATACCTTCATAGATCAGAAACGAATCTTTAGTTCTTCTAAAGTACTTTAAGAATCGCTCTCATAGCCATCCAGTGAATCTCACCGGTGTCGGATTGATATCTACTCGTCATGCTCCAAGCATTAGATGTATCCAGCTTAGTACTTATCATGGCATCATGGATCCAATTGCCAAAGCAAATGGCATCTCACTCATTTTCTCATGCTCATCTTTTGTCTTTAGGACATTGAGTCTTGCTTAGAGAAACTCCATGTAACTCTGACAAATGTCCTCTCTTAGAATTTTCCTTGCAGAATCTTCTTATGACTTTGTCAATGTATGTACTGTAACGCCCATCCTTAATCTCGTTAAATATTTGACTTTTTGTTAAATTCTTGACTAGCATATTTAGATGCTATTTTATTTGAGTTAATTATTTAACTACTTTAGAAAATTAAGGTGGTTAAATGTCAAAGTTGAAAGTTTAGGGGCCTTTTTGTCAAAGTTAGAACTTGAGAGGCCTAGTTGCAATTCTTGGATAGTTGCAAGTATATCTTGGGTTGCCTTCTTCTCAGAAAGCATTTTACCCAAATCATTCTCGTACTTTCCTCTGTTTCATAGAAGGGAGTTCAATTTTACCCTATTCTCGACTCCTCGCGATTAATTATCCATCTGTTCGTGATTCTGGTCCCGGATAAATATTTGTGGCGTTGAATAGAGCGTTCCAGACCGATCAGAAATTAATTTGGGTCAACTTGATTTTTGACTAGGTAAGTTATTAACTCCCCCTTACTTGTAATAACATGCATATATGTTATTCCCGCTACTTGTTCTTGTTAAAATTTTGTTTTGAGCAATTATTGTGATACTTGTAATTTTGGGACGAAGGGAGTATAAATATACGCAGTGCATATGAAGGAAACTTGAAATGGTAGGCTACTGGGTTTGTTAAAAGAAAAGTATAGAAAAGTTACTCCTATCCGTGAGACGGTAAAATAGTAACTTGATTTAAATATTATTAGAAAAATTGTACCATTATTTGTGGTACGGGGAAATGAATGGAAGTATCCCTAGATGGGTATATTAGCATAATATAAAATTGTACTTATACTTTTGGGACGGTGAAATATTTAAGTGGAATAAAAGGAAATTGTCCTATTATTTATGGGACGGTAAAAGAAATGAATTGGGCTTGAAATAGGAGTTCTAAACTTGTTAGTATACTCCTGAGAATGTTAGGAGTGTTAGTTAAATGTTACTCCTACGTGTGGGACGGAGAATTAATGAAACTTGAATTCAGGGGAAAGGGCCAAAATTTGTACCGCACGGTCGTGCGCCTTTATTTGGCACGGTCGTGCCAAAATGTTACCTTTAGGCAAATTCCCTCGTCAGTGATAGCACGGTCGTGCCAAATGGTAGTGCACGGTCGTGCCAGGGCTGAGCACGGTCATGTGCCTTTATTGGGCACGGTCGTGCCGAAAATGAATTTTGTGTGAAAATCCCTCGGCAGTGTTAGCACGGTCGTGCCAATTTCTAGAGCACGGTCGTGCCAAGTGAAAATTCTGATTTGTTTTCTTGAATTGTTTCCTCCATAACTTTCTATAGGAGAGTCGGAATCAAGATCCGAAAGAAGCTGAATAAGCTAGACATAGAGAGCTATTCAAAGCACACTTTAACTACCTAATGAGATTTTGGGTGTTTGTCTAGGGCACCTAGATAGGTGTTTTGAGACATTTAATTGATTAAGTACAAGAATAAGAACTCTTTATTGTGTCTTGGAATCAAAGTTTGTGTACCTTAGGGGTATAAAACAATGTTTTGAACTTGAACATCCTAAGAATAGGATTGAGAATTGGTAAGAGTAAAGTGTACAACTCTTATACATGATTGAATGTCCAAAGATTGGAATAAAACTTAAAGTATAAGACAATAAAATCTTGTACATGACTTGAACATCCAAAGAAAAGGGATTAAAACATGAATATAAGATTAATAAATCTTGTATATGCCTTGACACCAATATATGGGTAAGGTGTAAACTCAAAAGTGCTCAGAACAAGCATTAACGTGAATAAGAAATATTCTTGACTTGTATGTGCAATCATCGCACATAGTTGCTTGATAACAATGTGACTTCTTGATTACTTGAAGCTTGTTTCCCGTTGAGCTAGTCCACGAATCTTGGATTAGTCTCCCCTCTCGTAGCTAAAGTTTGTGTACCTAAAGGACACCAACTAATGTCTTGAGCTTGAATATCCTAGGAATAGGATCGTGAACTTGATTGGGAGATGTATAGCTCATCTTCTTAATTAAAACGTGAATATAAGATAAATAAATCTTGTACTTGTCGTAAATAACCAAAGAGTTGGATTGATAACTTAAGTATAAGTTAATTAACTCTTGTACATGTTTAACCATCCAAGAAAATGGATTGAGAACTTGGATACAAGATGATAAAATCTTGTAAAAGTCTTGACTGTCTTGATTGTCTTGAAAGTCTTGAATGTCTTGAAACCATTACATGAGTATGGTAATAAACTTGAAAGAGTCTTGATGTGTATATGCAAATCTTGCATATATTTACTTGATAGAATGTGGCTTCTTGATTGATTGGTACGTGGTATGAATAACCAAAGAATTGGGTTATGGAACTAGATAGAGAATGATTAACTCTACTACATACTTGAACTTGATACGTGTATATTGGAAGTGCTATAAATAAGCACTAAAGTGTAAATGATTTAGTTTTTAATCGTGTATATACTCAATGAAGTATATAAAATATAAAGAAGATATCTTGTCTTGAAATGGTTCCTGAAAAAAATAGGGACTAGTGTAATATGAAGATAATTCATATAATCGTGAATACTACGATTTAAATTAATAAGAATGATTACAGAACACAATATGTGTTAGAAAATGTATTCGATTACTAACGATACATATACGTGAAGTATGACTGTGTCTAGGTACAAGGTGACTTATTCTACTACGTGTTTAGAGTCTAAGGTGTTGGGCTCTACTTGATAGTAAGGGTATCGTGATAGACACTTTAATGTGTTAAACGTGATATGAATATGTACGTGCAAACTTGGCATGTGACAAAGTGATATACCCTACTACTTGACTGAAGTTGTTATAAATGGACTCTTACTTGGATTGATCGTGTTACATGGACACCTTATGTGCCAGTGTTATCTTGGTTTGTATTCGCAATAATTGCGTATGGATACTTATATTCTTGTGAGCACATGATACATAATTACATGGTGCATATTCTCGTGAGCACATGATACATAATTACATGGTGCATATTCTCGTGAGCACATGATACATGATTACATGGTGCATAAAGAGTAGTCCACTAATAAGGGACTGAGTTCTGTTCTGTAGTTCAAGTAAACATCTACTTGTGCATTCTTGGTGAGTCCAGCTGGTTCTCCTTGCTTGTTCGAAAATATATAGGTTCACGCTTGTCGCGAGAGCTGGGGTTTAAGTGACAATCGGGTCCCTATGTATTTCCGCCCGACCCCTTACTACCGGCCATAGTAAGGGCATAGCTTCCTTGGTTGGAGCAATAAGCCTGACCTAAGTGAATGCTAATTCCCGTCTTGTTCACCACGTGAATTTTGTATCTTGTGGATGACACTGGTTACCAGGTCTTCTTATATACTGCACAGCAGTTCTTGTTCCTGTTCTTGGTTGTCCTCAGCTAGAAAAGCATCGACAACAAATGGTATTCTTGGGAGAAATAAGGAAGGATTCAGGTACAATGCGTGATAGGCCTATGTGCATCTTGGTGAGCTGGTTTAGCCTCTCACACTACTTGACTACTTGTTACCTGATCATATCTTGAGCTTGATTACTTGTTGGGTTGGCTTAGCCTCTCCTATACTTGTTACTTGATGATACTTGATATATGTTTAGTTGAGTATCTACTTGTATTGCATGATAACATGACATATAGTTGCATGTTAATAGCTTACTGAGATTTATCTCACCCTTTATTTGTTTAATTGTTTCCCTCCCCCCAAGAAAGCAGGGGATAGTACGCAGTGAGGCTCGACTTAGCTGGGAATTTACTCAGCAGGATATTCTTGTTCGAAGTTAGTGTCCTTTTATAATTTGGTAAGGACGATCTTGTATGAGTTAATAAACTCTGGGCTTGTATTGGGGTAGTATTTGTTGTCCCTAGACAGTTCTTGTTGCTAGCTTATTTGCTAGGCATGTCTTCCGCTGTATGTAACCATTTTGGTTTTAAATTTTCTTGGTCTAGAACTCTTGTGATCTATCTTAGCTCCCTACTCTTGAGTATATATATCATGTCAGTTTTGTTTCTAACAGGTATTGTTCCTGTTTCCCGTTAGTTTCTTGTTTCTTGTTAGTTACGCGCACCAGGTTCGAGGTTCTATTAGGGAATCCCGAGACTTGGGGCGTGTCATGTACATTGGCTTTAAACCATTTAGCTTCCTTGATCTATCTCTATAGATCTTAATGCCAATGACTTATGTGGCTTCATCCATATTCTTCATTGCGAAACACTTTCTTAACCAAATCTTTACAGATTAAAGTGTAGGAATGTCGTTTCCAATGAGCAATATGTCATCCACATATTAAATAAGGAATAGCACCATGCTCCCACTAATCTTCTTGTATATACAAGATTCATCTTCGTTCTTGATCAAGCCAAACTCTATGACTTATCAAAACGGAGATTCCAACTCCCAAAAGCTTGCTTCAATCCATCCAATGAATCTTCGCAACTTTCATACCTTTTATAATTTTCTTGACTATCAAAACCTTTAGGTTGTATCCAATACATCCTTAAGTGAGTTCCCATTGAGGAACGCTTGTTTTGACATCATTTTGTCAAATTTCATATTCCAAATATGAACATGTGATTATGAAAATTCTAATAAGTTTCTTGCTACCTATGTAAGTTTTTCTCCAAGAAAAGTCATTCATCTCCTTTGGTTTTTACACCTTAGGTTAGAATGATCAAGTTCCAAACTTGATTATTATACATGAATTTCCTTTTAAATTTTATGACTCCAAGCCATTAATCTAAATGTGGAGTTGATATTGCATCTTTGATAGGTGGTAAATACTTCATTCTAAATGAACTTTACCTCAATACTTCCTATTTTGAAATTTCCAATATTTCTTCTAATAGATTGTATTTTATCATGTGTGCAAGTACTTGTATATCTTGAACGGATTTTCACAACCCCTTGTGAAAACTTGTTCAACTTCCATCATAGGTTAAATACTATTTTCTAGGTCTCGAACCATTCGAGATATATTTTACTCCCACAGGTTCTTTTAGAGATAAACCATTTATCTAGAAAAGTACCATCATAAGCAACAAACCATTTATTTCTTACGAGTAAAATAATATCCTCAAGTTTTAGGATATCGCATGAAAATATATTTGTTAGATTTAAATGTGAGTGTGTCCCAGACAGCTCCTTTCCAAAAGGTCTTATCATCTTAAATCTTTATGAAAGACAAACTGAGTTTTTCTTTCACTATTTAACCTCTTTTGATGAACTCAAATTAGTGTAGTTATAGCGGTTTGTAATACATAACCCCAAAATTAATAATGGAATATCAATTTGACTTTATCATCTAATGAACCATATCCAATAAGGTTTTTGTACTTCCACGTAGACACATCATTTAGAATGGTGTTCTTAGTGAAGCTAATTGTGAAACTATTTCACAATTTTGACGATGACTGTCAAATTCTTGGTTTAATTGTTCATCATCTTGATCGAATCAGAATCTTTGAATAATTTTACCATGTCCAACCAAAATTCTCTTTTAGCATTGCTTCTTAATGCACCATATACATCAAAATGTATTAGGTCGACTAAGATATTAGCTTTTTACCAATCATAGTAAAAGATGTCTTGGTCAAAGTAAATAGGTTTGTATAAATAATATGATTCCAAATCATATGACTTTAAAACTCCGTCTCATAGAATTTTAGATATGCATTTATCATTTATTTGATCAAAACAATAATGCATAAAGAATTTGATTATTTATGTCATAACCTCAGTTATTATTTCGTTCTTCAAGATTTAGGATATAAGATTTATTTATATGATAACACAATTAAGTAAATCATAATAAATAAAACACTTTTCTTATTCCAAATAAGAAATAAATATCCTTCATTATCTTATAACAAAATAATATTCTCTGCTTCATAAGTAAAGTCACTTTACAAGTGTTCTACGAATAATGTTGCAACCATTGCATCATTACCATTCATAGATCAAACTTTACTATAAGCAGTCTTTCAATTTACTAATTATTGCGATATCCAATACCCAATAATTAAATTTAGAAAGATTAATTTATAACATAAAATTCCCAAGTGGTAGTCCCACTACCGTTCCTTTTATTGATTATCCAGAATTTTGACTACAATTCTAAATAGTCAATCCAATTGCCATTTTACCAAATTGCATCAATTAGAGTTATTATTTTAACCACAATTATTTCCTTTAGGTTTGACGAGTCTGTCTTACCTTTCCTTTGGCATTTGGCCTCCTTTCCATTATGAACCATGAGAATTGGAGAACTTTTCTCCATTATGTTCATCTCCGCAGTTTTTCAGCATATCATTCAACTCGGAGATATTCTTATTCATTCCAAGCATGTTATAGTTCATCACAAAGTGATTATAACTTTTGGACAATGAATCAAGAATGAGATCCGTGGCTTGCTCCAATCCAATTGGACAACTAAGTTTCTCAAGATGCTCTACGTAGCCCTTATCTTAAGCATGTGAGGTTTCACTTATTGCCCTTTACTCCTTTTGCAAGAAGTGAATGCAATAATGGTTTTATACCTCTCTTGCCTAGATTGCTCTTTGAAACATGTAACTCAACTCCACGCCTATCTAATAGGCTTCCGTAAGTTCCAAACTTTGTTGGAGCTTTGAGTTCATAGTTACGAGCATGAGACAACTCACATCCCTAGAAACATACTCATGTCTCTTGTGATTGTCTTTCTCTAACATTGGGTTCTTTAGGAATAGACCCATCAAGAATGTACAACACATCTTCTTGCCTTAGAACGATTCTTAGGCTCAGGATCCAATCCATGAAGTTTGTACCATTCTCTTGAAGCATTATCCTTATCAAGGATTAATCGCAACGATTTTAGTTGTCATCTACAACTAATGCAAAATTTCCAAAATTTTACAAGTACCAATCTCATTAAAGAGATAAATAATGTATTTTTCAAAAATACTCCCACTAAATTTTATAACCTTCTTATACATCCAATGTATGATATAATTTAAATGGACTAAGATCTAACTTTAATTTAATTTTAAGTCCGCTATGGCGGATTACACAAAATCAAATTAATTAGGTAGACAACCATGTCAATCATATCTCATATGACTCTTAGATCTTTTTATGAGATTCTTTTGAAATTGGACTAAGATCCAACTTTAATTTAATTTCAAGTATGCTTTGGCGCACCGCTCAAAATTAAATTAATTAGGTAGACAAACATGTCAATCATATCCCATATGATTGTTAGAAATCCAATTTTAAAAGCATGTTTAATCTCATCTTTGCCTAAGGCCCAAAACTGTTTTGACGCCCAATTAAGTCTAACCATTTTAAACGCATGGTTGATGCACCTCGCTAGGGCGAACCCACATTAAAATCACCCATGCACTAACAAGTGTTTTAATCATGGCGTGGCAAAAGGACTTAAAACTTTCTTGAAGGTTCATCACCATATAGCATACAACACATTTATGAGCACATAAGATAAACATGTTACGCATCAAGTTTAGCCACTAAATTAATAATCATTAATTTAAGCATAATATTTATGTGTCATTAGTTTCTCTATGATTATGAGGATGAGACTATTTGAGCTTTGGTTATCATCTCCAAATCAAGACAACAAGAAATGCGGCCGAACTAAGCCATTGGCAACCACAATTCCGCACTAATTCAAGAACCCAAGAAAGTAGTCCATGTGGCCAAAACTAAGCAATAGATGGTCTCGATGAACGTAGGCCAATTGCATCCACAATTCCACATGGATCTCCAATCATTGAATCAAGAACTTTGTTTCTCAATTTTAGCAATTATGAACTCTTCATAATTCTAACTTCGTTTTATCTTTGAAACTTTGATTGCGAACAAGTTTGGGAAACACAATCTCGAAGAACGTAGATTAGCCATCCAAACCTTGAACCAATCTTAGAATCACAAGACTAAAAAAAGTAGGAAAATCAAACCCCAAGATCCACACCAAAACCAACTGCCCAAAACCCGCTCCAGATCAGCAGGTCTGGCCGGTATTGTCACTGATTCGGTCGGACCCCATCAAAATTCCAGATTCTGACTTTGACCGAAAATCAAAACCAGAATCCTGACAACTGTGCGGCCGCCCAAGAAAAACCTGTGCGGTCGCCCAAACATGTGCGGCAGCCCAAAGTTTTCTGTGCGGTCGCACAGTAGTATCAGAATGAATTTTTAAAGTTCGAAAATTTGTCTCAAAATTGTTTTCCCCGATTATTAAAACTTTGATCCAATCAAAAAATTAATAATCAAACAATTCAGAATCCAACATAATTTTTAGTGCGATTCAATAGTGCGATTAAAGTTGTAAAACAATAAACCACATAAAATCATATAACACATAAACATCATATATCCAATATTCATATCATGTTAGGCACATAAACAATTTATATACACATAACATGATCTAGGTATTGAAATAATCAACATGAACGGGGATCTGATACCACTGTTGGGTTTCGGAGTAACATGTGCAGCGGAATTAAGCATTTAAAATTTAATGAAACCCAAAGCCCATAGATCCATTCATATGATTAAGTCAAATACAACATAATGAATACTAGAATACTAACCCTTGATGCCTTTGATTTTGCAACCTTGAATTCGATAGAGACTTGAAAACTTGATCACGAACATAGTAAGAATCACGAACTTTGAAGATGATAAGTTTCACCCTCTAGCGGTATCCACACCACGAACGAATATCAAGAACACTTGATCTTGGTTGCTAGACCAAAATTGTGAAACACGTTTTCACAACTAATATGAACTATATGGAATATTATTTGTGTATTATTTTGTTCTTCAATCTAGGATGTCTTAGAACAAAATTAAAAAACCTCTCTCAAACTCTTTGAGATTTGCACAAAAGCATTAGCCTTGATTCTGGCAAAATTTTGCTGTTTATATACAAGTTAGACATATTCCAAATAGGAAACTTGTGTCTAAACCCGTCCAAAATTCTTTTCCAAATCAAATCAGGAAACCAGTCCCGACATGGTGTGCGGCCGCCCAAAACAACCTGTGCGGCCGCACATCTATCTCGAAGGTTCTGGTACTTTTTGAGCCAAGTTGTGCGGCCGCACAAACCCTTTTGTGCAGTCGCACACCTGCCCCAGATTTCCCTAATTTCCAAATTCCTCCAAAGTCCTTCGACTCAATATTCCGATATAGTCCTTATTTAAGATTCGTTCTATTGTGTGTGACCCTCTAGGATTATACTAAGTTGGCAATGGGTTCAAACATGAAACCATAAGATATGATTAAGTTCTAGCAAACCGTCATACCTACCCAAATAGTATAACTAGATACAAGTTCGCATTCCTTTAGAACATGTCACAATCCCTTTGTCCACGATGTCATTGAACACAAGTCATGGTCAATAAGTCAACTTGTATTGTTCAATACTTTCTCGATTCCAAATATGTTGATAATCCAAATGACATTGATCCAATCAATCCATTTTAGTTTGGCCAAACATTTCACCAACATCATTCCTTCGAGGGGCCCAAGCTTGACATCTCTCCGAAGAGGGACAAATCCATTTAGCTTATTATTCTTCCCTACGTGAATCCGATTATGCCAATCATACCCTTTATAACTACCGTGTTAAGGCAGCGTTTGAATATGTCAAACATAATCTTCATCAAGTGGAAGACTATAATAACTTCATGTCTAAGGATTCAAATGAGATTTATATATGACATAGACCATGACATAAATCTCATACAATGGGTCATGTCCAGTACCTTGTTCCAAACAAGTACCTATAAATCTAACATGATCATCCCATGATCATTTAGCATTTATACTAGTGCTTAACAAGCTCTAGGGACGAAGATTATTATAAGCAAACATGAGCAACAATAATAATATTATTATCTCTTTATCATTATGAATAAAATGATAACTTATACAACATTTAACAACCGTGCCTAGGGCACCAACACCAACAACTAGTCTATTAACCACATAAATCACGTAGGCATAATTGCATAATCTCGTTAATTCAAATTGTATCATCTTTGATATTCATCATTCACCATTTAAGCCCATATACATTAGACTTGACACTCATAACAACCTTCCCAAGACACTCCTACAATTACCCTAAACCATCCTCTAAGGCTAAACAAAGATCACCCTTTAATTCACGCATTTGGATCCATTATTCATTTACAGGGGAGTGTGTGCGGCCGCCCATTGAGGGGTGTGCGGTCGCACACTTAAAGGAAAACCAAGAACAAATTCTTTCAGAAGATTGTGCGGTCGCCTGCACATTTTGGGAGGCCGCCCAAACTTCACGCCAGGCCCAAAATTGAGAATTGTTATACTCCCTTCGTTTCACCGTCCCAAAAGTATAACGCCTAACATTGCTCAACGTTTGTACTCCACCCCACTGACCTCAATTTCATTACAAGAGCAATATACCCCTACTTATAACCTCTTGAAACTCAAGCATAACATCCTTGCAACCTAACTATACCAATTTTCCCAAACAAGAGTATACTTCACCATTATTGAAAACCGCAATACATATAACATATTAATGGTCATTTTAACATAAAAGGGGAAAATTAGTAACTTACCTATCCCGGAAAAGTATCGAGAAAATGATAATTGAATCGGTAGAAATACTCTATTCAACGCCCTGAACATTTTTATATATTTAGAACTTAAAACGGAGAAGTAAATAAAATTAAGGAAAATCAATGAGTGAAACCCTTACCCTTTTTCTTCTTCTCTGCTCTTGTTAGGGAGAAAGTTAATTTAGTGTGTGTAGGTGTGTGTTTTTTTTTTTTACACAGAGAAAGAGAGATGAGGATAAAGATGGGTGAAGATCTTTATATATTTTCCCCATTTTCATCCTAAACTCCCCCAATTCTCATTATACCATTAAAGTCCCTACTCATAAATTCCTTAAAGATCCTAAAGTCTCACTAACCCATTTATTCAACTTAACAAGATACTAACAAATAAACTATCACATACTCCCAAATAATATATACAAGTCCTAAAAAAAATATTACCTAGCACATAAAATGCACACTTTTATCGTTTAACACTTCAACTAAATACCACATAAATCACATAATAAATTATAATTATGAAAAATGTAAAAATATGAAAATGAAATTGGGTGAGGCGTTACACCAAGGGTTGCCAGAGGATCGGTTGAGTTCTATCATTGTAAGGAGTTAGGACACTACAAGAGGGATTGTCCCATGCGAGGGGATAAATCGGCGAATGTGATAATCGAAGGTGACGATGTACTGATTCTGAGTGTTAGTAGTGCGCTAGAATCATGGGTGCTGGATTCGGGGGCATCATTCCACTCTTGCGAGCATGCAGGAGCGATGGAAAATTACACTTCCGGTGATTTCGGTAAGGTCTATCTGGCGGATGGCGAGCCTTTGGAAATCAAGGGGAAGGGGGATGTCAGAATAGGAGCATCGGACGGGAACGTCTTACATCTACACGGGGTCAGACACATTCCGGGTTTGAAAAAGAACCTGATTTCAGTTGGGCAGTTGGGTAAAGAAGATTACACGGTAACTTTTAGCTGCAGGAACTGTGTTATTACCAAGGAGGATTGTGAGATCGCTCGGGGTAATAGGGAAGGAAGATTGTACTTGACAAACACCAAGGATAGTATCGTGGTGGCGTCAGTCAAGGGTGATACGGATTTGTGGCACTGTCGATTGGGTCACATGGGTGAGAAGGGGGTATCCCCGGTAACTTCTCGGGGTGGTGTGTCAAATTACATGACCTTCATGGATAATGGTGGGGAGTATGAGCTCAGGGAGTTTAAGGAATACGGTGATGCGAGGGAGATTCGCATGGATATTCCAGACTTGGGTGGGAGCAAGACGGTTCATGATGACCAAGGTAAATGGATCACTGAAGATGGACCAAATACTCCAGGACCGGATATTCTGCTGCGTAGATCTAACGGTGAGTGTAAATCGGATGCAAAGGCTCCAGGTTTCCCAAGAAAGGTGAAGTTGAAGCTGGGTTTAGCTTCAACAGGGCTTGGAGAATAGGGGAGGAGGACGGCACTACCATGATCGAGGTGAGCACTAGGACGACACCAAGGATGAGTTGAAAACGGATACGGGGCTGATATATGCGATTGATCTCTAGGTGGGAGATTGTTGGAATAGAGATCTTCTAAGGAACAAAGAGGAGGTCAAACTGGCGGACACACCAAGCGGGCGCCTGGTATACACCAGGCGGGCGCTCCAGTGGGCAGTGAGTTCGCGGATTCTGAAGGCTTAATTCAGGCGGGCGCCTGACCAACCCCAAGAGGGCACTTGGTAACCCCGATGGGAATTCGGGAATTGCAGTATTTTCGGGATTTCTCTGATGTTTAGGATTAGGTCTTATTCTAGGTTTGCTATATAAGCAATGTTCCGCCCCCATACTCATTGTAACTCCATATTTACATATTATAGTGCAAGATCCTGGCTTGGTAGTGCCCCCAGACGTAGTCAAACATATTGACGAACTGGGTTAACAATTTCTTGTGTTCGGTTTTGTCTTTTGCTTTGGGTTCTTATTTCTTGTGCTTGTTTGTGGTGCCGGGATTTTCTTGCGATTTGCTTGGGTGTTTGGTTGGGAAGGGTCAATTCCACAACACCCCGTACCTGTCGGACCATAACCGGGAGTCATGGTGCCATATCTCACCAACGATATCCCACATTTTCAGTGTCCTTTCCTGACAAAGCCAATAAGATCGCGACACATGGCATAGCAATGACAAAGGCGGTTAATGCTCAGATCTTATCCTTTTGCTCTCTCTCTTTACCTATAAATACTCCTTAACGTCCCCAAATGAAGCATTTTCCTTAGGTTTTCCTCAGATCTTATTCTCACACCCGAGAACCTAAGCCGGATTCAAACCCGACTCTGGTCCTAACGGTGTTTTTATTTGTGTTGTGACTCAGGTTCAAGAGACATCAAACCGGAGATCATTCTTCTTGACCCCAAAAGTCAGGGCATCATCACATATTATTTCCATATTCATCTTATTTTAAGCAGTTTTATTGGGTTTTAAATGAATGTAGGTTATTTACTCCATTGATCTTTAAATAAATGTATGCTGTTTTACATTGAGATATAATAACTAAGAAAATTTGGAATTTTTTTAGCCCAACGAATGGCATCTAAATGTGACTACGAAGATCCAATATCTTAACTAAAAAAATCCATGCTCAGTTAAATATATTTTTGTACTTGAAAATATATGTTCATTAGAGATTTGTGTATGATATTAACTCACAGAATAGCAACTAATAAAAAAATTAAATGTAGTCTTTTTAATGCGCAAATGACTTGTCAACGGTTTTTTTTTTTTTTTCAAGTTTAACTTTTTCGTTCATAGCATGCACTTATAATATTTTCTTTCTAAAATTTACAACATTTATTTTGGGACATATTAAAAGAAAGCGTAATTTTTATTATTAAATGTAATGAGTAATTTAATTTGCTCTCTTTTTCTCTTACTTTTTTCTTTCTTGTTTTGGGAGGGTAGGGAGGGAAGAAGGGGTTTGGTGAGGGTGGGTGAGAACTATATATTGCACCCACACCATTAACTCACATACTTATTTTTTACTACTACAACTGCCAAGCAAAAAATCACTCACTCCAAAATGAAAAACCTTGTATTCTTCTTTCTTTTCTTTTTCATCACAGGTAGTATTCAAGATGATTCAACTCATATATTTCCATGCTTTTTTTCTTCCATTTTTTGTTTAATAAACTTAATACATTTTTTTTTATTTTATTTTTAAGGATCGATTGCAAGTGGAAATCATCGAAAAAAACAGCCACATCCGATGAGGTTATTCGTATTTGGAGACTCGTATGCTGATACTGGGAATTGGCCAAAATCGGTTGGTAGCTCATGGAAGGAACCATATGGTAGCACTTACCCCGGGAAACCTTCCGGTAGGTTTTCTGATGGTCGCGTCCTCACCGATTACATTGGTACGTCGAATTGTTTCCATCTTTTCACTCTTACTTCTCCATGCATACATACACACACCCATCAAATCTGACCTTCATGAGCTGCAATTTCACAATATGCACTTAAATTGATGTTGTTAATTGCACTGCTGGATTATGGAGCCTGATGTACTGTATACTCAACCGTCCTGTTGTTTGCGATCCAACTTGTTACAAAGTTGGCGGGGCAGGGCCCATGCGGCCTTGCCCTAGGGTTTAGGGGCGAAGACCCAATTTTTTTTTTTTTTTAATACAGTATAGGATTAAGGTCTCATATTATAAGTATCTTTTGCTTATTATTTTTTGTATTTCTTCATATATATATTGCAAGTGATTTTCTAACACTTAAAAAATTATTTGAACTTTCAAAAAAAAAAAAAAAAATGCAGCTTCATTTCTGGGCATAAGTTCTCCATTACCATACACAAGGAGAAAGGTTGGTGAGAAAATGGTTCCAAATGGTATAAATTTTGCTTGTGGAGGGACAGGTGTCTTCAATACATTGGTTCAAGAACCAAACATGACAACCCAAATTGATTATTTTCAACAACTAGTTGAAGAAAATGTGTACACCAAACAAGACTTAAGTTCATCAATTGCACTTGTGTCCTTAGCAGGCAATGACTATGCTACTTATTTGGCCTCCAATGCCACCCTCCAGGTAACCTATTGTTATTGTTATTGTTTAGCTAACTTTATAAAGTAGTACTACCTCCGTCCCCGTTTAAAGTTATTAATTTTTTTGCTGTTTGTCTGAAGGATCTTTGAGCAATAATTAAAGGTTAATCTAATTATCCAAATAAAAATCTAAAACTTGTTATTGGTACACTATTATATATACTATCAATAACAAGTTTTAGATTTTCATTAAAATAATAAGATTAACATGTAATTATTGCTCAAAGTTCCTTTAGACAAATAACAAAAAAAACTAAGACCTTAAACTGGGAAGGAGGGAGTATGTCTTATGGTAGATGGTAGGTTATCTGTATATCTTCAGCTCTTAGAGATCCTTTTCAAAGTCAACTTCTTAGTTTGACCATGTAAAGGGCATTTCAGTAACTTCAACCACCCCCCACCCACCACACGGAAAACAAAAAAAACAGAGTAGCTAAAGTTTTATCCAAGTTTAAGTACAAAGGTCAGTGTTGCTATTTACAACCCTAACATTTCTAAGTATACATGTATTCATAGTCTCGTTTGACTTTTCAAACATTTTAACGTTACACGGTAAGTTTTAGAAATTTGGTCACTTTAAACCCTTAATTTTGAAATGTGACTAACTTTTGGGACAAGCAAAAAGTGGAAATAAGACTATCATTCTGGGACGGAGGGAGTACAATACAGTTAATCACAGATACAGTACAGGCATGTTAAGAAATTTTATGCGTGCGAATAACAACACTCATGGTAATATTGTCAAGTATTGTGATTTCTATGTAGTGTAGTATTTGAGTGTTTGCTAGTTATACTGTATAAAAACTATGTTACAGGGTTTGCCAAGCTTCACAAAATCAATTATCAACCAAACCGCCACGGATTTGAAGCGACTACATGAAATGGGAGTACAAAAAGTAGCCATTACAGCCATAGAACCTCTCGGTTGTCTTCCTCAGTTTACTGCTTCTTCTTCCTATCAAAACTGCAGCTCGAGTGCAAACTCAATGTCCATGTTCCATAACCAATTATTGGAACAGAGTGTCAGAAAGTTAAACAACGACACTCACGAAAAAGAATCTATCTTTATAATCCTTGATCTCTACAACGCTTTCATTTCTGCATTCCAAGTACAAGACAACTATATTCCTGCTACAGGTAATAAATAATATTCATAAACCAAAGTGGCATACAAAAACATCACTAAACTAATTACAAACATTTATTTACACTCTGTATGTTTTTTTTTGTTTTTTTTTTTAATTTGGGCAGGAAGATTTAAGTTTGAGAATCCACTGAAACCATGCTGCGAGGGGGTTTCTAGAGGATATGGATGTGGAAATGTGGATGAGAGCACAGGAGAGAAGAAGTACACTGTATGTAAAGACCCTAAGTCATCGTTCTTTTGGGACGTGATACATCCTTCACAACAGGGTTGGCTTGCTGTTTCTTCTGCTTTAAACTCGTCTCTCAATCTACTCTTATCACGGACGCACTTCTAAGTTATCTATGTATCTACCGCATATATATATAGAGAAAGAGAAAGAGAGGGAGAGAGAGATATTTATATATAGCATGGTGTATAAGTGAGGCATATGCTACAGATTACTGAATGTAACTGAGTATGTGTACTACTGCATGAATATTTAACAAAACCAACAGGGAATTATCATTTACTTCTATGTTTATGGAAGAACAATGATAACACAAAGAGAAAGAGAAAAAAAGAGATAAGATGAAATAAAAGTTGAACATCCATAAGTATATGTATATATCAGAAACTCCTCCATTTCTTCATTTTCACCCTAATTGTTTTCTTTTTTTCTCTCCCACTCCCTGAAATAATAATAGAGCAATGCTAGAACTAAAAAAAAATGCTTACAAAAAGTAGGATACAAAATGATTTGGCAATCATCAATTGGATACTTAATTAATGACTGCCAACACAACATCCAATCAGTGACTGCCAAATCATTTTGTAACCTACTTTTTGTAAACATTTTTTGTAATCCTAGCATTACTCGTTATAATATTAACAGGTGAAATCCCATTATTTAGAAATGAGCTGTTTGGTATAGCCAGCCTTAGCAGAAGAGGGAGAAGATCCAACAGAGGAAGGCCGCTTATCATTATAGCATTGCAGATGGCCGCCCTCGCTGATCTCTTCTTGAATAGTTTCCAACTTCTTATCAAAGCTGCATCTCCTCTCTACACGGAGAAGACGTGACGGAGCTGTTTCAACAGTCTGCCAACCACCATTTATTTGCCTAGACATTTTCAAAGTCCGTCCGTCCCTCCTCTCTGAAAATCTGATTGATAAGTGACTCTGCTGATTATCAGTGATTTGGTTTCAAGGGGATTTATAATAAGCGAAGAAAGAATTTACATAACTTACCCACTTGAATTTGTTTTATTCTTAAGCTACGTTTTGAAAAGATTCCAAATGTCAATGCATCTTATCTTATCTTATATTCTGGAGAGAATATTTGCCTAGTTCAGTATTCGTTTGGTTTCGGGAGGCCATTTAATTGGTCTAGAGGAAGCATAGTTGGTCCAAAAGGAAGAAATCAAATCTTTTTCCACTCTACCATATGTAGGGGAAGGATCTTATCTTCATCATTTCCTCATCAGGGAAAATTCCCTGCAATAGCTTTGGATTATGTCGCTAAAAGAATCAATTCTACGCCTTTATTTCTCCTCCTCTCGTTTCTTTATTATCTTTTTCTGGGTTGTGTACGTGATGAAATCTGTTCAAATCATTTCTTTTAGTGGGTGGAGATTTTTTTTGACAAGCATCTATAGTCGATGTCGATAGAGGGAATTGGATGGGGGGAGGGAAACAATTCTCCTTGATAACTACAGGTGCCCAATTAATCTCTTTTTGGATTTCTCTACAGTTCCTGTTGTTTACGTACCCTTTAACTCTTACAATAATCTTCACTATGACATTTATTCACCACCACCCGAAGCCTGGTCACAAAAGATACAAAAGATGTCTTTGGCAATCGATCGGAAGATACAGTTTGTTCTTATTGAATATTAGCCAAATTATGCCACTTATAGAGTTTCTGAAACTCCATTTCGTGTTTAAATTCAATAGTTTTCGTTATAAGTTAAGTTTTCACTCATTCTAGAAATATTGGCGCGGCGGTATATATAGTTCGAAAGAATGCTTGGTTACTTTCTAGAGTAATTTTCATGGAAAACCATTAGTCTAAAGGCTAGTTTGTGCAAAGCAATCAAAGAAGAGGGAACTAATACTGCTGATAAGTGACAGAAGAATGCTTAACATTCGTATTTCTGTGCTCTGATTACAACAAATTACTAAATGGAAATGAAAATTCAAATGCAAATGCAAGATAATAAACAGTTGAATGTAAGAAACTTATGGAAGGCAACAAACTTGAATCACAAGCCCTAGATGACTCAGATGCCCGACAAGGGTGGTGACTGGTGAGAGATTGTTTGAATACCACATTGAAACAATGTTGATGCATATTGGATAGTAAACAACACATACTTATGAAGAACTTAAGAAAAAATTGTCAATAATCTCATGACTTTATATAAAAAGTTCCTCATCAATTCACTGGTTGCAGGGCTTGGTAAAGTTTTATACGGTAAACCCAAGTCATTTCTACGTCATGTTCAATTAGGGTATCTATGATATTTTGACCAAGATAAATGTTTCCAAAATCTGACAATGATAACTACTTCCGCTGTCCCATAACAACTTGCACCAATTTCCTTTTTTGGGTGTCCGGTGTCCCATGTCCCACTTTCCTAAAATATCCACCTTTTATTCTTTTTCTATTAACCCTACCCACTTGTCATACTCACACACTTAAATTGTGGGTCAAACTCTCAAATCATCATACTCACAACCCCTTTCATACTCACAATACTTCTAAATATATATACTCTCTCATTGGAGTAAAATGGTGCAAGTTGTTATGGGACGGAGTGAGTATTCCACAACATAATCAAGAAAATATCTCTTTTCGAGATGAACTACAAAGAGGAGCGTACCTCTATCAGCATCAAAAGCAGCCCTCAGAACAACCAAGTGCGTTCATAACTCCAGACAGGAAGAACCAACCCTTGCAGAAGGTCCTGTCCTTATACAGTTATCTCCTGAACCAAGCAAGGACCAAAGTCAAACAGAAGATAGTGCAGGGAATCACGTGCATATCTTCATTTGGAATTCAAGCATATGGTAGACTGGAGCTGGTAGTAGTAGTTGGTGGCATTGCTCACCACCCTGCCTTGATATTTAAAGATAAAAATAGCATGTAGACCTCACAACCAAGGACTCCCCTGAATCATCAGTTGATTAATAAATCTTTCTGAGGTGATGTGATCTCAGATCTGTAAGATGTGTGCTGGCTTCACATAAAAATCACTTCTGTGCAAATGCAAGTTCCTTATGATTCCCTCCCCCCAACCCCCAAATATGGCAGAAATGGCTACACCAAACAAAAAACAATCTACAGATTGGTTCAATATTCAGTTAACAAATAGGTTATTCTGGGTCCATATCCATTTCATTCCTCAAAAGCCAACGAGAGTACTGCGCCAGGCACATATCCTGCATCAATTAGTTGCTCTGTCAATCCAGTCAATGACTCGGCTGCATCATTTCCCTGAAAATGAACATTATTATGCCCAGATGAAAAAGAATATGTCTTGCTCTTCAATTCAGTCCAGCTATATCCAGGATCCTTTTGCAATGCTGCATCTTTTATGAGTTTTCTGACTTTTGCTGTTTCATTCCACATCTTTGACTCTGCATACATATTTGATAGCATGATATAAGCTGAGATATCATTTGGGTCAATGCTCAGAATTTCCTCAGCAGCATAAATTCCAATATTGAAATCTTTGTGTGTTTTACAACCTGATAAAAGACAACGCCAAACCACCTTATTTGGTTCCATAGGATAGCTTCTTATAAACTCAAAAGCTCTTTTTGTTTGACCTTTACGAGAAAATATACTAACCATACAGGCCAAGTGATCTGTCCTCGGGGTAATCCCATAATCTTTTGTCATGGAATTAAAGTGATATGATCCTTCCTCCAAGAGTCCCACATGCCCACATGCAGATAATACTCCAAGAAATGTAACATCATTAGGTTTAACTCCAAATGCTTGCATCATGTAGTAGATTGCTAAAGCTTCTATACCATATCCATGTTGGGCATATCCCACAAGCATAGTGTTCCAAGAAACCAAGTTCTTTGACGGAAGGTTATCAAACACTTTCCGAGCATCACCTAGTTGTCCGCACTTGGCATACATGTCAATCAGGGCACTGCCAACCACCACATTGGAATCAAAACTGGGTTTCATAATACGGCAATGAGTCTGTTTGCCCCATTGAACGGCTGGGAGATCACCACAGATGCTTAAAATGCTTGAGTAAGTGTAAAGACTAAGGTCATAACCTTCCAAGAGCATTTCACGAAGAGATTTGACAGCTTCCTCATAATTACCTGAGTTCACATGTGCAGCAATCACCGTATTCCATGTGACAACATCATGCACATCCATCTCTTCAAAAGTTTTCAAAGTTCCTTCAAGAAGCCCACATTTGGAGTAAAAGTCAAGAATAGCATTTGCAACAAAAGTAAACGAATTAAACCCCAATTTCAAGATCAAAGAGTGGAGTTGTTTCCCAATAATGATTTCCATGGCATCAGAAAAGGCTCCAAGCACAGATGCAAATGTTCTTTCACTTGGTTTAACGCCCAAGGAGTACAATTCACAGAAAAGATCAATGGCTTCTCTTCCTTTCCCTTGTTGGACACAACCTCCAATCAATGCAGTCCAAGCTGTCAAGTGCGGCTTGTCTACCTCCCGAAAAACTTGTTGTGCCAAGTCCAACGCACCACACTTTGCATAAAGATTAACCAACCCAGTCACTACAAACTGATCCAATCTGATTCCGCACTTGACAGCAATGCCATGGACTTGCATTCCAAATTCCAAGCATTCTAATGCAACACAAGCACCCAATACACTTGCACAAGAAAACTCATTAACCATCACCCCAGCCTTCTGGGACCGCAAGAAAATCTTCAACCCCTCCAAGTTTTCACCACTCTGGCAAGCGCAAGAGAGAAGTGATGTCCACGAAACTTGATTTGGCTCCAAAATAGCATCAAAAACAGCCACTGCAGACTTTAAAAGACCACACTTGCCATAAAAATTGACCAAAGAATTACAACAAAGCTATTTAACTCCACTTCACACCTTAAAATCCTCCCGTGAAGTTCTTTCCCAATCCTTTCCGCCCCTAAACTAGCACAAGCTGAAACCACGCTGACATAAGTGTAATGATTTGGATCAAACCCATTCTCAACCATCAATCTAAAACAACCCAGAGCATCCAATGCCGAACCCATTTTCGAATAAGAAGAAATCAAGGTAGTCCATGATACAAAATTTCTTTCAGACATATGATCGAACACTTCACGTGCATCACCGATACTGTCGAATTGGCAGTACATAGACATCAAATGGTTGTTTGTATAAACATCTGGGTGAAACCCAGATGCGATCATCTTGGCATGGATTATCCGTCCTCTTAGAATGGACTTTGTTTTGGCGAATGAACGAATGAGGAGAGAGAAATTCATTCGGAGAGCTGGGCAGAGCCATTGACGGGATTGAACTTTTAAAAGAAAGTGTAATGGGCCATTTTATACTGGATAAATGGAAGGATGAAATATTGAAGGTATTTAAGGCAGACTTTTAAAATGGAAGTTGAACCTAACAAATAAACAAAAATATTTGAATTTACCCTCCTATTTCTAGTACTCCCTTCGTCCCAAAATGATATTCGCGTTTGACTATGTAAACTTTTTAAAGATATGAATACTTGCTTCATTAGCCATGTTGTGTTTATGCACGTTTAAGCCTAAATTGGTGAATTGGGAAGAATTTTTTGGGAAAATGAAAAAAAACAAATGAGAAGATCAGTTCGTTCGAGACGGAGTGAGTATTTAAATGTAGTCCGTATGCCTTTAGAACAGTTTAATGTTATGTACACCGTATTTTTTGAGATTGAATTGAGCTAACGGTGCTCTTTTGTGCGCGCGTGAACTAACCCGACCAACTTTTTGTAGTAATCCCCAGCATAATTTAGCTATCTTCTTACTTTAAATTGACAAAATTCAGACATCTAATCTCAGTTGATGCCCAAAGTTAAGTCTTTTGACCCAATGCCAGAAAGATAGTCCATTTAGTCTATTTTTTTTTTCGTTGTTACTACGAGGGAACTTTAAGCAATTATAAAAGCTACTTATAATTATATTAATGTGAATCTAAAAATTGATATTAAGCAATTATAAAAGCTACTTATAATTATGTTAATGTGAATCTAAAATTTGGTATTAATAGTATTTATAATGGTGTATCAAGAACAATTTCAAAATTTTCGTTAGAATAATTAAAAAAGTCTTAATTATTGCTCAAAATTCCTTCGTAATAACCACAAAAAATAGGGGACTATCATTCTATTCTAGGACAGAGGGAGTACTAGTAGTACACAACTACATTATTTATTCATAAATTGAGATCAAATTACACAACAGAAAAGTACAAGAAAACGATGGTATACAAAAGCTTTTTTTAACAACATTCCCTCAAAAGTCACAACACAAGATATTTATAAGTCGGGTCTGTAACTTATTGTACCATAATCATGCAATCTAGAAGAGCATATATATTTAGGCAACAGCAACAGCTTCAGCAGGTTTCTCGGGTTCGGCAGTTGTTGTTGATTCAGATGGCCAGAACTCTGTTTTCTTTCCAGTCTTGGAAACCGTCTGCAGAACTGCTTCTGGCTCGACTTTCCCCTTGACCGTCACCTTTTGTTGTTCCTGGTCAATGTCAAAAGACTCCACACCTGCACATTTTTCCACAAATGATATTGTCAGACAAGTTTTCACCTTTAGGCAACGTTCAACACCGGTATTTGGTTATGTGGGGATCATATTTCAACTGCGAAAAAAAAAAAAAAAAAAAAAAAAAAACTTTTATTTTCTGATGCGTGCACACAACAAAGTTGGATAGATGTTGTGAACGGAAAGAGTTACGGTCATCTTTCACCCAAATGTTAACAGAAATGTTACACACTTAACGAAAATTTTAAGAACTTACAAGATTTGTTAAAAATTTAACCGAAAAAGTTAACTATTCAGCTAGCACCACCAATAGCATCTACCACAATGACAGTGGTACATTACTATCATTACAGCAGGTCAATCGCCACCAATGAACACCACCACCAGTCAATCACTTCCAACAACACCCACCAATAAATGTAACTAAAACAAAAATTATAGCTGAAAAAATCTTTGATTTTTACAATCAGCAGAACAGTTATGTAACCAAATTCTCTAAAACCTTAAGGTGATAGAGAGGACACACCCACAATGTATATCATGCTTAGATATTAAAAAGAACAAGTGAAATTATCCAGGTGTTGAATTAACATTTAAACCCCTAAATCATGTAGGATCCGAAAAGATAAAGAGATGGAACAATATCAACGGCAAGGTGGCGTGGGAGAGCGGGGCATTGCCTGTGGTAGTGGAGAAGGGGGAGGGGCAGTGGCCGGACATGGGAAGATGGGGATTGTTTCGGGGTGGGTGGACGACAGTTGGGGGGGGGGGGGGGTTTATTGGTGGGCGTGAAGAAAAGGGAGTGGGACAGTAGCCAAGTAATGAGGGGAAGGGTGTGGCGGTCATGAAAATGGGTGCGAAGAAGAATGGGCTGCTGCAATTAGGGTTGTTTGATTTCGAGAAGAAATGGGATGTGGGTGAGACGGTGAGTGGGCACGCATTACTATGGAATTTTTTTTATTTCATTTTTTTTGGTAGCTTAATCTTTTCTTTGTATTTGACAATAATATATATTTAGAGATTGTAACTGATAATTTTTCTTTTAATTCAAATCCTTTATGTGACGCTCAAAGATATGTTTATAAGAAACATTTATTAGAAGTGGGTATTGGATTTCAAATCCATTTAAATATTGCTTTAAACAATATACATTTAAATATTTTTTAAAAATCAAATAAATAAAGTATAGGAGTACACAATAATTTTAAATTTTTAATATTATTTATTGTTAATTGCTCTCATGTAGTAGGCCTTGTTGAGGTTTGTTACGGAGAAGGAAAAAAATGAAGGCAAAGACTATAGTACCATGGCAAAACTGACGAAAACAAAGTACAATACAACATATGCAACCAACATCATAGTACAATGGCAAATTTTATCGTTTTCCCTTAATTTTTCATTACTACGGGGATAGTGCCTAGTGCCTGACCCAATTAAATGATTCTCAACAAAACATATACCATGTGCTCAGTGACGTCCTACAAAAGATTACATTAGAGTGCATTATGGGTGACAAATTTCCGTGCATAGCAAAGATCTGCATCATCACATTATATAGTGTTTATACATCGAGTTGGGCATTAAGAAACAAGTCATGCATCAGCTCAGATATTTTCCAGAACTTTTCTGAAGAAAACAGAGGACAAAGATTGATGCAATTCTAATCTCAGATCCAGAAAATTTTCTTCTAAGACTTTGATTATATGGACCTGGCCCTAATAGGGAATGCACCAGTATCAACAATGATTAAGTACTCCTCTGTTTTGAAATGATCTTCTTAATGTTTTGTTGTCGATACGAAGGTACTTTGAGCAATAATTTTAGGTTTGAACAGCCAAAAATTGTTACTGATCGTATTTATAATGGTAAATCAATAACAATTTTATATTTTCATCGGGATAAGTAGAAGTAACCTAAATTCATTGCTCAAAGTACTTTCCTATTAACAACAAAAAAAAAGTGGGAAGATCATTTCGGGACGGAGGGAGTAATACTATATGGCCCCATATATAACTGAGGACAATTTAGGAAATAACATCATTAATATCAACGAAACATCAACTTTATCTAAATGTGCGCAATTATGAATGTAACTAGCTTTAGGAGGAAGTCAAGCAAGACACGGAAACAGTAAATAATAAGTAGAGGAAGAGGTTGACAAACCTTCCATTTTGCCTAAAACCCTCTTAACAGCTCCAACACAACCTCCACATGACATGGCAACCTTGAGAACAACAGTCTGCATACACAAAAGCGTATTAAAAGTAAGTAAAACACAATACCCTCTTTAATGCAACATAAGACGAAGACGTACTAAATAAAGCAAAAGATATTAGAATGGAAAGGAAAGCTAAAATAGGGGGCTTAGGTTAGGTTCTGGCCATATCTCACGTTACTTCACTATGTTTCCCTACTCCATTTGCATTCCAGTTAATAATATTTTTGGGTGACAACTAAGATATGCAGATGATTAACAAAAAAGAATGGTTATGTGATCCACGGAGTGTTTCTCACATGCATTTTCAGTCTATAAAAGAAGATACAAAACCCACAAACAAAAAAAAGGCACAAAATAATTGTTGGAGTGAAACGAAGGCTATAGGAATGGAGTGTAGCAGTTTTTATCCGAACTACCCCCACCCCGTCATCTATCATAAATTATGATCAAACAAACTGGATTGCTACACTTCCAATAAAGGTTTTAATTCTTCATTCTCAAAATATAAAAAGATAATACAAACGTTGGATTATCAAAATTCACGTGTAGCTAATTTACCAATGTACATAACACACACTTATTCATTGCAAGATCAAATCTACCATCTAAGTCACCATATGCAAGTGGGCTCCATCATTAACATATTAAAAAGGCAAAAAGACACCTATAACCTAACGGCATATTTCAATTTTTACATATCCTTTTTCAGGAGAAGATTTCCATTCGTTAAACAGATATCCAATCCTAATAGTTGGATTGGCAACACAAAATTTTCCTAAAGTTTGACAAACCATCCATCTATCCATCCATCCAAACAAAATAGTCCGTCCCTCAATCCTTTTCAGTTTTACCCACAAAAAAATGTTTCATTTTTTTATTTTTGGCGCAGTAAAAAAAACTGTCTAGTTTCTTGAAAAGAATTGTAGGAGTGGGAATTTTACAACACGTTCAAGAAGGTTCAAGGAAAGATGAATTTATAAAAAAAAAATGTCTTTTTTGGTACTAAAAAAAGATGAATTTATACATTTTGACCCCCTTGTTTTTGGGTGAATTTTGCACTAAATTATCATTTTGACTCCCCTTGTATGCTAAATTTCAATACATTAACTTAATATACGTATGTCCGTAAAACAATTTTGACCCCCTTTCTGAATTTTCTGGCTTCGCCACTGATTACGGGTAATGAAAAAGGAATCCTCTACCGATTATGAACACAACAATTTCTTTACCCAAATTTCCAGGGAAAAACAAACAAATAAAAGAGGAACCATAAGAAAACAAGAGCATCAATAGTGAACAATCTGGTAAAAATCGTTCTTCCTTCACATAGTAATCGTAAAAAATCAAGTCCGCAACATTATCTCCAAGAAGTCAACATCAAATCAATGCTATCAAACCGAACAAATATTCACGATCACGAACACAAACACAAACATACATACTAGTAATTATTATATTTAACCCTAAATAATGAAAAAGGAATCTGAAAGTGATTGTAATTGAAGATTGAAGGAATGAAAGAAAATAATACCTGAGACATTGTTAAATCTTGACGAGAGAGATTGGAATTTGGAGGGAGATGATTATTTGTTTCGATTGTTGAGGGTAAAAAAAAAAATAGTTGGGAAGTCGTGGCCCTCTTGGGGTTTATATAGAGCGAAAAAACACGATAAGGTAGTGGGTGGAAGTGGAACCGATTTAATTTACGCATTGCAGCGGCACAAAATATGGTCACAAAATCTTGCTCACAAGATGAGGTGGTGATATTTTATTGGCTGCATCGATAATGGACCCGTCGCACTCTAATTAAAAACACCAATAACATCATTACACTTAGGATTTTGTGAACAAATTTTTGTAATTATTTTGTGCCCCTAGTATTATTCTTAAATTATACTTGGGGAGGTTAGAATTGGTTTCTATTGGGTGAGTAGTTGTCCGTCATATAATTGCCGAGAAATACAAATACTCCGAGTTTATTGCAAAAGTGACATGCCTACTTTGTGCACTATATCAATTTGACTCGCATACTTTGGAAACATCAAATGTGGGTTGCGTACTTATGATTTTAAAAATTTTGAGACCACTTTTTTAACACCAGTTAAAAAACATAACGGAACGCTCCAAAAAGCTATTCAACCGTTAATTTTTTATAACCTGCCTTATTTTTTTAACAGACATTTCTCACCCAATAATCTTGAACAAATTAGACTTTCAAGAACAAAAAAAAAAAAAAAAAAAAAAAAAAAAAACACTTCCAAAATCCAGTTCATCAGCCTCGTCAATCTGAAGAAATCAAGGTCAAGAGAAAAACCCAGATCAAGGCAAAAATCGTTTGAAGAAATCGATGTCGTAGTACCCTCCGTCGGCGACGAGGGTATTGATTCCATGGCGACCAGATTTGAATTTTGAAGAAAACCCCAGATCTGGGTTTCAGGAAAAAAAGATCTGGGTTTGAGAGAGAAAGAGAGATTGATGCTATGATTCGCCATTGACTTCGTTCTAATCATCATCTTCACTCATGTATTTGCCGGACCATAAACCTCAGCCGATTGATTTCTACAAAGAACCGACGCCAGTAGCGGTCGGAGGAGGCGACGGCGACATGGTCATTTGAAGTCAACCCCACCAACATCGACCATCATCACCAACACATGATCATCGGCGACTACAGCAGCGGCGGCGAGGACGGCCACGAAGTGAAAGCTCCGAAGAAGCGAGCTGAAACTTGGGTCCAGGAAGAGACTCGGACCTTGATCGGTCTCCGCCGCGAATTCTACGGCTACTTCAACACTTCTAAGTCGAACAAGCATGAAGCATGTATGGGACCAGATCTCGTCGAAGATAAGGGAGAAAGGGTTTGATAGGTCAGTTTTGTCATTTATATGGAGTTTTAATTGAAATTTTGATGAGTCAAAATTGGTCTTAATTAAGTAATGCCTGTTAAAAAAATTAACGTAGTTACAAAAAATTGACTGATTGATAGGTTTTTTATTGTCCCGTTATATTTTTAACGGGCATTTAAAAAGTGGTCTCAATTTTATTAAAATCATAAGTACGCAACCCACATTTGATGTTTCCAAAGTACGCGAGTCAAATTGATATATTGCACAAAGTACGCATGTCACTTTTGCAATAAACTCTATATCTGAGAAAGAAAGAAGATAGTCTCATTTTGATTTTTTATTATTAACAAAAATGAACTTTGATTAAACATTACTATCAATCTAATCATTCTAGTGAAATTCTAAAAATTATAATTGATTAATCATTAAGTGATTTATCAAAAAAACATTTTAGAATTTTATTATGATGGTTAGATTGACACCAATGTTTGATTAAAGTTTAATTTTGTTGACCATAAAAATCAAACTGAGACTATTATTATAAATTGATTAGGATAATTATATTTTTTAATATTTTAGTTAAAAAAAATTGTGGTTAAAGTTTAATTGACTTAACCATGAGGCCATCATTACAAGAGGAGTTTATTGCAAAATTGACATGTGTACTTTCAATTTTGAATAATACTAGGGGCACAAAAAGGTCACAAAATCTTAGGTGCAGTGATTTTATTGGTGTTTTAATTAGAGTGTGGCGGGTCCACTATCGCTATAACCAATAAAATATCGTCACATCATTGTGTGAGCATGATTTTGTGATTTTGTTTTGTGCCCCTAGCATTGCTCTTCAATTTTTATCAATTTGACTTGCAAACTTTGGAAACATCAAATGTATGTTGCGTCCTTAATGTTTTGAAAATTTTGATACCACTTTTTTAATACCCGTTAAAAACATAACAGGACATTCCATATAGGGGGTAACAATGAAAATATAAAACTTACAGCCTAAATTTATAGTCAATAAAATTAGGACTTGAAAGAAAATTAAAACCCTAACTATTTGTCGCAGCCTTCTAACCTTCTTCCCAACGCATTAGCTGCCCTTCCATTTATATTCAGGCATGAGTCCTTCCCCATCCCTCTCCAGTCTGGCGCCGTCACCCTTGCCCACACCCGCCCAATCGTCCCTCACCGGTTAGCCGTCACATGCTTCCTCTCCGGCGCCATCATTACCTTCTTCTCCGGCGAGGTTCATGCCCACTTGACAAACCCATCTCCCATTCCCTGCTCTTTTTCCGTTCGACTTTCCCCCTCAAAACCACAATCGGCCACTCTTTTTTTGCTAGATCTAGTTCTGAACTGAAATTCGCCCCTCATCAAAAATCGAAGTCACCCTCCACCTCGTTCTTTCTCTCCCCCAGAGGCAGATTCGTCTTATTGAATTTGTACCGAAATTGTTTTTTTTTTTTTTTTTAGATCTGAAGAGAATTTTGTTTGTTATTTCATGGTGCGTGTGTGAGTTTGATTGTGTGTAATTGTGTGTTAGTTTGAATTCGAGTATAACATCATATTTGGGATTCAAATATGGGTTTTTACATCATGGGGCATGCGTGAGTTTGAATCTGAGTTTTTGAAGATTTGGGTGACGCCTTTGTTTGATTGGGTGTTGAGGATTTTGGAAATGGAGGTTGATGGTTGTGTTGAGACTGATATAGATGGAGATTAATGGTGGAATGAAACTGGTGTAGAAGGAGATTGATGGTGGTGGTGGTCGGGTGGTGGTGGTGACCTTAGGGAAGACGATTGGGATTGGGATAAAGAGATGAATTTGTATTTTAAAATGTACTTTCACCTCCTTAATCTATTATATACTACATTAAAAAAAACATTGAGTTTTATTCATTACACTTTTAGCCCTTATATGGAGTATCCCGTTACTTTTTTAACGGGTGTTAAAAAAGTTGTATCAAAATTTTCCAAACATTAAGTACGCAACAGATATTTGATGTTTCCAAAGTTTGCGAGTCAAATTGATAAAAACTGAAAGTACGCATGTCAGTTTTGCAATAAACTCATTACAAGAGAAAGTAAAGTTTTACTGTCTTTCTCTCTCTCTCTCTCTCTCTCTCTCTCTCTCTCTCTCTCAACTTCTCTCCCTCTCAACCCGAAAAAACTTCAATCCTCTTTCATAATTAATCTTCAACAACACAATTTTTGTAATCTCAATTTGTTGAGATTACAATAATTGTGTTGTTGTTTATGTTTTTCTCTTCATTTTTCATGTTTTTGTTTTGTATTTTTGTCCTTTTAAGATGATGATGATGATTCACGAAGCCACGAGGATGATTGTTGATATGAGCATAATATGTCAATTATATTTAATCAATATTTTGACGGGGCTTCCTTTTGAAATTTGGTTGGAAGATAATCATTCTCATCGGTATATCATAATCTATCATCATTATTCTTTTTCTATTTGTTTGACTTGTTTTTATGTTTATTTAATAAGTTTGCGAATTGGATATTCTCTCCATAGTCGAGAGCCTTTGTATTCTCCCCATTGCGTTGTGAGCCTTTGTCTATTGTTTGTGTTTGTTTTTGTTGTAATGCTTGGAACACTTGGTTTAACTCTTGTTGTCGACCCAAATGATTCCATTTATCGTGTCTTCAAAGCCAAATTTTACTATTGTAGAGTTTTTGTGAATGTCAGTGATAGGCAGTTTCCAAGTTATACTTGGAGAATCATTTATGCGACCCAAGTCATGCTTCAGAAGATCGTTCAATGTAGATTTGATTCAGGGTTCTCTATTGTGTATGTTAATCGGTTCGCAAACATTGTACGAGATGAGGCTCCGATCTATGTGGAGTGCCATCTTTTATCTTTTATGTGAATGAAATTAATTTACCTTAAAAAAAAAAAAAAAAAAAAACATGAGGCCATCATTCAAAAAAGAAAAAACTCAGAAAGTATGTTCATCAATTTTCGTTGTTACTCCCTCCATCTCAAAATACATGTCATTTTATAAGTTAAATTTTTGTCTCAAATACTTGTCGTTTTACTATTTTTCATATCATTTTTGTTGTTGTATACCAAATTATACCTTTATTAATGATATTGAACTACTCCATCCGGTCCAAAATAACTGTCGCTTTTGAACTAAAATTTTAGTCCAAAATAACTGATACTTTTGAGCTAAATATCTTTCTTACCCTTGCATTGAAACTTGTTTTGTTTTATTAATTGTCTTAGTTGTGAGATAGTAATGTAGTAATGATGCACACTTAATATGGGTAAAATTGACACTTTAATCACTAAATCATGATATTAATTGCTTTCTTTAAGAATTGTGCAAAAACCAAAAAAGTCACCAGAAGGAGTATCTCTTGCACACAAATTTAATTGCCTAGGTAATTAGATTACTTTAAATGTATATAAGACTGTTTGACATCCATTAATTGCATTTATTAATATGTGTGCAAATGGCTAAAACGACATGCATTTTGAGATACATGACGGAGGTCGGAGGCACATATGGGCAAAGGGGTCAATTGACTCCCCTAAAGCTTCTAACTTCGCCACTTAGACCCCTTTAATTTATAATGAAAAATTCAATATTTGTGACTTTGACCCCCCTAAACTTTAGCTTTATTCTTAATGGCCCCTAAAGTTTGAAAAAAATTTGGGTATTAATCTATTACTATATCTTAATATCAGTTATATTTTTGAGCTAAGTAAAGTGAAAAGCTATATTGTAAAGTTAGAAACTAAAATGGAAGGTTATAATAACAAAATTTAAAATTTAATCAGTTTTTTTTTTTAATTTTTTCATTCAATTAAATTAACCATTAAAATTGGAATCATTATGTGCGAGCCTTTTATACGGTAAAGGGGAGAAGCTGAATTGATTGTCATCGGTTTCATAAATTTACCACCATTTCCCCTTTTGTGTATAGACATAGTACATGCTCAAAAAGATATTGCAGTACAAACTTATGTAATGAAGTACTACAAAAGTAGAAGAAATAGAGTAATTTACCAAATTGACCTGCGTACTATGTCAATAACACCGAATTAACCACCGTACTATCTAAACTACCAAACTAACCTGCGTACTATCCATAAATTGACCAAATCAACCTAAATCACTAACGGGCGTTAATGAATGTCAATGGTCGTTAATAAGTTAACAAAAATTACAATCAAAATTTCTAAATCTATTACTCATAATTTCAAGGACCAAAATGCAAATAAAAAAACACACCCCACAAACCCAACCCACTAACCCAAATCTTCCCTTCTAGATGTCACAACCCCCCTCCCCCCAATTTCAACCACTCCTTCCCTGCGCTCTCCACCGCTCTTCATCGAAGACCTCCCCCCTCGCATGCCACCGGCAACCGCCACCCAATCAGGCTGCTTTATCCCTTTTTTTCCAGCATCCTTGTCGTTTACCACTCCTATGTTGGGGGCCTCCTCCCCATCCGTCCGATTTCGTTCCTTCTCCGTCAACGACCGACCAACACATCCCAACTGGTATTTTTTTTTTATTTTTTTCGTCGGCCAGCTCCCCCAGTTTCCTTCTAGAAATCCCATCTCCAGGCAACAAGACTTTCAAAAATTTCTCCCTTCCATTGATTTACGATTGCCCCTAATTTTGAAATCTGATCAATTCTCTTCTTGAATGTGTGTCACCCCACCCTCGACTGCTCTAGGTCTTTCTTTCTCTTGGCGATCCTGTTGCAGAACATGCAAGAGTTTTTTTAATCGGTTCTTAAATCTGATAAATTCTATGCTTGGGTACTGAACTGACATTTCAGTTTGTTTCTAATGTTCATATAATCTATTGGGAAATCAATCAGATTCTAAAATCTAACAAATACCTTGTTTTGGTGTGTTCAGTGTGTGGGAGTCATTATGTTGGTGGCAATTGGTTGGGTCATGGGTGGTGGTGATGTTACTTTCAATGATGGTGGAATGGTGTTTGTTTTATGGTTATGATGGTGGGGGTATTATAACTCAGATGTGATTATGGATCTCAATTAAGAGGGTCAAGGTTACATTCTTTAAGGAAATTAACTTTCACTGTCCAACGAAGCTGATAAGAACCCGGACATATGGATCTTTCTTGATTAAGAGAGGGAAAGTTGATGTTTGAATAAAAATTTGATATTCACAGGTGAAAGCTTGGAAAGAGATAGACAAATTACAAAGTGAAGAATATGATGGAGGGTATATCAGATTGTTAATTAGGGACTACATTGTACTTTAATAAAAATGCTATTTTTTGTATTTAAGAAATGGTGGGTCTGCATATAATTCCCTGTATTATAATTGGGCAACAAGTATACATTATGTTATATTTCGGTAATAACAAAAGAAAACAATGAGAAATTTAATTATTAAATATATAAATTTTATTAACAAGAAGGTGGTGGATTCCTTTTTAATGTTTTCAAATGGTTCAGACTTAGGAGGATGGTGGAGCAAGTTATTGGAGTTTACTTTACTTTATAAGGCGTAATTTGAAATTTTTTATTGTAATTTATGTTAACTTATTAACGACCGTTAACATTCTTTAGCGCCCGTTAGTTCTTTAGGTTGATTTGGTCGATCTATGAATAGTACGCAGATTAATTTGGTAGTTTAGATAGTACGATGGTTAATTTGGTGTTATTGACATAGTACGCGGGTCAATTTGGTAGATTACTCGAAGAAATAAGCTTCCTACCAACTTAATTTCACGTGGATCTACTTGATTGTACTACGTTAATACTCCCTCGGTCTCTAAATGGGTGTCCATTTTCAGAAAATTTTTGTCCCAAAATGAGTGTCCATTTTGATCATAACTTTATCCCTAAATGTTCTTTTTTGATTTTTTTTTCATCGGTCTCTTTATACTTGCAAAAACTAAATGTTTGTAAAGAGGATTACAAAATTATACTCCCTCCGTCCCACCCGACTTAGGACAAAATTCTATTTTGGGCGTCCACTCCACTTAGGACATCCCTAAATGACAAGTTTATATTACTTTAATATTCAATGGGACCCATTTGTCATACTCACAACAACAATCCATTTACTATTCCACCCACTCATTCTCTCTCATATTTACTTTTCATACTCACAACACATCCTCCACTCATTCTCTTTCCTCTTAAAATAATAGTTCTCCTTAATCCCCGTGTCGGGACCAATTGTCCTAAGTCGGCCGGGACGGAAGGAGTATATGTGTTAGTGCAGAACTGAGGTGTTACCTCGGATGTTGCCACTGACAGTCCAAGTGCTGTGACGAAATTCTTTGTAATTTGATATTTCTTTCTAATGTAATTTTTATACGAATGTCCTAATATTATTTTCTAGATGTTGGTCCATATTTTCAGGTATAATAAAGTTGGTTTATGGAGCTTAAAATGTGGAAGGAAAATTAATGGAAATTTATTCATAATTGGCGAGTAAATGAAGGAGTCTCAAACATATTTAACATGTGTTAAATATGGAGAAAAATGTGGGAGACCATTTCAAAGTTGTTGTTGCTGATTAATTGAAGATGTACAAGGCTTTGGAAGCATGAGGTACAAGAAGGAGAAGCAAGGACTTGGGCTTCAAGAAAGCGGTTGAGAAAAATATGGAAAAGAAGACCAAGTCTTCCTTGAAGATAGGAGATCATGGCCAACTCACTCCACTCTCCTCTCACACGATCACAAACAGCCCAAGGCTGTTATTTGTGTAGCCTCCAAGTCTTGGTTGGCTATAAATAGATGCTTGGATGAAGATTGAAGACAATCCAATTTGATACACACATCCATAGCACAAAAAGACCAAAGTACTCTTGGCTCCTTTTGAGATTCTTTCTTCCATACACTCTTTTATCACTCAAATACTTCGGGTTTGAGTGAGTTTTGGTTAGGATAGAATCTTGTACTTTGTTCTTACTTTGGTTCCATAGAGAGTATATCATAGTTTGTATAGGGAACCATTTAAACTTTGTAATTGGTTTTGATTATAAGGTTTTCGCCATCTAGGCATCTCAAGTTATATTTATATAACTTGAGAAAAATATTTCTCTTGTGCTATTTATTTTCCGCTGCAAAAACTCTACAATTTTTTTGTGTGTATTTTATGTCCGTCTGGAGTGTTACCTGGGGTGTTACTTAACACTTGAGGTAACATCTGTTCTCAGCAAGCTATTGACAAACAATTTCAATTAGCACCAGAGCCCGGTCACTTGACATACAAAGTGATTCGTTCCAGATTTGTCATGGCTTTCGATCCTGCTAATCTTAATCAGAAGCGTCTTCCTGTTTTAGATGGCTCGAATTATGCTTATTGGAAGATCCTCCTACGCTCGCATATCAAATCAATTGATCTTCGGGCATAGCGATCTATAACAAATGGTTACTCTCTCCCTATGTTACCTCCAGATGAAGATGGTGACGTTCAAGTCAAACCTGAATCAGAGTGGACCAATGAAGAGATTACTCTAGCTAATTATAATGAAAAAGCACTTAATGCTATTTTTGAATGGGTTGATATGCATATTTTTAAACTTATTCAAAATAGTTCCACTGCTCAAGAGGCATGGGACACTTTACAAAGATTTTGTGAAGGTGATAGTAGTGTGCGTGATAATAAACTTAGAACCCTTACTGGAAAATTTGAAAGATTGAGGATGGGTGAAAATGAAACTATTTCATCCTATTTTGAAAAATTGTTTGATATTGCAAATGAGGGTCAACTTTTGGGTGAACCTTTTACCAACAAACAACTTGTTTCAAAAGCTATTCGAACTCTCCCCGAGAGGTTCAATATGAAAGTTTCATCTATTGAAGAAGCCCACAATCTTTCTACAATGAACATCAATTCTTTAATGAGTATTTTGAAAAATTTTGAGTCAAATCTCCTTGAACAAAGTGAGGCTTCTAAAGGGAAAAATATTGCTTTAAATGTGCAATCCTCAGACTTTTCAAATGATAATGAAGATGAAATTTTTGAAGAATTGGATGAAAATGCCAGTGTTGCTTTACTTTCTAGAAAGTATAATGCTATGGTTAAAAAGTTTAACAATGAAAAAGTGCAGGTTAAAGCAAAGGAGAAACAAACCAAGGTGTATGATTCGATGCCAAGAAGGACGTTCCCATCTACTCAAAAGTCAGCCCCTATGCGTAGAGCATCCTCAGATCAATCAAGGTCTGATCCCAAATACATTGATTCAATTCAATGTCATGCTTGTTCGGGATGGGGTCATTACGAAAACGAGTATGCCAACACACTACGGAAGAAGGGAAAGAACCTATGGGTATCCCTGAGTGACAATGAAGATGAGGGTTCAGTCCAGGAAAAAGAACCAGATCAAACAACCATGTATGTCACAGTCAGTGACTTGCAGACTGAACATGTTACCAGAGATGTTATGTCAACTGAGATAACATCCGAGACCACATCTGTCAGGTATAACAATTTCAGTTCTGATAATAATGCTTGTTTCATGGTTTCCACTAATCTTGATACAGGAAGTTCGCAAGAGGATGAGATGAGCAAAGATAAGCTCATTGAAGACTTAAAAATCCTCTATAAGGATATGCTCAAGGAATGGAAGAAGGAGAAACAAATGGTTAAGACTTTAACCAAGAAGAACGATGGACTCAAGGCCTACTTGAACCGAATGGAAGCTCAAGCATCCCAGAAAGATGCCGAGCTAGAAAAAGTCAAGGCCAAGTTGACTCTAGCCGAAACCACCTTGAAGAAGCTCAACACCGGATCGTCCAAACTTGATGAGATCCTAAACTTGGGTAAGCCTTTGAGAGCATGTATTGGTTTCCGAGATTCATTAGAAAGTATTACTTCTTCTTTGTCTTGTAATGAACATAACATAAATTTTGTAAAAGGTCACGAGTTTGATCAAAATTCTTGTTCAAATGATGTTTCTGACATAGGGAAAGTGTGTCAATACTGTCACACGATTGGACATCTTAAAAATAAATGTACAAAGCTTTCAAAGAAAGAGTCCAGTCCAGATGTGTTACCTGAAGTGTTGCCCAGCACTCCAGATAACACACACTGTCAGAAAGTCAAAATGTCAAAAAAGAAGTCATGGAAACCAAAAGCCAATGTAAGATGTGATGTTGTATATACTGCCTTAAAAACAAATGTTGAAGGATCATGGTATTTTGATAGTGGGTGTTCACGCCATATGACGGGAACAAAAATGTTTTTAAAAAACTATGAATCCGTTCAAGGGGGTAGTGTAACTTATGGTGGTGGGAGCAAGAGTAACATAATAGGAAAAGGAACACTAAATGTAAATGGTTTTCCTGCTTTAAAAAATGTCTTGCATGTAGATGGCCTAGTAACTAATTTAATTAGTATTAGTCAACTTTGCGATGACAATATGGAAGTAAAATTTAACAAGGACACTTGTGAAGTTTTTTATGGTACTAACAATTGTGTTATGACAGGAACTAGATCAAGTGATAATTGTTATCGTGTGGAAGATAAATTCGTGTGCAACACCGCACAAATTGATGTCACAAACTTATGGCATCAAAAGTTGGGACATGTTCATTTGAGGAACATTGATAAGATCGTTAAGTTAGATGCTGTTATAGGAATTCCTAAACTAGATCTTAAAAATCCTATCATTTGTGAAGATTGTCTTAAGGGGAAACAAACTCGTGTTGCCCATAGTGCTGCCCAACATTCCAAGCAACACTCTGGAACAAACACTGTTTTCAACTCTTACATATGGATTTAATGGGTCCAGTTGAGGTAGAGAGTTTTGGAGGAAAGAGATATTCTTATGTCATTGTTGATGATTTTTCGAGATTCACTTGGGGTTATTTTCTAAAAGAAAAATCGGAAACTTTTGAAAAATTTAAACTTTTACACTCCAAAATCAAAAACATGTTTTGTGCCTCTATCTTTAGAATCAAATCTGATCATGGGAGAGAATTTGACAATGTTTTATTTTCTACTTTTTGTGAAAGAAAAGGAATACATCACGAGTTTTCAGCTCCTAAAACACCTCAACAAAATGGGATGGCCGAAAGGAAAAATTGTACGTTACTTGAAATGACTCGTGTGATGTTATTTTCTAAAAAGATTTCTAAAAGATTTTGGGCCGAGGCACTTAACACGGCTTGTCACACAATTAATAGAGTTTTTCTAAGACCCGGAACCACTATGACATCTTATGAAATTTTGAATGGCAAGAAGCCAAAAGTTCACTATTTTCATGTCTTTTGGTGTGTGTGTTACATTTTGAATGACCGGGATTACTTAGCAAAGTTTGACTTTAAAAGTGATAGGGCGATATTTCTTGGATATGCGGCAAATAGTCGGGCATATAGGGTTTACAATCTTAGACTAAAAACCATCAAAGAATCTGTTAACATTGTTTTTGATGATCTCTCTAGTATTTCAGGTGAAGGTGCTCAAGAGTCTCCTCTGGTGTTGTTAGAAGATGTCATACAAACTGCAAATGACATCACAGATGTTAACATAGATACTGAGCAGAATGTTATCATAGATGAGACAGCACCTCAGGCAACACCTGAGTCCAGTGATCCATCCGAGTTTGATGCAGAAGTTCATGATGACGCAAGAAGGGATCCTCCACCCAGAATTCGTAGGAATCATTAATTGGGGAAGTGAATGAAGGGGTCCGAACAAGAAACAAAGAACCCGTGAATTATCGGGAAATGGTAAGGTATGTGTGCATGTAAACCACATACACCAAGGTAAAACACTCTTGTTTTGTGTCATCCATAGAACCTAAAAATGTGATTGAAGCTTTAAAAGACAATTTTTGGATTCAAGCTATGCAAGACGAACTAGATCAATTTACCCGAAATAATGTATGGCTTTTAGTACCCCGTCCCATTAATACTAATGTTATTGGGACAAAATGGATTTTTAAAAACAAAACGGTTGAAGAGGGTAATATTGTTCGAAATAAAGCTCGTCTTGTGGCTCAAGGCTATACACAAGTGGAAGGTATCGACTTTGACGAAACCTTCGCACCCGTGGCTAGAATTGAGTCTATAAGACTTCTCTTAGCCATAGCTTGTTATCTTAGAATCACTTTGTATCAAATGGATGTTAAAGCAGTATTTTTAAATGGATATTTAGATGAGGAAGTTTTTGTTGAACAACCTAAAGGTTTTGAAGATCCATCCCAACCAAACCATGTGTATAGACTTGATAAAGCCTTATACGGTCTAAAACAAGCTCCGTGCGCATGATATGATCGTTTAACTAGTTTTTTGCTTGAATATGGTTTTATTCGAGGAGAGGCGGATAGAACCTTATTCATTTTAAAACATGGAAAGGAACTTGTCATTGCTCAAATCTATGTTGATGACATAGTCTATGGCTCTACTTCAAAAATTTGTTTAAATGATTTTGCAGAGGCTATGACATCAACTTTCGAGATGAGCATGATAGGTGAACTAAACTTCTTTCTTGGCTTGCAGGTGAGACAACTACCCGATGGAATATTCATCTCACAAAGTAAGTACGCAAAAAATCTAGTCAAGAAATTCGGATTGGAGGGGTCAAAAAGTTCCTTGGTTCCCATGGCTACTACACTTAAACTCGGCAAGGATGAAGGGGGAGAAGCAGTCGATCCTACCCTTTACCGTTCCATGATTGGTAGCCTTCTTTACCTTACCTCTAGCCGAACCGACATTATGTTTTCTGTGTGTGTCTGTGCACGATACCAATCCAACCCTAAAGTCTCTCATCTTAATTCTGTGAAAAAGATAATTAAATATGTTTCCGGAATAAGCGAATTAGGAATTTGGTATGCTAAAAATACAAATACAAATCTAGTAGGCTTTAGTGATTCGGATTGGGCGGGGGATATAGATGACAGAAAAAGTACTAGTGGGGGGTGTTTTTACTTGGGTAATAATCTAGTATCATGGTATAGTCGTAAACAAAATTGTGTGTCGCTCTCTACTGCTGAGTCTGAATACGTGGCAGCGGGGAGTTGTTGTACTCAATTAATATGGCTAAAACATATGTTAGACGACTATGGGCTTGAGAGTAAAAATATGATCATGTACTGTGATAGTTTGAGTGCCATTAACATTTCCAAGAACCCAGTCCAACACTCCCGCACAAAACACATTGATATTCGTCATCATTTTTTTTAAGAGATATGGTTGAAAAAGGCTTAATAACTATAGAGCATATTGATACCAAGTATCAATTGGCGGACACTTTTACAAAAGCCTTAGACCTTGAGAGATTTTCTTTCTTGAAGAACTCTCTTGGTCTTTGTAATCTCTAAAAATCTCCTGTTTTCTGGTGTTACCTCAAGTGCTACCAGCATCTGAGATAACACCTGTATATTATTTTTTTTTTAAAAAAAAAAAAAAAAAAAAAAAAAAAAATTAAAAAAATTTGGCTTTCTGTTTTAATCTGTCAATGAGTAGTATTTTCTATTCATTGATGGTGGCACATACTGACCTTTTTGTTATGGTAGGATAACTCTTTAGGTAACATTATTGATAACATTCCTTTTTTAAACTCAAAAGTGACAAAGTCACTAATTTTTTTCAAAGGCAAAAAGGCTAAATACACTTATAATATTTTCTTAGTAGCTCGGGGCACGACGTTCGCTGCGACGATGCACTCTTTTCAAAGGGGGATATTATCTAGTGATCTTGTACTAAGTATTAGGAACATGAAGTTCGCCACTACAATGTTCCTACTTGAACGGTACAAATCACTAAAACATGTCTACACTTTATAAGGACTCGGGGCACGGAGCTCGCTACTACGATGCTTCCTTGTAGATAAAGAAGTGTGAATCATGTTTATATTTTTAAGTGTTTGAAGATGAAGAACAAGTTTTTTTATTATTTTGCCTAACTAGTTAATATTTGGCAAGCTTGTTCTACCTCAATTGCTTATTAAAGAAGCATATCTTCGCCTCAAAAGTGAGGTCATCTCGCCTTAATTGCCTCAATATAATCAAGGGATGTTATCATAAGTGTTGTCTTAAAGTGTTACCATCGTTTCCATCAACACATTAGTGTGTACTACATTCGTTTCTTTATTTAATTTTAATCTCAGATTTGTTTGTTAAATTTTCAAAGTTTGAAAGTCTTTTTATTATCTATAACAAAAATAGTTTACAATTTTGAAAAAGTCTTAAACAAATCTTTTATCTTTGATAAAATTTAGTTGGAACAATCTTCCTACAATTTAGGGATTCATCTTTAAAATTTTGTGGAGATTGTTGCACTCTTTATTCTATATTTTTTTTACTGTTGTTGTTCTTTTCGTCTTTTATTTTTTTCTTTTCTTCTTTTTCGTTTTATATATTATTTAAAAAATTAAATTAAATTAATAACCGAATGTGTAGGGGAGTTGGTTAGTTGTGTGCTTGTAAATAGGTTGAGTTAATTTAGGTTAGTTTTAAATGTGAGGAAAAATAGGGGTTTAGTTAATTTAAATAATAAGAGTTAAGTTTAGATTAAATCTTTATCCTTTTTTTCACATTCTTAAACTCCCTAAAATATCTTCTCCTAATTACTCTCCTTATTTTTCTCACCAAACTCTTTTTAACTCCTCCCCTCCTCTCCTCACCGCCTTCTTCAATTCGGCGACAACCCAAAACCCTCAAAACCCTTCTTCGACTTCTCCAAAAAATTCTCCAATTTCTTCCCAAAAATTCAACAATGATGAAACCCCCTCAAAACACTATCCAACCAGCACCATTGGAGGAGTCACCGGGTGATGCCTCACGTGTTGCCTCACCCATGGACATCTCACCAATTGTTTCCCAAATTTCTCAACAAATTGCAATGTCCATTGATGAGCCCTCACAAGTAGCTACCTCAGCTCGTCCTCCACTCCCGGCGACTGCTTCAAAACCTCCAAGTTCCGCCACTAAACGAATCAAGAGAAAAGCTCCGTCAACTTCAACCAAAATTGGCGCAGTTCCACAAGCTCGAAAGAGGACCTCCAACCGTCTAAGTGCAAAGGCAATGTCAAAAGTTCCTTCCAACACTTCTGATGACCCAGTACATGTCTCCGATGAGGAAGAAGAAGAATCTCTCGGTCTCTCTTCCGATCACAACTCGGACCAGAATTTTGTTGTTCAACCGGCTGAACGAACTCAATCTGTAGAGAGCCTGGATACTTGGGTAGAAAAAGAGGAAGAAACTCTTGCTGCAGCTCAAAAGCGAGTGACAAAAGCCAAGGGGAAACAGAGTGTTGTCTCGGGTGCTGGCAAACCTCCGAAACCTTCCAAGGTAACATCTCGATCTTCAAAACCCCATTGCGCCCCAGTTACGTCTTCTGAATTATTTGATGCTTCTGATGATATTTTGGAAACAAGTATTGATAAAAATGATGAGGCATTTCCACAACCCTTTTCTACATTCGAATTTTTTGAACGGGCCAATATGCAAAAATGGCTTGATATTTCGGGTTTAAAAATGCACCGTGAGAAGCATATTGATGAGGCTAGTCTTAAGAAGCATGGTGTTTATCAGTTCTTAAAAGATAGAAATGTTTTAAATGCCAATCTCTATCCCGAGAACTATGTTGATGCCATTATTCGAAACTTTTTTGCTAATCTTCATCCCAACCTAGATAATGAAAATTCCAACCAATTCGGCAAATTCTTTCTTCGAAGTAAAGTTCTTCGAATAAACCCATCTTTGATTAATAAAGTGCTTGGTTTGCCTAACGTTGATGATGATGGGGTGTTAGCCGATAGGGATGATATTGCCAAAGTTTTGTCTAACAATGTTGTTAAGAAATGGCCAACAAAAAAGGATGAACACTTTCTTGCCTCTTCCCTCACCTCACTTTTTTCGGTTCTACACAAATTGTGTATCTTTAATTGGCTCCCACCAAAAATGAACAATATGTAACCCTCGAACAAGCTCGGGTCCTACATAAATTGGGGTTGAACCGGAAATTGAATTTTGGGAGATTGATATTTAGACATTTAGCCACTTGGGGAATGAAGAAATCGATCTCATATTTGCCTTATCCTTCTCTCATTTTCCAAGTGATAAAATCCCAAAAATTTTCACTTATGGATTCGGACGAGTATACTCATGAGCTTGACTATTACCGAGTGGATAGTCTTTTGACTAAACTGGGAAAGGGTGGTATTAGATACACCGGTGACTTACCTTGGGATAAGTCGAAAGATATCATTTTGTCAAGTTCGTCCGTTCCATCTCGAGGTGTTGGGAAAGGTGCTACCTCAGATTGTCCGTCCTTTATTCCTTCTTCTCCAAGCATGTTTGTAGGTACTAATGCTGAAATGATGGCTAGTGTCTCACATCTTCTGGGCACTGATTCTCTCTCAATCCCAAAGACGACTGTCCTAGCATTTCTTGAAAAACAGAATGTGATTTTGGGGAGAATTGTTCAAGATTGGACCCTACTAAAAGACAACACAGCAAGCTTTGTTAATCTGATTTCTTCCCAATCAGGGGGAGGTGCTGGTACAAGTGCTGGTACGAGTGTTGCTACAGATGCTGCTGATGCTGCAGGTGCTGCTGAAGATGCTGGTACAAGTGCTGGGGAAGATGAACAGGAAGAAGAGGACGAAGACACAGAAGAAGACTAAAAGAGGAAAATCTTTCCTGAAGGTTGATGTTGCCATTAAATTGGGTTGATGTTGCCATTAAATTGGGCAATGACTTTTTCTTGGGGTTTGGTTCCAAAACAATTTGGTTCTTTGGTTTCTAAACTATTTATTTTGTGGTGGTTGGTTTAAACAATTTCATACTTTGGTGGTTTGTTTATCTTGTTTTATTTTCGGATCTTATGTTGGTTTTTATGGTTTTTTAAAACTTGGATTTACTTTGGGTTTTGAAGGTACTAGTTGAAAACATTTAAGGATGTGTTTAATTAGTATTTGTTTGTAAATTCTTGTTTTCTCTCGACTCCTACATTAAGGGGGAGTTTATATTGGGTGGTTGTTATATTATCTTGTTATATGGATAACTTGTTTTTGCAGGTACCAACACTTAGGTGATTGGAAAGAAATCTCAAATTAAGGGGGAGATTGTTAGTGCAGAACTGAGTGTTACCTCGGATGTTGCCACTGACAGTCCAAGTGCTGTGACGAAATTCTTTGTAATTTGATATTTCTTTCTAATGTAATTTTTATACGAATGTCCTAATATTATTTTCTAGATGTTGGTCCATATTTTCAGGTATAATAAAGTTGGTTTATGGAGCTTAAAATGTGGAAGGAAAATTAATGGAAATTTATTCATAATTGGCGAGTAAATGAAGGAGTCTCAAACATATTTAACATGTGTTAAATATGGAGAAAAACGTGGGAGACCATTTCAAAGTTGTTGTTGCTGATTAATTGAAGATGTACAAGGCTTTGGAAGCATGAGGTACAAGAAGGAGAAGCAAGGACTTGGGCTTCAAGAAAGCGGTTGAGAAAAATATGGAAAAGAAGACCAAGTCTTCCTTGAAGATAGGAGATCATGGCCAACTCACTTCACTCTCCTCTCACACGATCACAAACAGCCCAAGGCTGTTATTTGTGTAGCCTCCAAGTCTTGGTTGGCTATAAATAGATGCTTGGATGAAGATTGAAGACAAGCCAATTTGATACACACATCCATAGCACAAAAAGACCAAAGTACTCTTGGCTCCTTTTGAGATTCTTTCTTCCATACACTCTTTTATCACTCAAATACTTCGGGTTTGAGTGAGTTTTGGTTATGATAGAATCTTGTACTTTGTTCTTACTTTGGTTCCATAGAGAGTATATCATAGTTTGTATAGGGAACCATTTAAACTTTGTAATTGGTTTTGATTATAAGGTTTTCGCCATCTAGGCATCTCAAGTTATATTTATATAACTTGAGAAAAATATTTCTCTTGTGCTATTTATTTTTCGCTGCAAAAACTCTACAATTTTAGTGTGTGTATTTTCTGTCCGTCTAGAGTGTTACCTGGGGTGTTACTTAACACTTGAGGTAACATCTGTTCTCAGCAAGCTATTGACAAACAATTTCAATATGAATTTTGCCAACAAATTGTACAAAAAGTTATGTCCCTTGAAATGACATTTGGACACTCATTTACGGACATAGGTAGTACAAAATAAGTTTAAGCAAAATTTCAGGTTAATGAATTATTTTTATAAAAAAAATCTAAAAAAGGTTATTGATAGTAATTTATAATTTTATTAAGATAATTAAATCAACCTTAATTTATTGCTCAAAGTTCCTTCAAACTAACTGATAAAAAATAAGGAGATATTTATTTTGAAAAAGAAAGAGAATTTGGTTAGATTTATACTCCTAAACTATATGAAGTTTATGGATCTGAATTTGATCTTTTTTCCTTATAAATAGTTTAAAAGTAGGTTGAATATATAATTTCCTCGAATCACTATTTATAATGCTTACGGGTAAAAAGTAAGTTACGTGCTTTTATAATTATACCACCATTAAAAAGATAAAGTTTTCCAAAACACTAGTCTTCAATTATCTTTTAATAATGAGACTCTTACTATATGAGACGTACTCGCTGCAAGAAAACCGAGATTTTGCTACAGAGTAGTTTATTGCTCTAAAAGTTCAAAAGAAAAGTAGGAATTCCCAACACTAAAGGAGTATCATTTAAGACTTGTCTTGAATAAATTTGAATAATTATATTCTTACATGGGAATCTTGTTGTGTTAACAAATAAAAAAAACTCAAAAATAAATATTATATTATTAAATAACGATGTACTTTACTATAAATTATAATTTTTTGAGTTTCAAGGATACTATGAAAAATCAAAGTGAAAATCTCGTAATAAAACTTGTTTTATACTCACTTTACTGTAAAACGTGTTTTCAAAACATGTTTTCAAGACTGACACGGGAAAACATGTTTTTTCGTTGTGTAAAATAGGTTTTTCATAAGACTGACTCAAAATCAAGTATTAATATTTGTGGAAGTAATTGAAGGAATTGATATCCGAATATCTCCAAATATTCAAATGGGTTTGTAAAATATTCTAGGAGATTTGGTAGGTTCTTTTATATATAGCATTATGGTTAGCCAATTAGGGTTGTTAGTTGTACATATATATATATATATCCCCTCTTCTACTCGGCCGACTGATAATTGCGAATATGAGAAACACAATTTCAATTCATTATTCTTCTCTTATTAATTATATCATGGTATTAAGAGCCCTATTGATCTAAACCGAGTAGCTTCCGCACACTTTTTTTCTTCTATTTTTTCTTTCTTCTTCTCCTACCACCTCGACCATGGCCGGAGACGACGAAGCCAAAAATAAAGCCGAGAACAGTGGGGCGGCAGCTGGAAGCAAGGTAGACGTGCATCGGATAGTCCAAACACCGTCTTCGTAAGCGATCCCCTTCGAGATGGGAATTATGCAGATTGGGTTGATGAGATGAGTAATACCCCTTTTGCAAATAATAAAATTGGATTCGTAGATGGAACGATTCCAATCCCAGATGAAGGTTCGGCAGAGCTGGCGTTATGGAAGCGATGCAATGCAATGGTAAAAAGGTGGTTGAATAGTGCTATGGAGAAGGATATTCGCAACAGTGTTAAGCATACTGGGACGGCACAAGAAATATGGGAGGACTTGCAAGAGAGTTTTGGGAGCGAGAGTGCGCCTAGGGCTTATGAACTAAAGCGCGCCATAACCCTAACAAGGCAAGAAAATCTCTCGGTGTCAGCATACTACATGAAGTTGAAGGGTCTTTGGGATAAAATCCAGTCCATCGCTCCATTACCTAAGTGCAAGTGTACTGGTTTCACGTGTGATACGCCCAAGAAGCTTGTTGAGATGAAGGATAAGGAGCGTTTGTATGAATTTCTTATGGGTTTGGATGCTAGTTTTGGGACAATTAAAACCCAAATTCTGAGTATGAAACTGACAATCAGTCTCGGTGCAGCTTACCATCTCGTTTCTAAGGATGAGAAACATAAATAGATCAGTACAACAGGAAAAGTGGACGTTGAGGCAAATGCGCTTCAGGCGCGAAGCAGTCAGTGAATTGTGGAGACAGTTGTTCAGCCAGTTGCTCAGTCAGGTGTATAGCCAAAATGCACACACTGTGGAAGGTTGGGCCTCTCAGTTGAGAGCTGTTACAAAATCATAGGATATCCAGAAAGGAAGAAGAGCAAGCAGAAGTGGGTTGCTGGGACGACGACACATCTTACAACAGGAGAAGGCAGTCTGATTCCTGGGTTTACCTGTGAGCAGTACAAGCAATTGGTTCAATTCTTCACAGATAAAACACAGGGCGAACAAAAGTCTCTTCCCATAGCAAACATAGCGGGTAAGCATAATAATATAAACACATGGATCATTGATTCTGGAGCAAGTGATCACATAACTTGCAACAAATCAATGCTGGAGAATCAAGTCCGGACTGGAACAGAGGCACCAGTTAAAATTCCCAATGGTGATGTCATACCAGTAAAAGGGATTGGCAGTGCAAAGCTCCTAAATGGATCACATATTTGTCATGTTTTAAATATTCCTGCTTTTCAATGCAATCTTTTATCTGTTAGCCAGTTGACAAAAGATTTGAATTATGCTCTCACATTTTTTCTGGATTTCTGTGTGATACAGAACTTAGCTTCGAGGACTCTGATTGGAATGGGTAGGTGCAGCGATGGTCTATATCACCTGTAACCAGGCATGAATAAACATATGGCAATGATGGCGACAGTTGATGGACAGGTATGGCACAAGTGATTGGGACATGCTTCAGTTTTTAATTCTCAGTTTTTTTAATAATTCTAGTAAGGGAAAAGAACATTGTGACTCTTGTGTTTCGAGCCAAATGACTAGCCTTCCTTTTCCTTCTAGTAGCATTCAGACTCAGTTTAGTTTTGATTTAATGCATTGCGATATTTGGGGTGGTTATAAAACTCCTTCTTTCTCGGGTGCACATTATTTTTTGACCATTATTGACGATTTTAGTCGGGGTGTATGGGTTTTTCTGATGAAGCATAAATATGAAGTCCATCCTTATCTCACTCTATTCTGTAATATGGTCAACACCTAATTTGATCGAAAAGTCAAGCGCATTAGAAGTGATAATGGCAGCGAATTTCAATCACTACTGATGCTAGAATACTATGTTAACAATGGGATAGTGCTTATATCATTAATCGTTTGCCCTCCAAACTTTTGAAAAATAAAACTCCCTATGAAATCTTACTTCAAAAGAAACCTTCTTTTGATCATCTACGTATTTTTGGATGTTTGGCTTATGCCAAGAATAATAAGAAAGGGGGAGACAAGTTTGATGTAAGGGGAAGACCTTGTGTTTTTGTTGGGTATCCTTATTCTTAAAAGGTCTATAGGGTTTTGATTTGGAGTCTAAGGTGATTTATTTAGGGACCGCGACCACCACCACCACTCTCCACATTAGTATGATATTATCCGCTTTGGGCCTAGCCCGCACGGATTTGTTTTTGGGCATCCCCCAAAAGGCCTCATACTAATGATGTGGGTGGGTGCTCTTATATATCTTGCAATTGTTTGCTCAATTGCCGATGTGGGACTTTGGGTTGCACCCCAACAATCCTCCCCTCAAACCAAGGACCACACTGCTATGGCCCGCAGTGTTTCCTCTGGCCTATATCCAGCGAAATCTTGTACCAACCGCCTGCGGAATACCACCGCCCTTGATTGCAAGACTCTATTCGCAAATGTCACACAAGGGAACCCCACCCTATAAAGCACACACACGGTCTACCCGGTCGGGCCCATCCGAACCATGGCTCTGATACCACTTGTAGGGACCGCGACCACCACCACCACTCTCCACATTAGTATGATACTGTCCGCTTTAGGCCTAGCCCACACGGATTTGTTTTTGGGCATCCCACAAAAGGCCTCATACTAAAGAAATGGGTGGGTGCTCTTATATACTTTACAATTGTTTGCTCAATTGCCTGGGACTTTGGGTTGCACCCCAACAATTTATACGTCCAGTGATGTTAAGTTTGTGGAAGATGTATTTCCCTTCAAAAGAATCAGTCCAGAAGCAGGTACACCCTCTTTGGATAATAATAGGGACAGAGATTGGGAAGAAGAAATAGCAGAATTTGAGCAGCTGGACCACTTGAGCAGTCACTTGAGAAGTCAGTTGACAGATCACAAGTGACCACACAACTGGACTCTTCAACGCCAGAACATGAACAGTCAGATGTTCCGACAGTTGATCAACCAGTTGTGCCCACATATGCTGAACAGGTCAACAAACAACTGCCACCAGAACCAAACAGGCGAAGTTTACGTCAGAAACAGCAGCCTAAACATCCTCAGGATTGTTGACTTGCCAGGTTCCATAGACCATCCGCCTCCCAATTCCAACTCATTAACCTCTAAGGTATATCCTCTATCTAACCACTCATAAGGCTTTTCTTGCGGCCATCACCTAACGTAATAAGCCTAAGTATTATCACCAGGATGTGTAAAACCAGGAATCCCGTGAGGCAATGAAAAGGGAGATAGAAGCTTTAGAAGCCAGTGGTACGTGGTCACTTGAGACATTGCCCAAAGGAAAGAAGGCTATTGATTCCAAATGGGTTTATAAGATAAAATATAATCAAGATGGAAAAATAGAGATATACAAGGTACGTTTGGTAGCAAAGGGATTCACATAGGTGGAAGGGATAGATTATCATGATACTTTCGCTCCTGTTGCAAAACTGGTCACTATGCGTAGTCTTCTTACTGTAGCAACCAAACAGAATTGGGCAATCCATCAGTTGGACGTGAATAATGCCTTTCTTTATGGGGATTTAGAAGAAGACGTATATATGAAGATACCACAAGGCTTTGCAAAAAAAGAGGAGACTAGAGTTTGCAAGCTTCGGAAGTCGATATACGGTCTTAAACAGGCATCACGAAACTGGTATAAGAAATTCACTACGGCTCTCCTCGATGTTGGTTTCATCTACGTTGATGATGTACTTTTATTTGGGAATAATGTTCCCAAGATTGAGGATGTGAAAAAGTACTTGGATGACAAGTTTAGCATCAAAGACCTCGGCCATTTAAAATACTTATTGGGGATAGAAGTGACAAGATCACTATAGGGTATTGTACTTAGTCAACGGAAGTACACTCTGGATATTCTTGAAGAGAGTGGACATCAAGGAGGACGAGTGAGTGATTTTCCTATGGAGCAAAACCTACGCCTTAGCACTGATGATGACAGCCCTCCTGTTGATGCCTCACAATATCACAGGTTAGTTGGTCGACTTATTTATTTGATAGTCACTAGACCTGATATTCAGTTTGTAGTCAATCGTTTGAGTCAGTTTGTTCGTCACCTAGACGCACACATATGGATGCATCTATTCATATGGTACGCTTTCTTAAGGGTACAACTGGCCAAGGACCGTTCCTTCCTGCACATGGCAAGTTGCAACTTAAATTGTAACGCCCATCCTTAATCTCGTTAAATATTTGACTTATTTGTTAAATTTTTGACTTGCTTGTTAAATTCTTGGCTAGCATATTTATATGCTATTTTATTTGAGTTAATTATTTAACTGCGTTAGAAAGTTAAGGTGGTTAAATGTCAAAGTTGAAAGTTTAGGGGCCTTTTTGTCAAAGATAGAACTTGAGGGGTCTAGTTGTAATTCTTGGAAGTTCCAAGTATATCTTGGTTGTTTGCCTGAGAAAGGCATTCATTCTCAAGATCTTTCTCGTACTCTCCTTCTGTTCCAAAAGCTAAGTTTAGGATTCTTCCTATTCTCGACTCCTCGAGCTTAATTATCCATCCGTTCGTGATTCCGGTCCCGGATAAATATTCGTGGCGTTGAATAGAGCGTTCCAGGACGATCAGAAATTAATTTGGGTCAACTTAATTTTTGACTAGGTAAGCTATTGACTCCCCCTTACTTGTAATAACATGCATATATGTTATTCCCGCTACTTGTTCTTGTTAAAATTGTGTTTTAAGCAATTTTTGTGATACTTGTAAATTTGGTACGAAGGGAGTATTCGTATGAAGTAAAAGAATGAAATAGGCTTGCAAAAGTGCCTGGGAAATGACTTGAGAAAATATTGAAAAATTGTACTCCTATTCGTGAGACGGTAAAATAGTAACTTGATTTAAATATTATTAGGAAAATCGTACCATTATTTGTGGTACGGGGAAATGAATGGAAGTATCTCTAAATGGGTATATTAGTATAATATAAAATTGTACTTATACTTTTGGGGACGGTGAAATATTAAATAGGAATAAAAGGAAATTGTCCTATTATTTATGGGACGGTAAAAGAAATGAATTGGGCTTGAAATAGGAGTTCTAAACTTGTTAGTATACTCTTGAGAATGTTAGGAGTGTTAGTTAAATGTTACTCCTACGTGTGGGACGGAGAATTAATGAAACTTGAATTCAGGGGAAAAGGGCCAAAATTTGTACCGCACGGTCGTGCGCCTTTATTTGGCCCGGTCGTGCCAAATATCACCTTTAGGCAAATTTCCTCGACAGTGTTAGCACGGTCGTGCGCCTTTTATGGGCACGGTCGTGCCGAAATTGAGTTTTGGGTGAAAAGCTCTCGACCTTGATAGCACGGTCGTGCCACTTTTGCGCACACGGTCGTGCCAAGGTGACTAGCACGGTCGTGCTCTTTGGTGTGCACGGTCGTGCCACCTGGAATCTGATTGTTATCCTTGAATTGTTTCCTTCATATCTTTCTATAGGAAAGTCGGAATCAAGATCCGAAAGAAGCTGAATAACCTAGACTCAGAGGGCTATTCAAAGAATAAATTAATGAGGTTTTAAAGTGATTGTCTAGAGAACTTAGATAGGTGTTTTAGAACATTGAGCTTGAGTATAAGAGTATGAATGCTCTTATGTGTCTGGAAATCAACGTCTTGTGTACCTTAGGGGTATAAAAAAATGTTTTGAACGTGAATATCCTAAGAATAGGATTTAGAATTGGTAAGAGTAAAGTGTATAACTCTTATACATGATTGAATGTCCAAGATTTAAGTATAAGACAATAAAATCTTGTACATGACTTGAACATCCAAAGAAAAGGGATTAAAACATGAATATAAGATTAATAAATCTTGTATATGCCTTGACACCAATTTATGGGTAAGGTGTAACTCGAAAGTGCTCAGAACAAGCATTAACGTGAATAAGAAATATTCTTGACTTGTATGTGCAAACATCGCACATAGTTGCTTGATAACAATGTGACTTCTTGATTACTTGAAGCTTGTTTCCCGTTGAGATAGTCCACGAATCTTGGATTAGTTTACCCTCTCGTAGCTAAAGTTTGTGTACCTAAAGGACACCAACTAATGTCTTGAACTTGAATATCCTAGGAATAGGATCGTGAACGTGATTGGGAGATGTATAGCTCATCTTCTTAATTAAAACGTGAATATAAGATGAGTAAATCTTGTACTTGTCTTAAATAACCAAAGAGTTAGATTGATAACTTAAGTATAAGTTAATTAACTCTTGTACATGTTTAACCATCCAAGAAAATGGATTGAGAACTTGGATACAAGATGATAAAATCTTGTAAAAGTCTTGACTGTCTTGATTGTCTTGAAAGTCTTGAATGTCTTGAAACCATTACATGAGTATGGTAATAAACTTGAAAGATTCTTGATGTGTATATGAAAATCTTGCATGTAGCTACTTGATAGAATGTAGCTTCTTGATTATTTGATTCATGACATGAATAACCAAAGAATTGGGGTATGGAACTAGATAGAGAATGATTAACTCTTCTACATACTTGAACTTGATACGTGTATATTGGAAGTGCTATAAATAAGCACTAAAGTGTAAGTGATTTAGTTTAATCATGTATATACTCAATGAAGTATATAAAATATAAAGAAGATATCTTGTCTTGAAATGGGTTCCTAAAGAAAATAGGGACTAGTGTAATATGAAGATAATTCATATAATCGTGAATACTACGATTTAAATTAATAAGAATGGTTATAGAACACAATATGTGTTAGAAAATGTATTCGATTATTAACGATACCTATACGTAAAATATGACTGTGTCTAGGTACAATGTGACATATTCTACTACGTGTTTAGAGTATAATGTATTGAGCTCTACATGATAGTAAGGGTATCGTGATAGACACCTTAATGTGTTAAACGTGACATAAATATGTACGTGCAAACTTGGCATGTGACTAAGTGATATACCCTACTACGTGATTGAGGTCTGTTATTAATAGACCCTAACTTGGATTGATCGTGTTACATGGACACTTACGTGCCATAGTTGAACTTGATTGGTATTCGCAATAATTGAGTACGTGTACTTATATTCTCGTGAGCACATGATATATGATTACATGGTGCATATTCTCGTGAGCACATGATACATGATTACATGGTGCATAAAGAATAGTCCACTAATAAGGGACTGAGTTCTGTTCTAGTAGTTCAAGTAAACATCTACTTGTGCATTATTGTGTGAGTCCAGCTGGTTCTCCTTGCTTGTTCGAAAATATATAGGTTCACGCTTGTCGCGAGAGCTGGGGTTTAAGTGACAATCGGGTCCCTATGTATTTCCGCCCGACCCCTTACTACCGGCCATAGTAAGGGCATAGCTTCCTTGGTTGGAGCAATAAGCCTGACCTAAGTGAATGCTAACTCCCGTCTTGTTCACCACGTGGATTTTGTATCTTGTGGATGACACTGGTTACCATGTCTTCTTATATACTGCACAGCAGTCTCTTGTTCCTGTTCTTGGTTGTCCTCAACTAGAAAAGCATCGACAACAATTGGTATTCTTGGGAGAAATAAGGAAGGATTCAGGTACAATGCGTGATAGGCCTATGTGCATCTTGTGAGTTGGTTTAGCCTCTCACACTACTTGACTACTTGTTACCTGATCATATCTTGAGCTTGATTACTTGTTGGGTTGGCTTAGCCTCTCCTATACTTGTTACTTGATGATACTTGATATATGATTACTTGAGTATCTACTTGTATTGCATGATAACATGACATATAGTTGCATGTTAATAGCTTACTGAGATTTATCTCACCCTTTATTTGTTTAATTGTTTCCCCCCCCAGGAAAGCAGGGGATAGTACGCAGTGAGGCTCGACTTAGCTGGGAACTTACTCAGCATGATATTGTTGTTCGAAGTAGTGTCCTTTTATATTTTGGTAAGGACGATCTTATATGAGTTAGTAAACTCTGGGCTTGTATTGGGGTAGTATTTGTTGTCCCTAGACAGTTCTTGTTTCTAGCTTATTTGCTAGGCATGTCTTCCGCTGTATGTAACCATTTTGGTTTTAATTTTCTTGGTCTAGAACTGGTGTGAGCTATCTTAGCTCCCTACTCTTGAGTATATATATCATGTCATTTTTGTTTTTAACAGGTATTGTTCCTGTTTCCCGTTAGTTTCTTGTTTCTTGTTAGTTACGCGCACCAGGTTCGAGGTTCTATTAGGGAATCCCGGGACTTGGGGCGTGTCATAAATCCTATTATGATGATGATTAGGGCGCATGTCCTATGACTAGACGGTCTTGTATAGGATATTTCATCACGTTAAGGGGAGCCCCAATTTCCTGAAAAATTAAGAAACAATAAGTTGTGTCTAGATCGTCAGCAGAGGCTGAGTATCGAGCTATGGTAACCACTGTTAGCGAGATAATTTGGCTACGATGGCTACTACAAGAACTTGTAGCTCCACAGTCCGAAGCCACTCGATTTTTTGTGATAATCAGCCGGCGTGCCATATAGCAAATAATCCAGTTTCATGAAAGAGCAAAGCATATTGATATGGATTGTTATTTTGTTCGGGAAATAGTTGCTTGGATATTGTTACTCGCATGATCTCAACTAAGAATCAAGTTGCAGATTTGTTTACCAAGCCTCTTGGAGCATCTCAGTTTCGTTTCTTGGTTGGCAAGTTGGGCATTCGTGATCTTCGTGCGCGAACTTGAGGGGGAGTGAAGAAATTGATATCCAAATATCTCCAAATATTCGGATGCTTTTGTAAAATATTCTAGGAGATTTGGTAGCTTATTTTGTATATAGCATTACCTATTTTATCTCTTTACATGGTTAGCCAATTAGGATTGTTAGTTGTACATATATATATCCCATCTTATACTCGGCCGAATGATAATTGTGAATATGAGAAACACAATTTCAATGAGTAAACCACAAAATAGACCCGCGTACTATTGACCCAACATCACTTTGACATGCGTACTATCAACTCAGTAATAGTACTACGCGTACTTTACTTTTATTATTCATTTCCCTAAGATTTCTAATGCTAGTTATATATTTAACGAGCCGGTCCTACTCAGCTTATTATTCACCAAGTCAATGCCTACGTGTCGCTGACTAGACGTAGACGTCAAATAAACCTGTACGCCCCACGCACGTGACCTACCAATTACAAAGCATGCTCCCAGCACATGACCTTCACAACAAAATCAAAACAATGCTAAGGCAGTATCTTAGAGTTCGATGAATTTAATTGTCGTAAACATCAAACTCGCGATAGAAAAGAGAGAAACCTCGGTGAACTTCTGAGCAATTAACAATTAGGGTTCTTCTATCACACAGACAAGGGTAAGTTATCAACTTCGTTTGGTTTTCAGCATCTATCTTTTCTGCTATTAGGTTCAAAATGCTCTTATTACGAAATGGATTTTCAAAAATTAGGGTTTTAAATTTTCGAGTATAATCATCAATTAATTAAGTTTTTGTGTTGTTTTCTTGTTAATTGTAACTAGATCCATGTTTTTTTAAGTTAATTTTGTGTTACTCTCATCTTTGTCTTGATTCCCGTATGATTATTTTAAGTAGACCCATGTGTTTTGCCTTTTTTTGCTTGTGTTTCTTTTTGTTGGCTTTATATGTGAGAATCCCCTCCCCCATGCTAATTTATTCCTTATAATATTGCCACTGGTCCCCCCAACATATATAGTTTATTTGCAAGTGTATTGACTATGTACAAGTACTTTGTTGTTGTCTTTTGTTGGTGTTTTTTTATATGTTTAGTAGGGCTATATTCATTAACTTTCTTTTCTTGAAATAAATGCAGAGAATGGAAGAATTTATTTCATTGTGCATTCATCATAGTGGGGTTATGAAGTTAAGACCTGTTCAACATTATTTTTGGGGAAAAAGTCAAGGTTCCCTGCTCTTTCTGCTGCTACATTTACATTCTCTGAGCGAGTTAATTTGATCCAATCAAATACAAGTAAGCCTATTGAGAAAAGTCCATTACAAGGTGCATGGGAAATCTTTAAGAGATGGGTTGTTATTTGTTGGGAATGATGAACACTTGAAAGGTTTACTTGAGCTTGGTAGACGTATTGATACGTATATTGATGTGTACGTAGAGCATGAAGGCAATGAATCTGCGTTACATGATAAAGATGACGAAGAACCTGTGTTAGAACCTAAAGGTGGTGCGGAAGCTGATCCTGATGCTAGCATGGATAATATAAGTGATTTTGAAGAAAAGATTGTTGAAGTTAGGGTAGAGAAGAAAACTTCATTTGGCCTTTCTATGCCAGTTGAGGAACCTGATGATTTGTTGGAGGATATTCGAAAGTTTTTTGGGATTGATGAGTTGAGTGGGTACAGTAGTGATTACCGTAACTCAAGTGATAATGATAGCCCTACATACGATAGTAGTGATGAAGATTATGAGGGTGAGTTGAAGCAGTTGACTTATTACCCTATATTTGATCCATCAACACCATGGAATAAAATGGATCCTGTACTAGGTATGAGATTTGCTAGTTATTCACAAATGAAGCATTGTCCTACTTGTTATGTTGTGCACAATGGGAGACAACTCAGATGTATTAAGTCTGAGAATAGAATAGTGGTTGCTGGTTGTATTACACCATGTAAACGGAAATGTCATGGGTCATGGATGCAAAAGGAAAAATCATTTCAAATAAAATCATTAAGAAATGAGCACACATGTGTAAGGGATTTTAAGGTGAAGATAGCAGGTGCTTCTTGGATAGCCAAGATGTATGCAAATGAAATAAGGAGGAACCCAAAGATGCCTTTGATAGAAATGGTTATTGATGTGCAAGAAAAGTTGAAGCTTGATGAGACAGAGTTGCAGTGCTATAGAGCAAAGAAAAAGGCAATGAAGGAACTGGAAGATTCTTTACAAGAGCATTATACTAGGCTCTTTGACTATGAAGTTGAACTAAGGAGAACTATTCCAGGTAATACAATTGTCTTTTATACTGTTAGGAGTGTTGAAAATGATGAGCTTATGTTTAATAGATTTTATGTGTGTTTCTATGCACTGAAAATGGGATGGAAGGCTGGGTGTAGGCCTATCATTGTTATTTATGGATGTTTCTTGAAATGTTATTGCAAGGGGAAACTTTTGTGTGCAATTGGGAGGGATGGGAACAATAACATGTTCCCTATTGCTTGGGCAGTAGTTAAAGTTGAAAATGAAGAAAATTGGACTTGGTTTTGTGAACTTTTGAGGCAGAATATTGATTCCCAGTTAGGAGAAGGGTTGACAATTATAACTGATCAACAAAAGGTACATATAATTTATTTAATTATTTTTTTTTATGTATTTTTATTACAATTCATATTCATAATTGAATAGTATATGGCTTCATACAGGGACTGTTGAATGCTTTGCAATGTGTTTTTCCTCAAGCTGAGACAAGGAATTGTGCAAGGCATATCTATGCCAATTTTAGAAAGAGATTTGGTGGGGTGCAACTTAGAAAGTTGTTTTGGAAAGCTATTAACGTTGGTTCAGTGGAGCAATGTAGTAAGGCTTTTAAAGAACTTAAAGAGACAAATCGTGGAGCTTATGAATATCTGATTTCTAGAGAGCCTAAGAACTGGTGCAGGGGTTACTTCTCAGTGGCAACATGTTGTGACAGTGTCGAGAATAACATGGCTGAAATTTTCAATTTTTACATCATCAAGGCTAGGTACAAAGCTATTATCTCAATGTTGGAGGATATTAGGTTATCACTGATGAGAAGAATTTTTTTTTTTAATAAAGTGAAGGATAAACTGTGTCTAAGGACTAGGAAGAAACTGGATACCAATAAGGATGAGTATAGGTTTTGGTCAGCTACTCACAACGGACACAACAAATTTGAGGTTGTCAAGGGACTATAAGGCTTTACAGTTGATATGGTTAACAAGATTTGTACTTGTAGGATTTGACAAATGTCTGGGGTTCCATGTTGCCATGCTATTTGTGCCATATATTTCATTGGATATGATCCAAACAATCATGTTAATCCTTGGCTAACAGTTGAAACCACTCTAAAAGCTTATGATTATGGACTGGAGCCTTTGAATGGTCAGCATACGTGGAAGAAGCATGCAAATCCAAAGGTCTTACCTCCAATTTCAAAGAGAAAACCTAGAAGAGCAAAGATACAATGATTCAAAGAGGGTGAGAAGAATAAGGAACAAGCAGATGTTAATGCATTTAAGAGAATTGAAGTGAGCAGAAAAGTAAGAAAGATGAGGTGCACTAACTGTGATGGGGATGACCACAACATAAGAACTTGTAAGAAGCCCAGGATTGAAGATAATGATGATCTTAATTATAGAAGGAAGAGACAAAGAAAGAAAAATCAACCTACTGTAATTAGAAATGCAAATGATAGTGCAATGGAGAATCAGAATGAAGGTGAAAATCCTAATGCAATGGCAAATGAAAATGCCAATGGAAATGACAATGCAACTGCTGAAACTGAGATGGAGAATGAAAGTGGATATAATAGTGGAAATCATACTCATATGGAGAACTAGAATGTAGATGGGAATCCTACTGAAATGGAGAGTGAGAATGAACTTGAGAATCAGAATGAGGGGGTTTTAGGGAATGCAATGGCAAGTGAAGCTGGTAGGGAAAATGCAACTACAACTGCAAGGGTTCAAACTAAAAAAACAAATGTGCCAAAACCTAGGAAGGTTAAGTTTGGAAACAGAAAAAAAAAGTCCCCATGGGTTTTGGGACTTATGTCAATGAAAATACTGGAGCTAGCTACATATGTGTAAGTATCTTAAATTCATTACTCCCTACGTCCCTAAATGAATGTCCAAAAAACTTGTAAATTTTCTCTTGGTCAAGAGCAAATTTGGTAGTTTTTTGGACATTTATTTAGGGACAGGGGTAGTACAAATATTTAATACATAAGATGTTTATTAATGCTTCATTGGTTTTTTGCTTTGTAGGGGTTAAGGGGTGCTTTGCTTGTATATGCACCAAGAAATAAAAGACCAAAGACTGCTGCTGCTGGGCCAAGTTCTGAGCCAAAAAATCCATCAATTGATTTACCAGCTGGCAAGATGTTTTGGCATGGAAAATACTGCTCTACTAGTCTTATTATGGCATGGGATACATACACCTAAGGCATCAACATAGCTCTCAACTGTCCATCACCACCAACATTTTCAACCATCACTGCTATTAGAATTGTCCAAACCATAAATATTGCAATCAAGAACCACACTTGCCTCTGTTTTGCCTTTGTTTTTCCTTCTTCCATCCTGCTGAAAGCTTCTTTCTGTTTCAAATATTTTTTTGTTCAATTTTTCATTCTCATCAACTAGATTTTCAATCTGCAATTCTTTCTTCTCTTTGTTACGCTTCAATTCCATGATTTCTTACCTTAACCGAGAATCTATGATTATTTTCTTCTCTCTTTCACTAATTTCAAGGTCAATCCCGGCGACGAAGTCACATTTTCTTCCTCGAATCTGTAATTTAGAAACTGGATTAGATTCAAATACATGTAAAATTCACAAATAAAGAACTTATACTTACCCTGTAATTCGAGTAGCCAATGAACCTTCTATTTGGATTTTTGTCACTCCAAGAGGTCCACATTGGAGATCTCAAACCACAAAAACACACTCTCGTTGAGCTATTGTTTGTCAATTCCAGTTCTTTGTCTTCGAATAATGGAGATCCCATGGTAGGATTTGTGAAGAAGGGAAGGAATTTTTTATTTTTGAACGGAGCCCTAATTTTGAGATTAAATACACGAACATACGTGTTTTCTCCCTTTATTTGGTTGTAATTGGTAGGTCACGTGCGTGGGGAATGCGGGATTATTTGAGGGCTACGTCCAGTCAGCAACACGTAGGCGTTGACTTGGTCAATAATAAGCTGAGTAGGACGGGCTCGTTAAATATATAACTAGCGTTAGAAATCTTAGGGAAATGAATAATAAAAGGGGAAATAATAAAGTTACAAAAGATAGCTATAAAATGTGGCTTACAAAATGAGGTGTCATAATTGTGTTGGTGTTTTTAATTGAAGTGTGCCGGGTCCACTATCGATGTAGCCAATGAAATATCGCCACCACACTTTGTATCCATCATTTTGTAAATTTCTTTTGTAAGCCTAGCATTGCTCTAATAAAAGTAAAGTACGCGTATTACTATTACTGAGTTGATAGTATGCATGTCAAAGTGATGTTGGGTCAATAGTACGCGGGTCCATTTTGTGGTTTACTCCAATTTCAATGCATTGTTTTTCTCTTATCTACCAGTAATATCAAACCTGACCAAAAAGTTAAATACAACCGTTACTAACATCTATATTCCTCCATGCGCCTAACGGCTATTAACGGGAATGAGGTAGGGGGCAACCAATGGCTAGTTTGAATCTATTGACCGTTGGAACCGTTCGGTTCCACGGTTCCGGTTCCGTAACCGCCGGTTCCACGGTTCCATTAATCTTGGACCCGTATTCGAACCGGCTATACACGGTTCCCGATTCCGTTCGGTTCTCGGTTCCGACAGTTCTCGATTCTATCCGGTTCCCGGATCTGGTTCTACCCGCCGGTTCCCGGTTCCTTTTGGTCATGTCTAGTCCCTATATAGAGAAAGGGCAACTCATTGCATAAAAAATATCCTTGTGTGGATACACGTATACCATGATAAAGTCTAAGATTTCACCTTAAAACTAATTGGTGTCAAGAGGAGTAGCCCAGAATCATTATATATTACTCTTTCTGTCCCGAAATAAATGTCATAGTTGATAATTTAACGTTTTTAAACTTTTAGTTATGTTTTCTTAATTGCTCTAATGAATTCATATGAGTAGAATGACGCTTCTCGTGGCATTGCAATGCTTATGTGTGTTAAAAAAGGTGGTATGGGAAGATCACCAAACTTGACATCCTATTTTTGGTAACGCGATATTTATTTTGGGACAGACTAAATTGAAAATTAAGACGTTTATTCCGGGACAGAGGGACTATAAGCAATGCTAGAATGTTCCCAATGTGAGATAATGTTCTTGTTGGAAAAATATGTTGTGTGTGAAAGAAATTGTGTATTTTCCTTACATGAATTGTTTGCCGTTTGGCAAAGATTATTGTGGGTATGTTTCACTCCGTGTGAACATTGAAATGGTATATCTATATGTCCAATTTAAGATTGGATGGGAAAGATATGATAGCTCAAAGTTGGTGGGTTGAAATTGTAAATTATAGAATTTAACCCCACTATTGATATGTCATGATTCATATATTAATTGAGATCATTACCTTGGAGTTGTGGTTACAAAATTGTGGAATTAAACCACATAAATACAAGGTAATGAATCACATATTAATTTATGAATTAATTAGGAAATCATGGTTTTGTTGATGGAGCTATAAAAGAGATACCCACTAGTCTTTAAGAAAAAGATGAGAAAATGAAAAACACACAAATGAATTTTTCCATCAATTCTTCTACTCTCCCTCTTGCAATTTGTTCATCTTCTTCCTTTGCCCTCCTAGAATAAATTGAATGGTGATTTTGTCCAAGCATAGTTTGTTTCGCCGGAAGACTCAAGTGCGGAGTTGCATCCGGTTCATCCGTTTTATCTTGCGAGACTAACGCCCGTTGAAACCTCAAGCACTCATAGAGAGGGGGACGAATTAGTCTTAAGGAGAGTGTGTTTTCACACGACTCAGATACAAGAGACCAAATACAGTTGTAACGTTTCTTTTCATACTTTCAATTATTGTTGTATATTGTATTTCAATATGTAATCGTTTTCCTTTCTATATTTATAAAATTTTATCCAACAATTCTCTTACCCGACCGAAGATGGCAATCATGAGAAAATGGAGAGTGAATATTGTGATGAGAATGCATGCATGTTAAGCAAGGCATAGATAGCATGATCATGAAACTTTCTCTATAAAAAGGGGACATTTTATTTGTGACACTCAATCTGCACAGAGTTCCTAGTAATGAAGATGAATTTAGGGAACTTATGTTTTGCTTTGTTGTTCTTAGTATTGCCTGCATTGGAAGAGGTTCTTGTTGTTTCTCAGCTTTTAGACCCAACAAGACCCCCTCCTCCACCAAGTCCTAGACCCCCTCCACCACCAAGTCCTCGACCCCCTCCTCCACCAAGTCCTAGAACCCCTCCACCACCAAGTCCTAGACCCCCTCCTCCACCAAGTCCTAGACCCCCTCCACCACCAAGTCCTCCCCCACCCCCTCCTCCACCAAGTCCTAGACCCCCTCCACCACCAAGTCCTAGACCCCCTCCTCCACCCCGTCCCCCACCCCCTCCTCCACCACCAAGTCCTAGACCCCCTCCTCCACCAATAAAACCCTCTCCACCACCAAAGCCAGTCAAACCCCGGGTTGTGAAATGCCGCTCTAGGCTATTTCCAGCCTGTTACGGCATTAAACTCACCTGCCCCTCCGCCTGCCCTAGGACCTGTTTGGCTGAATGTGGTACTTGCAGTCCTGTTTGTAGTAAGTTATTCTTTCCTCTATATAGGTTCGTGGCGAAGCTACGTTAGTGGGAAGGAGGTCACTCGACCCCCTTCAATTTTGGAAGGTGTCAATTTTACTACATTCAAATTTTTGAAAAATGTATTTTTACCACTAAAATTGATTAATTTTTATGCATTTTGACCCTCTTAATTTTAGGTAAATTTTGCATTAGATTATTGTTTTGACACCCTTGTGAATTTGAATACCTCATGCCCTCAACTATAATATTTATCCTGAAACTAATCTTGACCCCCTTTCAAAAAAAATCTTGGCTTCGCCACTCATATAGGCTGCATATCTTTTTTAAGCTATACTCCCTCCCTCCCAACAAAAGTAGGCAATTTTTTTTTATAGATGATGCTTTACTTGCTTGTAACTTCTTGAAATAGCTCATTAACTGACTAGGATGATGGCGTTGTGCAGGTTGCACCACTCCAGGGGCTATTTGTACGGACCCTCGATTCGTAGGTGGAGAGGGGGTCACTTTCTACTTTCATGGTCGTAAAGATCGCGACTTTTGCCTAGTATCCGACACCAATCTCCATATCAATGGCCACTTCATTGGAAAACGTCGTCCTTCTCTAACTAGAGACTTCACTTGGGTGCAATCCCTTGGATTAGTCTTTGATAACCACAACCTCCTCATTGGTGCACAAAAAACCTCAATATGGGATGACACAGATGATCATCTTTTAATATCGTTAGACGAAACCCCAATCTCCGTTCCCACTGAAGAAAACATGATATGGCGTTCTCCTAGTGTACCTTCCCTCTCCATCACACGAACGAGCATGACAAATGGTGTGGTAGTTGAGGTCATAAACTGTTTTAAGTTAAGCGTGGCAGTGGTTCCCATTACCAAAGAGGAGTCAAAAGTGCATGGCTATGATATAACCGATGAAGATTGTTTTGCTCATTTGGAAATTGGGTTCAATTCTTTAACCTAACCGATAAAGTGGATGGAGTTCTTGGACAGACTTATAGGAGCAATTACGTGAGTAAAACTAAGGTTAACGTGCCTATGCCTGTAATAGGGGGTGATCATAAGTATTTGACTTCGGGTATCTTTGAAACTGATTGTGCTGTGTCGCGGTTTGGCTTGAATGGGGGTAGAATGGTCAAGAACGAAGCTGATCAATACTCGAGCATGCATTGCAGCACAAGCATGAGTGGGGACGGAGTTGTTTGCAGGAGGTAGACTAATAATAATATAGATAGCAAGAATACGATAAAAAATAAGTACCCATGTCATAAAATGAGCTGCTAGTTTAAGTTTTGCTTCCCCAATCAAAAGCGAAGATTGGGGAAGAAGTGTGTTCTGTTTATTAATCTTAGGTTTATGTACTCTGTAATGAATGATGAATGAAATGTTTCTCTGTTCTGGGTGTTAATCTTCTTTGTCTTGTACTCCGAGTATACGTGTGATGATCTTTACTTGGAAGGTAGAGTATATTGTGTGTTGATCTCCCTCCGTCCCGAAATGAATGTCTTTTTTTGGTCATGATCAAGAAGAAAAAGGAGCATTCATTTAGGGATGGAGGTAGTACTACTTTTGGATGGGTGACTGCAAATTCTTGCAGAACCAAAATATTATAGAGTTGCTCTCCATATTTTCATAATCACCACCAAAATCAGATATATTTACAGGAATGTAGCAGTTCCTTATACTGTCTATGAATTCATTTTTGTCGTGACGAGCCTAATGTGTTTGATTAATGCTGGATCTAAACTCATTCTTAAGAACAATTTTCATTTCCTAACATTCTGTCTAGCTGTTTATGATTCAATATTGGAGCCAAAACTATTTTAACATTCTGTCTGGCTGTTTATGATTTAGTTGGAAGTGCTCTATATTGCAGTTTTATTGAGAAAAAATAGTGGTAACCTGATGCTACAAAAACTCTCACTATTTGTGGGGTCCAGGAATGGTCGGACCAACATGGGCCTATTGTAAACCGCCTTTGAAATGTTTTTTAACAAAAAATAAAATAAAAATGAAGTTAGTTAATCTTCTAGTTTTGCTTCTGCATACTATTTCTTAAAATTGCACAAGACTTCTCTCGTCTTCTTGATTTTTATTTTTTTGTTCTTTCTTTTTGGTTATTATGAAAAGTAAGATATACTCCCTCCGTCCCGGCACAAGTGACACAAACTTTTGGGACACGTAGATTAAGAAAAGGTAGTATATGTGTGGTAGAAAATGAAGAGAGTGAATGAGTGGTGTAAATAGTAGTGTTGGTTGAATAAAATGAGTGGTGGAAAATGAAGAGCGAAAATGAGTGGGGTTAAATGCTGGGGTTGATTGAATAAAAATATATTAAAACATTTCTATTTTAGGTAGTGTCACTTGTGCTGGGAAGGACCGAAAAGGAAATAATTGTCACTTGTGCTGGGACGGAGGGAGTATATGCTTTAGAAAATAGAATTACAGTTGTAAAAAAGAAAAAAAATACTAAATTTTGGGAAAAGCTGCTATTTTTTAGAAAATAAAAAGGAAAATGCGACTTTTTCATGGGACGGAGGGAGTACATCTTTGTAGGAACTGATCTTGGTTTGCGAATGATACATCTACCATGGTGGGAAAGTGGATTCATGAAAAAACATTCAGTCCATAATTGATGTCTGAAAAACTTTTTAGTTTATCTGAGGAATGATATTGCAATCATCTGACCTTCATCAGACTTGTGATTGATCAGACGTTACGAATGCGCGATCATATGAAAAAACCTTCAATCAAGAGGTTTCAGTTTGAGTTTCAGATCAAATTTTTACACGTCAATACATGTGACCATGGTGTGATCAAAGATGAAAATACATGCATCTTAGAACAATGTTTTTCATGACACTTTTTCTATAAAAAGGGACCATATTATTTGTGACACTCAATCTGCACATTCTTGTTCTGAGTTTTCAGTAATGAAGAAGATGAGTTTACTGAACTTGTGTTTAGCTTTCTTGTTCATAGTATTTCCTGATGTGGAAGAGGTTCTTGTTGTTGCTCTGTTGCCTCTTCCACTTCCACCGTTTATACCATTCCCACCAAAGCCCATCATACCCCGGATTGTGAAATGCCGGTCCTTTCTCTTTCCGGCCTGTTTCGGTATTTGGCTCACCTGTCCCTCTGCCTGCCCTAAGACCTGTTTGGCAGATTGCGTTACTTGCAGTCCTATTTGCAGTAAGTCGTTTTACTTACAAAATAATGTTTTATTTGCTTACAATTTAAGGCTTGTTTGTCGTAGCTGATGACTGATGACTTATAGCTGATAGCTGAAAACTTATAGCTGATAGCTAGCTGATGACTGACTTATTACTCATGGCTAATTGATGTTTGTGCAGGTTGCACCACACCGGGGGCGGTTTGTATGGACCCACGATTCGTAGGCGGGGACGGAATCACTTTCTACTTTCACGGGCGTAAAGATCGCGACTTTTGCCTAGTATCCGACACCAATCTCCACATAAACGGCCACTTTATCGGGAAACGTCGTCCGTCTCTAAAACGAGACTTCACTTGGGTCCAATCCCTCGGACTAGTCTTTGACAACCACAAACTCCTAGTTGGTGCCAAGAAAACCTCAATATGGGATGACACTGAAGATCGTTTGACGATATCCTTAGACGACACCCCAATCTCCGTCCCTACTGAAGAAAACTTTATATGGCGTTCTACCGATATGCCTTCCCTCTCCATCACAAGAACGAGCATGACAAATAGTATAATTCTTGAGGTCTCAAACAACTTTAAGTTAACTGCGGCGGTGGTACCCATTACGAAAGAGGAATCAAAAGTGCATGGCTATGATATAACCGATGACGATTGTTTTGCTCATTTGGAAATCGGGTTCAAATTCTTTAACCTAACGGATAAAGTGGATGGGGTTCTTGGACAGACTTATAGGAGCAATTACGTGAGTAAAACTAAGGTTAATGTGCCTATGCCGGTAATGGGGGGTGATCATAAGTACTTGACTTCTGATATACTCGCAACTGATTGTGCTGTGTCTCAGTTTGGACTAAATGGGGGTAGTTTGCTCAAGAACGACACGGATCTGTACGCGAGCATGCATTGCAGCACTGGCATGAGTGGAAAAGGAGTTGTTTGCAGGAGGTAGACTTATAATATATAGCTAGAATGTGATAAAATAAGTACCTATGGCTTAAAATAAGTTGCTAGAATAAGTGTTTAAGGAAGAGCTGTGTTCTGTTTCTTGATCTTAGGCTTTGTTCTGTTTAATGAATGAATGGAATATTTATATCTATTCTGGGTGTAATTCCTATTTCTCTTGTATCTTCTTAATAAAATACAGAGTAATTAACATATCTGAAGATAATCTTACATACGATAAGAACAAACGGTTGGAATTTAATATGCAACGATCAGATTAATCCGGGCAATCACGTAAGCATATAACAATATCATATTAAGCCAAAAAGCAGAAACGTACCCACAAGAACAGGATTCAGGAAAGACAGAAACAAAAGAGAGTTAGAAAGACTTATCAGTTTAGATCGAGTCTCCTGTAATAGACTCTCCTAAGAGAAACTATTGCCCTCTACTGGTGCGGCTGACGGTTGTGGCAAATTCCTCCGAGAATGAAACGATCTTAGGAACGTACCACGAAAACTTCGCACGAACAGGTACCGATCCACTTGCGACTGCTGTCCCACTTCGCCGAAATCACACTTCTCAGATCAACCACAAATTACGAACTTAGAGAGAGAACAGTTTATTGCAATTAATTGCATGTGTATAAACTGGTATAGGGATCATATATTTATACTAGTATTAAGTCGGTTTAGGTTTTAGAGAAGGACTCGTACACCTATCCGACTTCCAGTTACCTTTTCTTGAAGGAAAAGAAACCAGACAGTTAGAGTCCAGTTAGGAAACTAACTAACCTAAAAATTTTGTCAGGGACCATTCTGCAAATATTGGAAACTTCAAATAAACTTTGTCAAAAAAGATACGCCCTCGAACCGAACCATTCGCCCAAACGCCCTTAGCCCGGCCCGGCCGAGCGAGCGTGTGGGGAAAGGATCAAGCCCACCTCACATGTAACTTGAACATGAGACTATGAAATGCCAAGTAATTTATGGCACTTCAACTACCTATTCCAATTCCATGTGGGATGGCCCAAAAGCCTTTAGTACTTCCAAGCAAAGGGAAGGCTTGCCTTTTCTTTCCCATGTGGGATGACAACAAACCCATTTCATCATTTGAAGCAAAAGTCTCTTAAAGGCTCATCTTTGAAGTTTTAGAACTATGGATTTAATCCATCATTTGGCTTTCACCAAAACACCAATATTGTTCTTGGTATAACATACTACAAGTATAAATATCGACCACGGTCAAAGTCAACGGGACCCACCAATAGAACCCACTCAAAGTTGACCATTTCAAGCCAAATATCCAAAAATCCCCCAAAAATCCACGGTGATAAGACTAGTAGAGATTATCCATGTCGTGCTTTCAATAGATGGTGTCTCCCGACTTGAACACCTACCTAAGCTAGTCAACGCAAACCCCCACAGGACCAGATGAACGGGTGTCTTAAATCTGATTCTTTTGAGTGTAAGAGCCTTTGTTGGTAGCAACACAACAAAGGCTATGACAGCAGCCTCTATCATTATGTTTGACGCGTATAAGCCATACGACCTGATCCTCTATCATAAGTGCTTTCGAGAAATAACCCATTTCCTCTAATTGTGGCTAACAATAACACTTATTTAGTTGGGCATCTTCAAAGATGTACTGCTACCATCTTGTCTAAAAGACTTGATCCCATTCAAAGCCTAAAGGTTTTACAATACTTGTAGTAATGAACACCTTTCAGGCTATTCAGGGGACAGACTCAGACATGTAACATGTCAATCTATTTTTAGGTGTTCCAATCCACCCTACAGATTGTTACTACCACATCGAGCCTTCTTTATGATGCATCATGCGCAGGGGAATATAACATGTAAATCAAACACCCATGAGCCCGAATCCGTGCATGTTGATTAAATTAAATACAAGATGAAAGATACATACCCTTGAAGATCGAATCCATGAACACGGACTTTGAGGTTCTAACGCAAACACCCTCTATCGGTATCCACACGTCGAACGGATATCAAGAACACTTTCTTGATCTGGATTGCTAGACCCAAGGCTTGATGAAGAAACGATTTCTTCGTGGAATTATTTTGCTCTTTGATTATTGTATTTTGATGATCAAGAATCACAAAATAAATAATCCTACCTCTCTATATTTTATTATTTCTAAAACAATTGTTTATGATTTCCAAAATCACTATTAGAGGGTGTCAAACCCGGCTGTATATCATATATAAGGGTTTGACCTAATTTCGTTTGGGATCGGGATTCATTTTCTATCCAGAAAACTGAATAAACTGGACTGGTACGGGAATAGTAGCCGTACGGCTCATGCAGAGCCGTACGCCACCATTTGTGCCGTACGGTCAGCATCCAGAATTCCCCGATTTTCAGCCTTTTAACAATCCGCTCTATTGTGTGCGACCCAATAGGATTATACTAAGTTGGCAACGAGTCCGAACGAATCAGAACCCGTAAGTCATAAGCGGACTCTAGCAAGCCATTGTGACTACCCAATTAGTATAACTTTTGTAACGCACATCCTTATTCTTGTTAAATAATTGACTTACTAGTTAAATACTTGAACTTGCATATTATGTGCTAGTTTTACTTGGGTTAATTTCTTAACTGCTTTATAATATTAAGGTGGTTAAATGTCTAGTTTTGACTTTTGGGTCATTTGTGAAAATTTGACTTTAGGGACCTTTTTGTTAAAGGTGAAACTTGAGGGGCCTAGGTGTCATTCTTGGAAAGTTACAAGTATATCTTGTGGGTTTGCTTTCTTCTCAGAAGCATTTCTCCCCAAATTTCCTTACGTTCTTTCTCTGGTTCAAAAGCTAGGGTTAGGGTTTTACCTTATTCTCGACTCCTCGAGTTTAATTATCCATCTGTTCTTGATTCCGATCCCGTATAAATATTCGTAGCGTTGAATAGAGCGTTTTCGGCCGAACAGAATTTTGTTTGGCTAACTTTGATTTTGGATTAGGTAAGTTATTAGCTCCCCCTTGCTTGTAATAACATGCATATATGTTATTCCTGATACTTGTAATTGTTAATTTCGTGTTTGAGGTGATTTTTGTGTACTTGTAAATTTGGGACAAGGGGAGTATAAGAGACTTTGTAAAAAGGGGAAATTACACTTGAACAATTGTTTTGGAGTATGTTTATATGCCCTGGGTAATGTTAAAGTGTTAGTAAAAAGTTACTCCTACGTTTGGGACGGAAAATTATTCAACCTGGGAAAGAAATAAAAATTTCGCATTTTTATACCTTGGGCGACCGCCCATCTTTCTGGAAGGTTTTTCAAAGGGATTGACCTGCTTGTGTGCGACCGCACAGGCCATTTTAGGCGACCGCACAGTTGCCCTGTTGAACAAAAGTCTTGAATAAAGTTTGATTAAGCTAGACTTAACCCTAGATAAGGTATATAACCTTAGTATAAGATGTCCTAGTAAGTGTTGTGACACCTTAGGGGCATCAGAACTTGGTCTTAAACATGAATACTCATTGAATTAAAATGAGAACTTAGTCTTGAACATGAACACTTATGGAATTCAAATGAGAACTTAAGTATAAGAGTAGCAACTCTTCTTTATGTCTTGAAAGTGCAATAAACAAGCACTAATGTGTTATGCTTGCCTTGAAATCAATGTTTGTGCACCTTAGGGGCATTAGAACAGAGTCTTGGAATTGAACATCCTAAGAATAGGATTAAGAACTTGTAAGAGAAAAAGATATAACTCTTATACATGCTTGAATGTCCAAAGATTGGAATGATAACTCGAGTATAAGACAATAAAATCTTGTACATGTCTTAAACATCCATAGAAGTGGATTGAGAATTTGACTATAAGATGATAAAATCTTGTACATGACTTGACACCAATACATGTGTATGTAATGAACTAGAAAGTGCTATGAACAAGCACTAACGTGTATGAGAAATATTCTTGATGTGTAGGTGCAAACATTGCATATAGTTGCTTGATAACAATGTGACTTCTTGATTACTTGAAGCATGTTTCTTGTTGAGCTAGTCCACTACTTTTGGATTAGTTCTACTCTCGTAGATCAAGTAAATACCTACTTGTGCATTCTTGTGTGAGTCCAGCTGGTCCTTGCTTGTTCGGAGGTATATAGGTTCACGCTTATCATGAGGATGGGGCCAAAATGATAATCGGGGATCTATGTATCTGCGCTTGACCCCTTACTACAGGCCATAGTAAGGGCATAACTTCCTTTATTAGAGAAATACGCCTGATATAAATGAATGCTAAACTCGTGAACACCTCGTGAATCTTGATCCTGGGAATGACACTGGTTACCGGGTCTTCTTATATATACTGTATAAGCAGTTTCTTGATATTGATCGTGATTTGTCAAAGTAATACAAGCTACGACAACAATGGTATTCTTGGGAGGAATAAGGAAGGAAGCAATATCCTTTATAACGTGTTAACTTAGCCTTATGTGCTACTTGATGAGTGGATTAGCCTCTCATATACTTGTTACTTGATGATACTTGATACATGATTACTTGAGTATCTACTTGAATTACATGATAATATGTCATGTAGTTGCATCTAATAGCTTACTGAGATTTATCTCACCCCGTTTCTTGTTTAATTGTTTTCCTTAGATTAAAGGAAGGCTAGTGATAGTGCGAAGTGAGGCTCGACATAGCTGTGAGCTTACTACGCAGGTGGTTATTCGTTTGGGGATCGTGGTCCTTTTACATTTTGGTGAGGACGATGTATTATGGGTTATGTAACTCCTTATTTTGGGGGTAGACAGTCTTGTATAGTACTTGTTGTCTCTAGACATCTTGTAATGCCAGCATATGTGCTAAGCATGTTTCCGCTGTGTAGAATCATGTTTGGTTTAAATTTCTTGTCTAGAACTCGTGGTGTGAGCTATCTTAGCTCCTTACTCTAGAGCATATATATCATGTCAGTTTGTTATAAACAGTTGTCATCCAGTTTCTTGTTACTTTCTTGATTCTCGTCAGTCACGCGCATCCAGGTTCGAGGTTCTATTAGGGGATCCCGGGACCTGGGGGCGTGTCAGGTTGGTATCAGAGCTACCCTGGTTTAGCTACCCTGTTTAGCTACCTTGGTTTTCTCTAAGTCTGGATAGGGTCTATAGCCTAGATATGGGTTAGTCTTGGGGTGTTATTAACGCCGAGTGTTTACCTACAGGTGGTACAATGAGTTCTGAAGGTACTAGTGGTAGTAATCAGCTGAGATCTGTAACTCCTCAAGAAGAGATGGTTGATAATATAGACTGGGATTATCCTAATCGACTTACAAGGTTCTTGAAGTTGAAACCTCGTAGCTTTGACGGGGAATTTGATTCTAAGAAGGCAGAAAAGTGGATCGAAAGTATAGAAAATATTTTTATAGCCTTGAGATGTGCAGGAGGTGATAAGGTAACATTTGCAACCTTTAAACTTGAAAAAGCTGCTGAACATTGGTGGCAAGTTCTGAATAAAAGTTGGGAACTGGAAGGAGTACCACAGACTTGGGAGAATTTTCTTAAAGCATTCAAGTCACAGTTTATTCCAGCAGTGGTCCAAGACAGAAAAGAGATGGAATTTCTTAATCTGGAACAGGGAAGCTTGACAGTGGGGCAATACTCAACCAAGTTCATAGAATTGGCTAAGTATTGTGATCACTTAGTTCCAAATGAAGCAAAGAAGGCACATAGGTTTGTAGGGGTTAAATACTGAGTATAGGAATCAACTTCTTTCTCTACAGCTTACTAGTTACCAACAAGCAGTGGAAAGGGCTTATGGGATTGAGAATGACATTGAAGAACACAAGGTGAAGCAAGGAACAATCATGACAGGTCGTGTTTCAGAGAAAGCACAGGGATCTGGTTCTAAAGGTGGTAAATCTAGCCTCCAAGATCGTCGATTCTGACAACCATCTGAAAGTAAAGGTAGTGTATCAACTAGTTCTAAGACAACAGTCCAAGGTTCCAGGAAAGTGTGTGGTTATTGCTTGAAAGAAGGCCATTCTGAAGACAAGTGTTGGCTAAAGCAAGGAAAATGTTTATCTTGTGGTGAAACTGGGCACTTTATCAAGAATTGTCCTAAAGGCAAGGGAAGTCAAGTTGGGGGTACGAGTCAACAGGCCTCAGGTACTAAGAGAGATAGTGGGGGTCGAACTAAAGTTCAGGGTCGCGTGTTTGCTCTAGATCAGCAGGGTGGAGCTGAGTCTTCTGCGGTCATAGGAGGTACTATATTACTTTCTAGTACGAGAGCGCGAGTCTTGATAGATCCAGGCTCATCTCATTCTTATGTGGCATCTCATTTTGTATCGCATTTGCATGTTCTTCCTGATTCTATGCCTTATATGCTTGAAGTATCTTCCCTTATAGGAGATTGCATGTTTGCTTCTGAGGTTTATAAGAAATGTGAGGTTCTTGTGGGTGATCATGCCCTTCTTGCTGACCTAGTCGTGTTACCTATAAGGGACTTTGACGTGATTCTTGGCATGGATTGGCTTTATGTGTATCATGCATCTGTTGATTGTCATAGAAAAGTAGTAACTTTTTCTATACCTGGTTTGCCTGATTTTACCTTTGAAGGTGATAGGCCTATATGTGCTATACGTGTTATTTCTGATTTAAAAGCTAGAAAACTTTTATCTCGTGGTTGTGCCGGGTATCTCGCATGTGTGCTTGACAAGAGTTTATCTGTTCCCAAGATGGAAGATATTCCTGTTGTGTCTGAATTTTTAGATGTGTTCTCTTCTGAGTATAGCATGCCACCTGATCAAGAGCTTGAGTTCTGTATTGATTTATTACCAGGTACAGCACCAATATCTAAAGCACCTTATAGAATGGCTCCAGCTGAGTTGAGAGAATTAAAAACACAGCTTGAGGAATTTCTTAAAAGGGGCTTCATCAGGCCTAGTGTATCACCGTGGAGTGCACCAGTGTTATTTGTCAGAAAGAAAGATGGGACTCTGCGATTATGTATTGACTACAGAGATCTTAATCAGGTAACCACAAAGAACAAATATCCGTTACCTCATATTGATGACTTGTTTGATCAACTTCAGGGTTCAGTAGTGTACTCGAAGCTTGACTTGAGAAGTGGTTATCATCAGTTGAAAATCAGATCTGAGGATATACCAAAGACAGCTTTCCGTACCAGGTATGGGCATTATGAGTTTATTGTTATGGCATTGGGTTTGACAAATGATCCAGCTGTATTTATGGATTTGATGAACCGTATTTTCAAACCATATCTTGATTGTTTCGTGGTGGTATTCATTGATGATATTCTTGTGTATTCTAAATCACGGGCTGAGCATGAACAACATCTCAGAGTGGTATTGCAAGTTCTTCGTGAGAAACAATTATTTGCAAAATTCAACAAATGTGCTTTCTGGTTAGAAGAGGTTTCATTCTTGGGACATGTTGTGTCTGCTACTTGTATTACAGTAGATCCTTCCAAAGTTGAAGCAGTTGTAAACTGGAAGAGGCCGACTACAGTGACAGAGATCCGTAGTTTCTTGGGTTTGGCTAGTTATTATCGGAGATTCATTGAGGGATTCTCTAAGATTGCTACTCCATTGACTAATATGACTCGGAAAGCTATTTCTTTTGAGTGGAATGACAAATGTGAAGCAAGTTTTCAAGAGCTGAAAAGGCGCTTAACGACAGCCCCGGTCTTAGCTTTGCCTAATGGTTCTGAAAATTTCATGGTTTATACTGATGCTTCTAAAGAAGGATTGGGTTGTGTTTTAATGCAAGATGGCAAGCTAATAGCTTATGCTTCTCGAAAATTATCTCCTTATGAAAAGAACTATCCTACTCATGATTTAGAGTTGGCTGTGATTATTTTTGCTTTGCATAAATGGAGGCATTACTTGTATGGAACCAAATTTGAAGTCTTCACAGATCATAAAAGCTTGAAGTACTTGTTTTCTCAGAAAGAGCTTAACATGAGACAACGTAGATGGATGGAGAAATTGAAGGATCATGATTGTACAATCCTTTATCATCCAGGGAAAGCAAATGTTGTGGCAGATGCACTGAGCAGAAAGACTTATGTTTCTTGCTTGATGATTCGTGAATGGAAATTGTCAGAAGACTTGTGTGATTGGAGTCCTTGTGAATAAAATCATGGAGTTATCCTTGCTAATATAAAGGCTACTTCAGATTTACTCCAACAAATCAAAGAAGCTCAGGTAACTGATTCTGAATTGCAGAAAATTATTAGTGGAATGAATGAAGGAAAGCAACCAGATTTTTCTTTCAACCGTGATGGAATTCTTACCTTTTGAGGCAGAGTTTGTATTCCAGTTGATCTTGAGATTAAAAAGAGAGTTCTTGAAGAGGCTTACAAATCCAAGTATACTATTCATCCTGGAAGTACTAAAATGTACCAAGACTTGAAGAAACATTTCTGGTGGAACAACATGAAAAGAGAAATTACTGAGTATGTGTCCAAATGTTTGACTTGTCAACAAGTAAAAGTGGAACATCATCATCCAGCAGGTTTGTTGCAACCATTAAAAATTCCATAGTGGAAATGGGAGCATATCACAATGGATTTTGTGACTGGTTTGCCACGTACCAGACGAGGCCATGATGCTGTTTGGGTTATAGTGGATAGACTGACCAAGTCAGCTCACTTCTTGTCTGTTTCCATGGGATATTCATTGTCTCAGTTGGCATCTTTGTATGTTCAGGAGATTGTTCGACTCCATGGAGTTCCTATGAGTATTGTATCTGACAGAGATCCTCGTTTTACTTCTCGATTCTGGCAGGCTCTTCAGGGTGCCATGGGTACTAAATTGAATTTCAGTACAGATTTTCATCCCCAATCTGATGGGCAATCTGAGAGACTTATACAGATTCTCGAGGATATGTTACGTGCTTGTGTTGTTGATTTTAAAGGCAGTTGGGATACTCATCTTCCTTTGGCTGAGTTTGCTTATAACAACAGTTATCAGTCTAGCATTGAAATGGCTCCATATGAAGCTCTTTATGGAAGAAAGTGTCGATCTCCTATATGTTGGGATGAAGTGGGTGAAGCTAGACTCTTGGGACCTGAAATGGTTCAACAATCAGTTGAGAGTGTGAAACTCATTCGAGATAGATTGCGCACAGCTCAGAGTAGACAAAAGAGTTATACAGATCATCGAATAAGGGATCTTGAATTCCAGGTAGGTGATTTTGTATTTTTGAAAGTCTCTCCTCGTAGAGGTATAAAGATATTTGGGAAGAAAGGAAAATTGACTCCTCGTTATATCAGTCCATTTGAAATTCTTGAAAGAGTTGGGAAATTGGCTTATAGAGTGGCATTGCCACCATCCTTGTCTGGGATTCATGATGTGTTTCACGTGTCCATGCTTCGCAAGTATATGGCGGATGAGTCGCATGTTCTTGAGTATGAGGCTATTCCATTTCAGCCTGATTTGTCTTATGAGGAACAACCTGTTGAAATTCTTGACTGGAAAGAGCAAGTCTTGCACACCAAAAGGATTCCTATTGTGAAGGTCCTTTGGAGAAATCAGGAAATAGAAGAGGCTACTTGAGAAACCGAGAAAGAGATGCGAGATAAATACCCGAGCCTATTTGAAAATTTTGGTAAGTGAAATTCGTGGGCGAATTTTCTTTAAGGTGGGGAGGATGTAACGCCCATCCTTATTCTTGTTAAATAATTGACTTACTTATTAAATACTTGAACTTGCATATTATGTGCTAGTTTTACTTGGGTTAATTTCTTAACTGCTTTATAATATTAAAGTGGTTAAATGTCTAGTTTTGACTTTTGGGTCATTTGTGAAAATTTGACTTTAGGGTCCTTTTTGTTAAAGGTGAAACTTGAGGGGCCTAGGTGTCATTCTTGGAAAGTTACAAGTATATCTTGTGGGTTTGCTTTCTTCTCAGAAGCAATTCTCCCCAAATTTCCTTACGTTTTTTCTCTGGTTTAAAAGCTAGGGTTAGGGTTTTACCTTATTCTCGACTCCTCGAGTTTAATTATCCCTCCGTTCTTGATTCCGATCCCGTATAAATATTCGTGGCGTTGAATAGAGTGTTTCCGGCAGAACATAATTTTGTTTGGGTAACTTTGATTTCGGATTAGGTAAGTTATTAGCTCCCCCTTGCTTGTAATAACATGCATATATGTTATTCCTGATACTTGTGATTGTTAATTTCGTGTTTGAGGTGATTTTTGTGATACTTGTAAATTTGGGACAAGGGGAGTATAAGAGACTTTGTAAAAAGGGGAAATTACACTTGAACAATTGTTTTGGAGTATGTTTATATGCCCTGGCTAATGTTAAAGTGTTAGTAAAAAGTTACTCCTACGTTTGGGACGGAAAATTATTCAACCTGGGAAAGAAATAAAAAATTCGCATTTTTGTACCTTGGGCGACCGCCCATCTTTCTGGAAGGTTTTTCAAAGGGATTGACCTACTTGTGTGCGAACGCACAGGCCATTTTAGGCGACCGCACAGTTGCCCTGTTGAACAAAAGTCTTGAATAAAGTTTGGTTAAGCTAGACTTAACCCTAGATAAGGTATATAACCTTAGTATAAGATGTCCTAGTAAGTGTTGTGACACCTTAGGGGCATCAGAACTTGGTCTTAAACATGAATACTCATTGAATTAAAATGAGAACTTAGTCTTGAACATGAACACTTATGGAATTCAAATGAGAACTTAAGTATAAGAGTAGCAACTCTTCTTTATGTCTTGAAAGTGCTATAAACAAGCACTAATGTGTTATGCTTGCCTTGAAATCAATGTTTGTGCACCTTAGGGGCATTAGAACAGAGTCTTGGAATTGAACATCCTAAGAATATGATTAAGAACTTGTAAGAGAAAAAGATATAACTCTTATACATGCTTGAATGTCCAAAGATTGGAATGATAACTCGAGTATAAGACAATAAAATCTTGTACATGTCTTAAACATCCATAGAAGTGGATTGAGAACTTGAATATAAGATGATAAAATCTTGTACATGACTTGACACCAATACATGTGTATGGTAATGAACTAGAAAGTGCTATGAACAAGCACTAACGTGTATGAGAAATATTCTTGATGTGTAGGTGCAAACATTGCATATAGTTGCTTGATAATAATGTGACTTCTTGATTACTTGAAGCATGTTTCTTATTGAGCTAGTCCACTACTTTTGGATTAGTTCTACTCTCGTAGATCAAGTAAATACCTACTTGTGCATTCTTGTGTGAGTCCAGCTGGTCCTTGCTTGTTCGGAGGTATATAGGTTCACTCTTATCATGAGGCTGGGGCCAAAATGATAATCGGGGATCTATGTATCTGCGCTTGACCCCTTACTACAGGCCATAGTAAGGGCATAGCTTCCTTTATTAGAGCAATACGCCTGATATAAGTGAATGCTAAACTCGTGAACACCTCGTGAATCTTGATCCTGGGAATGACACTGGTTACCGGGTCTTCTTATATATACTGTATAAGCAGTTTCTTGATATTGATCGTGATTTGTCAAAGTAATACAAGCTACGACAACAATGGTATTCTTGGAAGGAATAAGGAAGGAAGCAATATCCTTTATAACGTGTTAACTTAGCCTTATGTGCTACTTGATGAGTGGCTTAGCCTCTCATATACATGTTACTTGATGATACTTGATACATGATTACTTGAGTATCTACTTGAATTACATGATAACATGTCATGTAGTTGCATCTAATAGCTTACTGAGATTTATCTCACCCCGTTTCTTGTTTAATTGTTTTCCTTATATCAAAGGAAGGCTAGTGATAGTGCGAAGAGAGGCTCGACATAGCTGGGAGCTTACTACGCAGGTGGTTATTCGTTTGGGGATCGTGGTCCTTTTACATTTTGGTGAGGACGATGTATTATGGGTTATGTAACTCCTTATTTTGGGGGTAGACAGTCTTGTATAGTACTTGTTGTCTCTAGACATCTTGTAATGCCAGCATATGTGCTAGGCATGTTTCCGCTGTGTATAATCATGTTTGGTTTAAATTTCTTGTCTAGAACTCGTGGTGTGAGCTATCTTAGCTCCTTACTCTAGAGTATATATATCATGTCAGTTTGTTATAAACAGTTGTCATCCAGTTTCTTGTTACTTTCTTGATTCTCGTCAGTCACGCGCATCCAGTTCGAGGTTCTATTAGGGGATCCCGGGACTTGGGGGCGTGTCAACTTTGAAAGTACAAAGTAACCTTATAGAACATATCACAATCCCTTTGTCACGCGATATCATATTGGACATAAGTCATGGTCCATTTCAACTTATGTTGTCCAATGCTTTCTCGATCCCGAGTAGATTGATATGAGCAAATAACATTGAACACTTCAATTCATTTGGGTACGGCCGTACACTATTATCAATCTCACTCATCGAGTGGCCAAGTAGATATCTCTCTTGAGAGAGTGACAAATCCGTTTTGACTTATCATTCTTCCCTACAAGAATCCGATTATACCAATCGTAGCATTTATAACCACCCGGTTAGGGGTAGCGTTTGAGTACGTCAAACATAATGTTCATCATGTGAAAGACTATGATAAACTCATGTCTAAGGATAAATGATATAACTATTATGAGATTTAATTATGACATTAGACCATGACATAAATCTCATAACGGGTCTATCAAGTACTTGTTCTCCACCCACAAGTTTAATCCGTATCCTATACGCTATAATCATCATATGATTATCCATTAAACTTATGCTAGCCCTTCATAAGTGCTAGGGACAATGATTATTATAATAAACATGCAAAAGATATAATAATTGAATTTGTTATCTCTATAACAATGAAGTTATGATATAACGCATAGGCCTTTCTCAAGGGCCTAGGGCATAATATCCAACAGCCTAAGGTAAAAACATAACCAGTACAGCCATAACTCCCAGAGTTAGTGGCAATCCAGCTAGCATCACTGTACCCCTCGAGTACAGCAGGAAATCTGCCATAATGCAGCCCAAGGGAAATAGTTCCCTTCAATTACCAAAGTACTCTACCTAGAGATTCCCAATAAGCTCTATTCGGACACTTACTGTATCTAGCCAACCTTATAACTGCGTAGGATATATCCGGTTTAGTACAGTTAGCAAGATACATTATGCTCCCAATAACCTGAGAATATTTCAACTGAGCCACAGGTACTCCATTCTCATTCTTAGCAAGTTCCATAGAAGGACTAAACGGAGTATTGACGATTTTACCATCCTTATAACCAAACTTCTCAGTTACACTATGTGTATAATGAGATTGTGAGATGGATATGCCTTTAGTTGAACGAGTCAACTTAAGTCCAAGGATCACGTCAGCTACTCCCATATCCTTCATTTCAAACTTACTTTTCAATAATGACTTAGTTTCATCGATTATTCTCATATTATTTCCAAATAACATAATGTCATCAACATATAGGCACAAGACAATACAACTATCACCTTTACTCATAGAATAGACACACTTGTCAAATTCATTAGTAATAAATCCAAACGATGAGACAATTTTATCAAACTTCTCATGCCATTGCTTTGGGGGTTGTTTCAATCCGTGAAGAGATTTAACAACTTTGCAGACCTTTCTTTCATTACCAGATGCTACAAATCCTTCAGGCTGATCCATATAGATCTCCTCCTCAAGATCACCATTAAGAAAGGTAGTCTTCACATCCATTTGATGGATATGGAGATCATACATAGAATCCAATGCTATGAGCATACGGATTGTAGTCATCCTATCAACTGGTGAATAGGTATCGAAATAGTCTATTCCCTCCATCTGCTTAAACCCTTTAGCAACTAATCTAGCCTTAAACTTATCAACAGTTCCATCAAGTTTGAGTTTTTTCTTAAAAACCCACATGCATCCAATTTCTTTGCAACCAGGAGGAAGATCAACTAATTCACATGTCCCATTTGAGACAATAGAATCAATCTCACTTTTAACGGTATCCTTCCATTGGTTAGCATTAGGCGATGACATAGCTTCTTTGAAGGTACAAGATCACCCTTAATATTGTAAGTGATGTAATCACTTTCATAATCCTTGTAACCCTAGCCTGTTTACTCGTTCTTGGTTCATCCTCATCATCAGATAAAGAACCAATTGGATATGCCCCCACATTTTTCATCTCTTCCACTTGAGATGGAATTGAATTAGACGTGGTATTTGACTCTTTAGGGAGTCCGGTTTTTATGGGAAACACATCTTCAAAGAATGTTGCATCACGTAACTCAACAATTGATTTAACATCAATGCCAGAAATTTCAGATTTGATAATCAGAAATCTCAATGCATAACTAGTTTCAGAATATCCTATAAAAATAGCATCAACAGTTTTAGGACTAAGCTTCTTTCTCTTGTGTTCAAGGACAAGTACCATTGCAAGGCACCCCCACACTTTCAAGTATTTCAAGTTGGTCTTTCTACCTCTCCAAAGTTCAAACGGACTTTCATCTCTATGTTTAGTAGGAACTCTATTCAGAATACGGCAAGCAGTATTCAAAGCTTCTCCCCACATATACTTAGGTAGTCCAGAACTTATAAGTAGGCTGTTAATCATATCTTTAAAGGTTCTATTCTTACGTTCAGCAACACCATTAGATTGAGGTGTGTAGGGAGGAGTCTTTTCATGCACTATGTCGTTTTCTTGGCAATAATGCATAAACGGATTAGACTCATATTCACCACCTCTATCAGATCTTAACCTTTTAAGTTTCTTGCCAGTTTGTTTTTCAGCTTCATTTTTAAATATAATAAACTTTTAAAGTGTTTTGTCTTTTCCATTCAACAAGTAAACATAACAATATCCACTACAGTCATCAATAAAAGTGATAAAGTATTTCTTTTTATCTTTGGTCAACAAGCCATTAAATTCACAAATGTCGGTGTGCACTAAATCAAGTATTTCAGAATCTCGATTAACTGAATGAAAAGGCCTTTTAACAGATTTAGCTTCAACAAAAACATGATATTTAGAATTTTTATCAATATCATGCTTAGGAACAATATTCAAATTCATCATCTTTTTAACATATTTCAAATTAATATGTACTAAGCGACCATGCCAAATATTTGAAGATTCAATGGAATAAGAAACAGGATAATCAATAAAACTATCATTAATAAGATGAGTACCAAAATTACTCTCAACTCTAACTTTAAATAAATTATCCGATGCATACCCTTTTCCTATAAAACTACCAGAATCCAAAATAATAACCTTATTACACTTGAATGAAAACTCAAATCCTTCTCTAACTAAAAATAACCACTAATGATATTACGACCAATGTCAGGAACGTGATGCACATGTTACAAGGTCAGAATGCGCCCATTAGGAAACTTCAGGTCTACACGTCCAGTCCCAAGCACCTTTGCAGAACTAGAATTTCCCATCGTCACTGATATACCACGTTCAGGCTGGTAAGACACAAATATCAATTTATCAGCATAAACGTGCACATTTTCCCCAATATCTACCAACCACTCGTTGGGTTCATAAACAGTAAAATTTCAGGATTAGAGGTTACATACTTGGTAATCTCGCTGGTAATAGAATCAACTTCAGGCTGAAACATATCATCAATAGGATCATCAGATGGTCCAATGACCATGTTTGCCTGAGCTTGATCAGCAGAACCTTGTGCCACTTTTCCTTTATTGGGACAGTCCCTAGAAAGTGTCCAACTGTTCCACAATTCCAGCAGGTTTGGTTTGCTTTTGGCTTTTTCTGGATATGTTTCTTAGGTTTCAGCTTATCATTATTATTATCCTTAGAGCCAGTTTTCTCAAATTTCCTTTTGTTCTTATTGGCAGTAATCATATTGGCCTTAGCCTCCACAGGCACACTAACACCGTTACTATGGTGTACTTCCTGAATCGATATTGCATTCATCAAATCATTGAGTGTCAAGCTTCCAGTACGGTGTTTGAGAGTCATACCAAATTCCTCTCAAGATTGAGGAAACTTCTCAATGATTGACATGACTACGAACTTCTCAGGAAGTTCCATAGCCCCATCCTTGAGTGATTGCAATATGATTTGGAACTCATGCACTTGATCAGTAACAAATTTCCCATTAGCCATACGATACTTAATGAACTTAGACACACAGTACTTTTCAACACCAACATCATCAGTGTAATACTTTGTGTTAAGCGTTTCCTACAGTGATGCAGCAGTGAGGGGAGCAGAACAATAAACATTGAAGAGCAAATTTGACAGAGCCGAAAGAATGCATCCATGAACGACATCGTCCCTCTCCCTCCACTGCTCAGCAGCCTTCGCTGTTGCAAGGTCCTTCTCATCAATAGCAGGGCACTTTTCAGTTAGCATACCAGTCATCCCCTTAATTGACAACCAGATTGATAATAATATTCTCTCCCCTCCCCGTGGACGTAGCCAAGTTGGTGAACCACGTAAATCATGTTCTTGTGATTGCTTTATTTACTCAGCAAGTCTTGTTCAATTGCTCTAACAAGTGGTATCAGAGCTCTGGTAACAAGTGGTACCAGAGCTTTGGTTCGTGGTTAGAGATTCAGGGATTTCGCTGCAGAGAACGAGAAGATGGGTCAAGGAGCAGATTCGATCGACAAGTTCAATGGGAAGAATAGTTTTTTTCTCTGGCAGATCAAGATGAACGCTTTGTTGATAGACAAATATTTATGGGAGCCGTTGGAGATTGCAATCAGGGATCGAAAGGATCCCAAGGGTAAGGCAGTCACCACAGAAGGTACCGCAGAACAGTCAGAAAAAGACAAGCAAGCAGCAGCGAAGGAGGCGGCGGCATTGAAGAAGTTAGATCAGAAGGCTCACGCCAAGATCATCAGACAGTTGGATGATGAGATCCTAACCAATGTTGCAGGAACAGACTCCGGAAGCCATCTTTGGTTAAAGTTGGAAGATATGTACATGACACGTTCAATGACCAACAAGTTATACCTGAAGAAGCAGCTGTATGACTGCTGTATGACTGAAGGTATGCCCATTAATGATCATCTTGATAGATTTACTTCTGCATTACTTGAACTGCGTAATATAGGAGTTGTTGTGGATGGCGAGGATGCAGCCTTGCAGCTTTTAGTATCCTTACCTATGTCTTATGAACAATATGTCGATTCGTGCATAAATCGTAAGGATGGTATCTCTCTAGAGGAAGTGAAAACTTCTCTCAAGACGAGGGAATTGCGCCGAAAGGCGAGTGGGAATGAGACAGGTACCCAGTCATCAGGTTTGGTTGCTAGAAGTAGTGGTGGTAACAAGGGTTCTAGTGGGAAGAAGAACAATAAAGGTAGTTCTTCACACAAGAAGGGTCCGAAGCCTGGGGATATTTGTAATTTCTGCAAAGAGAAGGGGCATTAGAAATTTGATTGTCCCAGAAAGAAGCGAGGCGAGGCACCAGTCAGAGCAGAGGCCATGGTGGCCAAGGGTAGCGGTTCAGATGAGGATTATGCTCTAGTCACATCAGAATCAGCACGCGCATCTGATGCGTGGATTCTTGATTCAGGAGCTTCTTACCATATCAGTCCGATGAGAGAATGGTTTACTGATTACAGGCAGGTGGATGGCGGTGATATAAGCATGGCCAACAGTGCAGTCTGCAAGGTTGTCGGTATTGGTTCGATCAAGCTCAGGACTCATGATGGTAGGTTTGTCACTTTGAACGAGGTTCAATACATTCCGCATATGACGAAGAATCTGATTTCTCTTAGTCAGTTAGACAGCAAAGGGTTCAGTTTCAAAGGTAAAGGTGGAGCAGTTAGTGTCTGTAACGGTTCAGAAGTGGTGTTGAAAGGCCTTAAGCGGGGCTCCTTATATTTCTTCCAAGGAAAGACGCTTGCAGAGTCGACTATGGCTGCATCAGAAGAGGTGAACGAGGGAGATATGTCTAAGCTGTGGCACATCAGGCTCGATCACATGAGCACTCGAGAGATGCATGAGTTGACTAGAAGAGATCTTCTTCATAAGATCAAGGATCTTAAAGGCGTTCTGGATTGTATCCACTCAGAGTATTGGGGACCTTCATGTCAGGAATTTCTAAGGGGTCACAGATATGTCTTGTCTATGGTTGATGATTATTCGAGGAGACCTTGGGTGGTTATCATGGAGTACAAGAATGGGGTCCTAAGGAATTTCAAGGACTGGAAGACAGTAGTGGAGAACCAGACAGAGAAGAAGATCAAGAAGCTCTGGACAGATAATGGTTTGGAGTTCTGCAGTACTGAGTTTGATTCGTTTTGCAGAGAGGTGGAGGTTTCTAGACATCTCACCAGCTGAGGCACGCCACAGCAGAATGGTGTAGTAGAACGAATGAATCAGACATGGCTTGTGGGAGCGTTGTGCATGATCTCCAATGCAAAGTTATCTAAATGTTTCTGGGCAGAAGCGCTTAGTACAACATGTTACTTGATTAATCATGGACTTCATACCGGTATTGGCCTCAAAGTTCCCTATGAGGTATGGACTGGTAAATCCATGATTGTTTCAAGTGTTGGTGGTGTTGATAAACAGGTGGAGCAACAAGATACTGAAGAGTTAGTTGTACCATAGTCAGATGTTGAAAAACAGGTGGAGCAACAAGATACTGAAGAGTTAGTTGTCCCACAGTCAGATGTTTATCAGGATCCACCAACAGAGACAAAGACTGAAGCACCAGAAAGTTCAAGTTCAGTTCCTAACGAACATGGGTTAGCACAAGGAGGGTCTAGAAGAGCTAATTTCAGGAATGGATTTAAAGACTTGGTGTCTTATGCACTGCTGGCTGCTGAGGAAATGGATCCCGTTCTTACGGAACCTTCTACTTTCAATAAAGCAGATACATGTTCAGAGTCATCTCAGAGGTATGCGGCTATGGGTGATGAGATGGAGTCTCTTAACAGGAATCAGACTTGGAAGTTGACCACAAGGCCAGAAGGCAGAAAGATTGTGACTTGCAAGTGGATCTTCAAGAAAGAGGAAGGGATGTCACCGGCAGAAGGGATCAAGTATAAAGCTCTCGTTGTTGCAAGGGGCTTCACACAGAGAGAGAAGGTGGAATACAATGGGATATTCTCACCAGTGGTCAGACATACTTTGATCAGAGTGTTGCTAGAAATAGAAGGAGAAATATACATGACAGAGTCAGAAGGATTCCAAGTTCCTGGTAAGGAAGATCAAGTTTGTAGATTGAAGCAATCGCCTAGGCAGTGGTACAAAGGATTTGACAGCTATGTGATAGCAGCAGTCAAGAAGTCAGGGATTCAGAAGCTGAAAGGCTTGGTCGCAGAGATGAAGGGTTTGGGTAACGCGAAGAAAATTCTAGGTATGGAGATCTATATAGACAGAGCCAAACGAAAACTGTTCTTATTCCAGAAAAGATACATCAAGAAAGTTTCAGAGAGGTTTGGTAGGTCAACAGCTAAGGCTATAGACACTCTGGGTGCAGTGAATGCACAGACAATCGCGTTTGGGCCCAAATCAGTTGAGGAGAAAGAGTATATGGATCGAGTATCCTATGCTAGTGCAGTTGGTAGTTTTATGTATGCTACAGTGCGCATCAGCAACGTCAGACTCGTCTATGGAGATGGGACAGAATGTGCAGTCAAAGGTTTCTCAGTTTTGGGTGATGTAGATACAAGAAGATCGAAGACCGGATATGTGTTCACGCTTGGTGGGTCAGTTGTCAGTTAGAAGGCTACATTGCAGGCAACAGTGACGGTGTCTACAATAAGAGCAGAATACGTGACATTGACAGAGTCCGCTAAGGAAGGAATATGGTTGAAGGGATTCATCAGCAATCTTGGGATACATCAGGATCAGGCTATTATTTATGGTGATAGTTTTAGTGTGATTTGTTTGGCCAAGGATCAAGAGAGGACCAAGCACATTGATGTCAGATATCATTTCTTAAGGGATGAGAAACGGGTAAATGTGAAGAAGGTAGGGACGGCGAACAACCCTGCAGATATGTTCACGAAACCCGTGACGGGGAGCAAGTTCCAACATTGTTTGGACTTGCTGAATGTTCGCAGCTATTAGATAGCAGTAGAGGTGAGGGGGGAGAAAAGGTTTGTTGTCATGGAGATTCAAAGTCAAGGTGGAGATTGTTGGGATAATGCCTTTGAATGTGGGACGCCATATTATAGGATTGTACAACTGATGGTTTCATAATGCCTAGACAGAGCAGAAACGAAGACAAAAGAAAAAAAGAGAGGAAGGAGCAGCAGCACCCGAACAGGTAGGCGAGCGGGCGCTCGGGTAGACCCAGGCGGGTGCTCCTGTGGTCAGAAAGTTGAGCCGCTTGGGTGATTTAATTCAGGTGGGCGCTTGGTCCAAGGTAGGAGGGCGCCTGGTCTTGCGGCAGATCAGGCCCAACGCACGCGGACTGCAGAAAAACGGGGTTTTTCCTTTGGACTCAAATTTAGGACTCCTTATGTCTTCAGGGTTAGGTTATGACTAGTATACATAAAGGCTATCATCATAACAAGAAAGAAGAGGTTGAAAAACACAGATTGCTCAGAGAAGATCAATAATTCTAGATCTAGGGTTTTAGCACAGTCAGGAATTTTTTGACCAAAATTCGTGCTAGCATAGATTAGTGTGATCTTGTAAAGAATTCTCCAGATTGATAATAATATTCTCTCCCCTCCCCGTGGACGTAGCCAAGTTGGTGAACCACGTAAATCCTATTCTTGTGATTGTTTTATTTACTCATCAAGTCTTGTTCAATTGCTCTAACAGTATCTAAGCCTATTTTGAACAATTCATTGTTGTTCGATAATTTTTTTCCAAAACCCTATCTTCAGACTTCAGGGATGTAGTTTGATTCGTCTCATCGAGACGAAAAAATCAGTGTTCTCGGATTTTTTTTCCGACTAATATATTTTGAAATTTGAATGATATTTTGGTTGATGACGTAGCAGACTTTGAAAAGTGATTCTCAGATTATATATTTTCCTCATAGTTCATAGAAATTTCAAAAATGTCACCGCATCTCCTTCCTATTACATCTTAATCAGAACCATTCAACTATTTTAATCTAACGGTGGTTATTGGTTCTCATGTAGTTATGGTTCTCATTTGAGCACCTACCTACCTATATATATATATATATATATATATATATATATATATTCTTTAAATTTGTAAAGTGTCTTTTAATTATTATTTCCTGAAATAAAAATAGGTTTAGCTTGTAAACCATTTGGCCCTGGCCAAACTAGCGGGCTGAATGGGCATGAGAGTGAGATTGAGGGACAGATCATGCCCACCAAACCCGCAGATTGAGCCTTACATGTCGGACCGTCTGTTTGAGCCTCATCAATCTCACTTGAAAAGGGCTTAATTCCAACCGCTGAAAGGTTTGGACAAGTAATATTACCGCTTGAACTTTTTTTCGTGATACTTTCCTCATCATGTTATGTTTATTTAAAGAAAATGCTGATTTTACCCTAAAACTTTAAAATGAGTCTACTAGTGTTTGGAGAGTTCAAATCCTCTGTGTCACTTTATGTACCACTCCATATGCCACAAGTGATCTAATGGCTCACAGCTATTGAGATTGACATTAAATTAATATTATCTAAACATGTGAATGGTTGGATTACGAGTGGTACATATAGTGACACACAAAAAGAGTACAGGAGATCTCGACTCGTGTTTGGGCTTTGCATTGAGAATATTTAGGGTTAAAATAATCATTTTATTTAATAAACCCTAAAACCTATATTGGGTTTCGTAGGACCATGAGTAACGGAATATGAACAACAATAATTATTACGAAAACCCGAGCCTATGGATCCTTCCAAGATGAATATATTAAAAGCTATGAGTATAGAATATTAACCCTTGTAGCATTTAATCTTCAAGCACGAACTTTGAATCTTTGATATTGAATCTGGTGATCTTGAATCACGAACTTGAAGCGTTGACTAGAGAACTCTCTCTATATCTACAGGTATCCACACGACGAACGAATTCAATAACAATTATTGGTTGGGATTGCTAGATCCGGATTAGAAGATCTGATTTTCTAATCTTTGAAGGCTATATGAATTTATATGTTTTTGATCTTTGATTCTCAATCTTTTATAATTAAAATTGTGTTCTAAAACTCAATTTTCAAATATCATTTGGTTGTTGAAAAGGGGTTTAGTTATGGGCAAGAATCCTTAACCCTTAAGGACAATTAAACCACTTTCTAAACAAAATACACATCTGTTCGCCGCCTTACACGGACATAAGTCATGGTCCACGTCATATTGGACACAAGTCATGTTGGGTTTCGTGCAATCATGTGCAGCGGAAGACATCACATGAAAAACCCAAAAGCCTAGAACCGTTATGTTCAATAATTCATAATATGAAGATGAAAGAAACTAACCTTGTAGATCGAAATATGAAGCCTTAGATTTAGATGCTAGGAAGAGCACCCTCTACCGGTGATGTACACTTTGAACGGATTCAAGAACTCTTCTTGACTTGACTGGTAGGTCCTTCAGATTGAAAAACTTGATGAAGAACGATTCTTCAATTTCTCCCTATGATTATTATGGTTTGATAATTGGGAATAATCAAGCCTAATAACCCTAGTATAATATGTGTATTCTCTCTCTCCAAGAAAGAGTTTATGATTTCACAAATCAATGTTATAGGAACAATTCCCGGTTGTACATATTATATACTAAAGGTCTAAAGATCCTTTAGGGTTTAGGACTTCTTGTCCAACAAGAAAAATCCTAAAATAAACTGCAGTTCGGGACTACCGATGTACGGCGCCTAGGCAGCCGTATGGCTCCTAGGGAGTCGTACGGCTCTGAGCCTTTTCGGCCTCGTTTTTCGCCCTTTTTAACTATCCGCTCTGTGCGTGTGACCCAATAGGATTATACTAAGTTGGCAACGAGTCCGAACCATTCAGACCTCGTAAGTCATAAGCGGACTCTAGCAAGCCATTATGACTACCCAATTAGTATAACTTTGAAATCCAAAGTTTCCTAAAATAGAACATAGCACAATCTCTTTGTTACACGATGTCTATTGAATGTAAGCCATGGTCAATGGTCAACTTACTTTGTTCAATGCTTTCTCGATCCCGAATGTATTGATAATACAAATGACATTGATCCAATCAATTCATTTGAGCATGACCATGCATTTCATCAATACCATTCATCGAGTGGCCAAAGCTTGACATCTCTCTTAACGAGGAACAAATCCCTTCTTGGCTTATTATATTTCCCTACATGATTCCGATTATGCCAATCATATTCTTTATAGCTACCCGGTTAAGGGCAACGTTTGAATATGTTAAACGTAATGTTCATCATGTGGAAGACTGTAATAACTTCAGGTTTAGAGATTCAAGTGATATAACTATATGATATTTAATTATGGCATTTGACCATGACATAAATCTCATAAGGGTCAGTCCAGTATTTGTTCTCCAACAAATACCCATAAGTCTAATTGTATCGTATACACATAATCATCATATGATTATCTATTAAACTTATACTAATAATTAATCATAATCACTAGGGACGGAGATTATTATAATAAACATGCAAAAGATATAATAATCAAACATTAAATATCTTTATAAAAGCATAAAGCAAATGATAACATAATCGTTCAAATAACGTGCCTAGGGAATACACACCAACAAGTCATGGTCCACGTCAACTTATATTGTCAAATGCTTTTCTCGATACCAAGTAAATTGACCAACCGAATGACAATGATCTTCATCAATTCATTCGAGCGTGGCCACGCATGTAGTTCAAACTTACTTATTGAATGACCTAGCAGATATCTGTCCGCAGAGAGACATATTCGTCTTGACTTATTATTCTTCCTACAGAATTCGATCATGCAATCATAATCCTTATTATTACCTGGTTAAGGGTAACGTTTGATTATGTCAGACATAACGCTTATCAAGTGGAAAACCATGATAATTTCAGGTCTAAGGATTCAAATGATATAACTATATAAGATTCAATTATGACATTTAACCATGACATAAATATCATAAGAGGTTAATCCAGTACTTGTTCACCAATAAGTACCCACAAGTTTAATTTGTTTCTCATACACATTATCATTACATGACTATCAATTAAACTTATGCTAGTTCTTCACAAATACTAGGGACGGAGATTAATGTAATAAACATGCAAAATATATAATAATCAAACAAGTGATCTTTAATATAAATGGTAAATGACATTATATAAAGGTCTAATCCATAGGCCTAGGGAAGAAACACTAACAATCTCCCACTTGCACTAGGCCCAATTATTATATATCTAATACATATGGACCTAACATGACCATCATGTTTAGCTTATGGAAGAGGCTTTGTAAGCGGATCCCAAATGTTGTCATCAATTGGTACTCTGCATATTTTTATATCTCTCAATGATTTCTCGAATGAGATGAAAACGTCTAAGAATGTGTTTGGATCGTTGATGTGACTTTGGTTCCTTTGCTTGTGAAATAGCTCTGTTATTGTCACAATAAAATTCAAAGGGATTAGTCATGCCTGGAACGACTTCCACGTCACTAATGAACTTCTTGATCTAAATCGCTTCCTTAGCAGCAGCATCCGATGCAACTATGTATTTGGCTTCAGTTGTAGAATCAGCAACGGTGCTTTGTTTAGAAATCTTCCAACTAACAACACCACCATTAAGCATAAATACAAACTCAGATTGCAATCTATATTCATATTTGTCGTTTGGAAGCTTGCATCCATGTAACCTCTTACAATGAAATAATCTTCCATTCTTCCAAAGATCAAGAGTGCATCCTTAGTATTTCTTAAGTACTTAAGGATGTTCTTAACGGCTATCCAAAAGTTCTCAATAGGTCAGATTGATATCTGCTCGTTATACTCAAAGTATAAGAGACATCCGGCCTAGTACATATCATAACATACATGATAGACCCAATTGGCAAAGTGTGAGAGCCCGTGCCTCGGATCTAATCGACGCTCGGCGTTCCCAAAATGGTTACCCTCCTTAGGTTTGAAAATCAGAGAGTCAACACCTCATATTATTTTAGGAAAATAGAGATAAAACATTTTTGATTGAAAAAAGAATTGGGTTCTGGAGTTAAGTTACGAGAGGAGAATGTATTAGGCACTCCGCACGCCGTTTCGGTCTCTAGCATGCTTCCGCATACGCTTGATTTTAGTTATTATTTTTTTTTTTTTTTTTTAAAAACAAATAGCATATCTTCTTATTAAAAAAGATCACTTTTAGTTTGCCTTTTTGAAAATGCCTTTTATTGGTTTTTTTTTTTTTTTTTTTTTTCCAGCTAAATTGATTTTTGACCATTTGGTACCCTATTTGGAGAGTAATTCCAATCAAACCCCCTGAATCCCAACCGATTCTAATTACAACTCCAATTCAAAGCAGTCTTTTCCCCAAACCAAAACGACGCCCCAAACGCTTGTACCTTACGCATCCGTACCAGTACGCTGCATTGGCATTATCACCAAATCCACTTACAATATAACTGGCCCCATTGATTTCATTGATTCAACCGAAAGCGTCGTCAATCAATCACGATGTCTCTCTCCAAATCCTCCACCTCCGTCGCATCCCCGCCGCCGCAAGACGATGGCGCCGCCGCCGAGCGACGTCTCCGTGAAGCCGAGGAACGATTGAGGGAAGCCATGGAGGAGCTTCAGCGCCGGCAGCTACGGACGCAGATGCTCACCCCGCCTTGCGATCACGCCGACGTCTCTTGCGTTGCCCACGCCATTGGTAATTTGTGTCAGAGCTTCCTGTTGTCGTATGGCGTTCGCGTCGGCATTGGAATTTTGCTCCGCGCGTTTAAGCTGGCTAGGAGGAAATCTTATTCGTCTATTCTCGATCTCAAGGTTCTTACTTTCTCCTGTTTAGTTGATCATTTTGATTAATTTAGGTCAAATTATGATTTCAATTTACATAATTAGCAATTTAGTGTTCAATTTAGAACTTAATAGTCTCTCAATTTCAACGGAAGAATTCTCCTTTCCGTTCCGGAAGTTGTTACACTCAAAGTGTTGACTTTATAATTAAGCTAGCAGTTTTATGAGTTCCCAAATTATCTTCTGTAAATTACATTTGACATCAGTTCTTGATAATAATCCAGATGTACTGGAATTATGGAGCAATGCATTGTGATTTAAGAAAAAAAATCATGAAAAGAATCTTACTCCCTCCTTAATGAATGAATGAACATTAGGTAAAGTTGGCTTTTAAGGAAATATAGTAACAAAATGTGAAAATATCCTTACTATCAACTTTTTGAACTCTTAATTTTGCCAGTATACAATGGAATACGATATTTATATAGGTATTCATTTAGGGCAAAAATGTACTTTCGTTCGGTGGCGGAGCCAGGAATTTACAGAAGGATGGGCAAGAAATTTGGAGCAAAGGAATGATAATCTGGGGTTCGGGGGAGCGCCCCCGATTTATTTTTTTTTTTTTTAGTGTACTCTTGTATTAGTGCTTCCCAAAGATGGAATTTACCCTTCAAGTGGGACAATCCAAAAAGGAATATCAACCTCTTCAAGTAGGACGGAAGTAGTAAAATGCTTAGACAATTTACTCCAAGTAAAATTTAGGGATTATTGGACAAGGTTGATTCTATTTGCATTCCAAAAGTGGATAGAAGAAGGAAAAATCACTCACGCCACCATAAGTCTAGAGTATATTGGTGACCAGTGGCGAAGCCACCCTTTGACCATAGGGGTCATCCGACCCCTTGATTTTGGAGTTGTGTCAATTTTACCCCTTTTAAGTTTAGAAAAATATTATTTTTACCATTAAAAATGTTGGTTTTCGCAATTTTGACCCCCTTAAATTTAGAAAAAAATAACACTATATCATAATTTCGACCCCCTTTCAGTAAATTTCTGGCTTCGCCAATGTTGGTGACCATATAAAGTAAAGCACCATCTTTGTTGGACCCGAGTGAAAGACTCCTTCAACCTGCAAAATACTCCCCCGTCCCAAAATATTATTCACTTTGTTTATGTTAAGAGCGAAGGAACTTTAGACAATTATTTTAGTTTAATTCAATTATCCTAATATAAATATAATATTTGTTATTGATACACTATTAGAAATACTATCAGTAACAAGTTTTACACTCCCATTACGATAGTTGAATTAAACTAAAACTACTGCTCAAAGTTCGTATTAAAACATTTTGAGACGGGAAGAGTAGGGAAAACTTAAAAATAAAAAAGTCAATATGGCAAAAGTAGTCATGTTCGTCTAGCACGAAAAAAAAAAAAACTCAAGAGGGTGCAATTGCCCCTACATAGCTCCGCCATTGCTTTCATTTATAGATGGAGAGAAGTTGCCACTAGTATGTGTCACCCATAGCCTCAGAGTGAAGAAGGTTTCAGCACCTAGCATGTTTGTCTCTAACTGTAGGCTAATTTAGTATTTAGTTAACATTGTATGCAAATGTTTTCCTAATAATGTTTTATACAGTTATTTTGTTGTTGGCTTATGTAGTGCAGGTTTTTCTACTTTGAGTAAATGTAAATACAGATTTAATCATTATTGAATTAGCATACGTAGTTCTAGTCCAATAGATGATCTGAGCTGTTATTTTCTTGGTATTTGATTTCAAATTTGTGCTAATAAGTTAGAAACTTTGTCTCTGCGAAATTTGTATGTGTTTAACACTTGAGTGCAAAACTGTCCTGGAAACAAACTGAATGATGCATTCCAAATTTCTTATCAAATTGGTATTTTAGAGTTTGTATTACCTAAAACAGTGATCAAAAATTCATACAGGCTTTATTAAGTTACCATTTGACTACATGCAGCAACTTGTTTCAGAGAAAGATCTTATAGTAAGAGAGGAAGCATGCAGGATTGGCTTACTCTTCGGGGGATTTACTGGATCATATCATGCTCTTAGATGTTTGTTGAGGAAGTTTAGAAAGAAAGAAACGCCATTCAATGCGTAAGTTACTATGTTTCAATCAGTTTCTCTATATGTTTTACTTTGGAATACTTGCTTTCTGCATTTCATTATGTGGATTCTTTAATGTTCAAATCATTTGGGTGCATGATGGATCCTATTGCATATATATGACTTTGTTTAAGGGGATGATGGAGCAGAGTTTTAGCAGGTTCAATCGCAGGCTTGTCTATTTTGGCATTAGATGATCCCAACCGTCGGCGTACTTTTTCTTTATATCTTCTGGCTCGTGTTTGCCAGGTATATATTTGGCCTTCTATTTCTATCTATTTAAATGTGATGGTGTGGGTAACCCCTAACTACCCCTTCCTAAAGTCTTCAGTCTTCTAATCTGCCACAATTGATCAGTGTGCTTATAATTCGGCTAAGTCCAAGAACAAGTTTCATCTCTGGGGAAGCCATTGGAGGCATGGAGATTCTTTACTCTTTGCTTTAGCATGTGCACAGGTAAGTCCAATTTTTATTTTTATAATGTTAGTAGCCTACTTTCTTTTTCAATCAAACTTGTAACGCTTTACTCAATTTTGGTTCTTACCTTTCCTGTTCTGTACAAGGAGAGTCTCTATGTACCTTCTTTTATGGCAGTCAATGTGACTTTAGGGGTTTGTGCTATAGCTCTTGAGTCACAGTCTATGAAGGTTCTGTTAGTCAACTTTGTTTAGGGATTGAGATTTGAAGTTTATATGTTGAACCTGTTTGTCCACATTTATGCATTAAATAGGAAAAAAAAAAAAAATCATTGTAAACAATTCCGTGTTGCTCTGTACTTGCAATTTGTTTACCAGTTTCTCATAGACATGTGAACAAGAGCTCTTTACTCAGCAGAAAGTTTCTATTTCTTTGACTTTTATTTTTGCTGTAATTTAGTCTAGCATACTTTTTTGAGTATTTTGAAAGAAAGTGATAATAGTAAGTATCATATGTACTACATTTCAGGTGATGTATTCCTTTATTATGCGTCCTGAGAGCTTACCAAAATCATATCAAGATTTCATTCAGAAGACAGGTCCAGTTTCACAACCTGCATACAAGGCTGTGAGGGATTCTTGTAGAGGCTCTCGAGTGGATATTGCATCTCTATCTGCTTACTTACTCAGTAGAAAGAGCTCCAAGTCTGTCAATTTGCAAGAGTTTCCTTCTATTATTCCCTGTTCAGTAATCCACCCCGACACCAGCTCATGTTTGGCTCATAATGCTATTGCAACATCAGCCACCTTCAGGAAGACGTTTCCGCTTTACTTCTCATTGACTTTCGTACCTTTTGTTGTTTTGCGCCTTCAAAAGGTATGCCTTCTCTAAACATCTCATTTATCTATTCTCTAGCTCATTTGTATTCTTACCCTTGGTTTTGCTAGAACACTTGATATATTAATATATCTAATGGTTTTTATGCAAGTTTTTCTTTCTAATTTCTAGTTGTATGGTTGGGATTATTGCTTAGTTATAAGCATCATTAAACATGCTCCGGTAATATTGGTCTCACCCCATTAGCTAAAAAGCAAGCAAATGGTATCTTTATTTGTCTATCCTTACATACAACACAATGTTACCTTTGGAAGTTTAATCTGTGAGTGTATTCACTAGCTTATGATCATATAGCTGTGCCAACTACACAATGTATACTATGAGTGAGACTCTTATCATTCGAGGAAATAATATTAAATTTCCAAAAATGTTCTTACAATAAATTTTCCTTACTTTCAGCTGTAGTTAGCATTTGGAAAAGGACTGTTAAAAGATAATCATGCATTATAATACTCCCTCCGTCCCAAAATGATCTCCACATTTGACCATTCAAACTTTTTAAGGATAGGAACAATTGCTTCACTAGCCATGTTGTGTTTATGAACATTTAAGCCTAAATTGTAGAAATGAGAAGATCATTTTGGGACAATGAAAAATGGCAAATGAGAAGATCATTTTGGGACGGAGGGAGTATTTGATAATATCAAGTCAGTCTGTGATATATGGATTTGTAACATGCTCATAATGCATAAATGGTGCCCTGTTCTTCCTGAAATTATGTTGATAACATTTTGATTGGCTGTAGTTTATGGATTCTCCTGTTAGAACCTGCTGGCTTGCTGTTACAGGAGCAGTTCGCTCAACAAGTTTCTTGTCTGCTTTTGTTGGAATTTTTCAGGTAACAGTAAATCATTTATATTTTTACCTCATATCTAGATTGAGTTGTTGGCTCTTGTAACTTTTTTTTTGTCAATGCTAGGCGGCCATATGTTTACATAGAAAAGTGGCAACAAAGGACCACAAACTTGTATACTGGTTTGCAGGGGGTTTAGCTGCTCTATCTGTTCTGTTGGAGAAGAAAGCTAGACGAGCAGAACTTGCCTTGTATGTTCTTCCTCGAGCTGGAGAGTCTCTGTGGTATATATTAGTGAACCGTCGGCTACTCCCAGACCTAAAAAATGCCGAGGTACTGCATTCACTTCACATCTCTCTCTCATATCTGGATTCTGGAAATGGCTAAGCCCTTTGCTATGCTTGATTCACAATTTAAAAAAAAAATAAAAATTCCTTGGAGCCTCCCCCGTACCACCCCACCGCCTACACCTACACACACAGGCACTCATCAACAACAACAACAAAGCCTTAGTCCCAAAATAATTTGGGGTCGGCTAACATGAATCCTCATATGTCATCGTGATAAAAGGAAGAGAGAGGGAGAGAGAGAAAGAGAGAGAGAGCGAGAGAGAGAGAGAGAGAGAGAGAGAGAGAAAGAGAGGAAAAGGATGGAGAAAATAAAATAAAATAAATAAATAATAATAATAAAAAGTATGATCAACCCCCATCATTCACATGAATTTTCGCCCTCCACTCCGGCCTCTTCAACACCACATCTTCATCCACTCCGAGTAAACTCATATCATTTTCAATCACCTTAATCCAAGTTTGCTTGGGTCTTCCCCTACCCCTCGCCATTTTATCACTTCTCCACTCTTCAGGCCTCCTAATCGGTGCATCACTCGGTCTCCGTCTCACATGACCAAACCACCTTAGACGATGCTCCCTCATTTTATCTACAATGGGCGCAACTCCTACTTTACCTCTGATCACCTCATTTCTCAATCGATCTTTTCTTGTATGCCCACACATCCATCGTAGCATACGCATCTCCGCTACATTCATCTTATGAAACACACAGGCACTCATGTGGTAGATAAAAAAAAAAGTAAAGCTGGAATTGTGTTTAGTAGTTAATTACTCCCTCCGTCCCAAAATGATAAGTCTCATTTCCCCTTTTTTGCTTTTCCCAGAAAGTTAGTCCCATTTCCAAATTTAAATCTTCGAAATCACTGAATTTCCATAACGTACAAAGTAACTTTAAAATGCTTGAAAAGTCAAACGAGACTATCACTTTGGGACGGAGGGAGTACTAATTAAATGATCATATCTTAGGTTGGGTTGTGGTAAAAGTAGTTAACTGCTAATTAATTGATCTTCTTATCTTTCCTTGTGGACTGTTATGTGATGTGCTGACAACTCCATGTGTGCAATCTGCCATGCCAACTCATGGTGGTTTCTGCTCTAAAATCCAACTATCATGGTTTTCTGGCGGAGTTGTTTTCCTTATTAGTTGTAGATGCATACTCGGCGTCTTTTATGAACTTTGCTTGTACTTTGTTAAAATTACACTATAATGCCTGTTTTTAGAAATGGGACTGGTCTTTTGACAAACAAAAAAGGAAAGGATTTTTTTTGGGGGGGCGGAGATTTTTTTATTTGTTTTGTAGTTTAGTTATTGGATAAGCCTGTAATGTATTAGTGTATTAGATAATTTAGCTTCTGACAATTTGGTGATCAACCTTTCTAAAAGCTGTATTGATCTTTTCTTAGTATAATGGAATAAGCGGGAGTTGTGGTTAACTTTTACCTTACTCATGACCAGGTAGCTCTATTCTGCGCATGCATGGGTGGAATAATGTACTACTTAGAACATGAACCGGACACCATGGCTCCATTCCTAAGAGGATTAATCCGTCGCTTTCTTGCAAGCAGAATAAGCAATCCACCTCCTCCAAGTCGAACTGCTTCTTACACATACCTCCAAACTCTCGATGCCATGAAAAAGCCTCCTAAAGTGCAGAACCGAGAGGCTGAGACATCATCTTCAGAGAAATACAATCTTGAATCCATCCCGGGCCTGTGAGTTTTTCTATTACACAGTTGATTTGGGAGCTTGAAACTCAACCATTTCTTTTGATTAACTTGTGAAAGTTAACCATGATTGAACCCAAAAAAGAATACTAATGCTCGATTTATTAGGTCCGCAGTTTTGTGTTTGTTGCCCATTTGTCAGTCATTTAAAAGTTTGATTATGAAACGAATTCTAGGTCATCAATTTTGTGCCTGTTGATGTTTTGTGAATCGTTGATTAAAGTTGTGTATTATGAAACGGATACTTTTAGCTCTAACACAGCTTGCGATTGAAGCTTTTGGTACATAATAAAATTCTGTAGTCCTCAGATCCACATTTAATTTTTTGAACGACTGCTTCTCAAGATTATGCTCCCTCAGTTCCGTAATGATTTTCTTACTTTCTTTTTGTTTGTCAATACGAAGTTGCTTAAACATCTGAAAATTGTTATCGATAGTATTTATATTCATATATCAATATCAACTTAAATTCTCATGATAATTAAATCAACTAAACCTTACACCCTATAAAACAACATTAAATCAAGCAAGATAGGTGATGATATGGTTTTAATTATTTTTGTAAAATCATATTTTGTAACAAACAAAAAAGCTAAGCTGTTCATCACGAGAAATGTAGCACTAGCTATGAATGAAGGCAACAATTGAATTTCGAAATGTAATTGTATTTATTATAAAATATAACTGTAGTTTTGTAGAAGGTTTTAAATAGGTTTTTTTTTTAAAGAAAATAATAATTGAAATGTAACCGACTATATATATGAGTATAACTTGTAATACAAATGATTATATAACATTTTTTGTAAAGTAAATATTATGTTTACTTAAAAAAAAAAAAAACATGTATTTAATCTTTTACGTTTCTATTGTTACTTTCTCTAAAAAATCATACTATTTTAAATTTGGAGAAAATAATAATTGAAATGTAACAGACTATTTATATGAGTATAATTTGTTATACAGATGAATATAATAGTTTCTGTAGTGTATATATATATATATATATATATATATATATATATATATTTTAAGCAAGAATTCTTCACAAATGAATATAGTTTTTTTAATAATAAAATATAACAGTAGTTTTGCGATAAATTCTATGTTATTCTCAATCTCTTTTCTGCAAAACAATAGTTTCATTTCAGAATAAAAACTGTTACATTTCAGAATAAAAAATGTTACAATTTCAAAAAAAAAAAGTTATTTATTATAAAATGTAACAATGGCTTTGCAGTAAATTTTGTGTTATCCTTAATCAATTTTCTGTGAAAATATGGTCATATTCCAGAATAAAAACTGATACATTTAAAAAAAAAATAGATAAAAGATTATCCTTTTATTAAATTTGTTGATGAGGAAAAAATTGATGGGAATAAAAAATTGGCGAGAAAAGCAAAACAGGCCGGTCGGCTACGGGCAGGCGGGTTAGGGCATGAGTGATCCATCTCATAGCACAGGAGACCGCCTCAATTGTTAGTTGAGTTCATTAATTCAATTGACTACGTTTAGTTCAGAAATACTAAAATTTTCTAAACACATACTCTAACAAAGTATCCCAATGAAACGCATAATATACGGCTCAAATTAAATTTCTTTTCCTTTATTAGTTTGACTTACCACCACATTCTTCCACCTAGAGACTAAACATAGCTCTACTGCAACCGTTTCCATCAACACTCAATCCATGTATTCGTGATTCTAATATTATGGCAGTGGCATACCATATCTTCTTCTAGTTTTCAAGCCCAACTGACACCATGCATATAGCTTCAACTTCTCACAATATTTGTCAACATGTAAGTTGGGTTAATTTTCACAAGTTACAAAATATTTTCTCCAAGAGATATCGTACGTATGTAATGCTTGATCCATCATTTCTGTATAGTTCGTTTTAAATGAAACGCGGATTATTCAAACGAATTGCACCGTAACTGTCACTATTGACCACACTTATATATGCGTGCACATACATATATACATACACAAGTCCATTCACGAAAGTACTTTCAGTGGCAGACTCAGTATCAAAAGTAAGTGGGTGCACAAATTACATTATGCAAAACTTTAACATATATTGTTTCTAACATGTTTGCAACCGAACACAATAAAAAACATACTAAATTTGTTCCTTCCGCATTTCCATACTTTGGAACGGTTAATTACATCATTGTCTGCAACATTCGAAAGTAAATGGTACGCAATGTTAAGTGGGTACACCATGCGTGGTTCAGTGGGTGTGAGTTCACGAATTTGGGTGTGAGTTCACGAATTTAATGGCACTTAGCACTAGAGGGAATATTTTTTTAAGGTAAACTTGGGAAAATAGTGGATGCACAGCCACCCACTATAATAAGCAGGTGTCCGTCGTCTCTGGTACCTTGTACATTGAGCACGCTCAGTGCACATATATGCATATGTATGAGACGAGTGTAAAGTGGTTGACTATATAGTCAACCACTTTACACTCGTCTCACAATAAGTGGCACAAAATAAGACATGCCTAGAATTAAAGAATTAAAGAGAAAGTGTATTATATTACAAACTAATAGTAGTGGAATAGGTGTTGTGAGTATAGAAGTGAGGTATGACCGTATGAGACATAAAATGTGGAAGGAATAGTAAGTGGATGATTGGTGTGAGTATGAAAAGTAGGTCCATTATATAAAGAAGTGTAAGAAATTAGGCCGGCTAGGACTGTTCTGGAAAACAACCAACTGTGAGAACAACTGTGCTCACAGTTGTCAAGACAGTTGCCTTGTCACCTGTGAGTACAACTGTGGCATCCAACTCCTTTTCAAAGGAGAATTCTAAATCACTGTCATCCCGAACCCCGGCAATGGTAAGTTGACCAGCTCCCCCAGCACTCGATCCTACTCCTGCGCCTCCTGCACTAGTACTTGGTCCTGCTCCCCCTGCACTAGCTCCCCATGGATTCTTCTCACTCTCTCCCCCTTTTTGTTTAGAACCAACATTCAATGCTTTATGAATTTCTGTCAGGTTAGTCTCCAAACCCGAAATAATCGCCTTGTAAGCAGCAATCTGAGAAGTGATGGTATCGGCTTGCGCCTGGAGAATGGATTGAGAAGCATCTGATGAAGGCCTGGCAACTGACGGAACACCTGATAGGGGAACAGTTGGCATGGCAGTTGAAACCGCAACTGGCTTAGCCAAGTCATTGTGCCGATGAGCTTCAAACATAGTTTTGGGCTGACTAATCTTGGGAGGAAGAGGACCAATAATATCATTCTGTTCAGCCCCAATGCCATGAGATCCGAGTAGAGCAGAAATCAGGCAGGGATGAGGAAGTCGATATGAGGAATGAGGGGATTCGGCATAACTCACAATTGTTTCAAAAATTACTTCTCCCAGATTAAACTTGTTCACACCAATGGCATATAACAAGAGAGCTTGCTCTCGGGTAACAACTGAGGGATTTGAGGAGGGATTCCAATTGGTGAGCATGATATGGTGAAGAAACAGATAGAGCCTAGACAAGGAGGTTGAACGAAGTTCAGAGGGGCAAAAGAAAATGGTATCAGCAGTGATTGCCCTCACAACCACATCAATGTCTTGTGGTATATCAGAGAGAGGAGTGTTGGGAGTTTCCAGGAAGTCATTGATGGATTTTGGAGAGAACTCAAGAACCCTATCCCTAACAAAAATGTGATGATAGTTTGGAGATTCACTTAAAGCCACATCCTGAGAAAGATTGGCATAAAATTCACCTATCAATTGTCGGGAAAAAGGTGCAGCAAAGATCAAGGATTTCAAAAGCTTTCTCTCACCCAGATAACCCACCATATTTAACCTTTCCAACATTTTCTCATCCCGCACCCTCTCAACAGAAAATTTTCGCGAAAAATATTTTGAAAATCTTTCAGCAGCGGCAGCATAATAGAATTTTGGATCATGAGGCAAAGACAAGTTAAACGGGACACGGGAAATGGAAGCAGAGGACTTACGTACCCGTTTGGATTATCCAGTACAGCCAGAGCCATGTGATGGACCAACTGACGGCTGGGATGAACACACAGATCGCCTAACAGTTTGCCTCACAGCTGCCGCATCCCCAGAGCCTTGACTATGTTTTCTAGCACGAGATAAGCCTTCATCATCAGAACGGGTGGCTTCAGAATCAATTTCAACATTTGAATCACTGGAATTATCAAACTGAGAAGACGAGCCCTCTTCTCTCATTGAACTTTCTAGGGCTTTCCTTTTGGCACTTCTCGTCTGAACCCTAGGGGATGCCGGAGATGGTGCCGGAGAAGAATGGGCTTTGAACGGAGTTCCTTTTTTGGCCACTTTCTTCCTTTTTGCCGGAATTAATGTCACTACCGGCACATCCTCATCGAAGTCGTCAGCGGCTACCGGCGTCGGAGAAGACAATGGTTCATCTTCCTCCGACTCATTTAAAATCAGTCGTCGATGGGGACCACTTGTTGATGTCGATTTGCCTTTACCTCGAGCCTCGGCTTCCATTGTAGCCCTTGCTATGGCGGGCTTGAAAGATCCAGAAGATGCCCCTGTTCCCAATTTTTCAAGGCGGCCGGAACGGCGAGACCCTGGTGGCCTCACTTTGCGAGCTTTGGCCAACGTGGTGACCTGGAGGGGGTTGTCGACGTCGATGGTATGCTCCGGCAAACCTAGAAACTGAGAATCGACCACCAAATCGGATTGGGGAACATTAATCAGGTCGGCGACAATGGCGACACATGAAGTGAGCGCCGGAGCTGGAAAAGACGAAGAATCCATGATTTTTTTTTTCTGTAAGACAAAAACAAACAAACCCAGAGCAATTATCTTTGAAAGAATTTTTTTTCAGAATGGAGAAGAAGAGAGAGAGAGAGAATGCGATTGATAGGAGTAATGAGGAGAGGGGTGTGACTTTACAGTTGAGATGACAAGGGGAGTATTCCCAGAAGGGCAAAGAACTCAGACATAAACCTTGGTGCACTGGTTGTGGGAGAAAACCTTGTGACTTCCTTTTAGTGTTGGACACCCTTTAGAATTCCTTTTATGACTGGGATTGTAATTTCAAAATCAAAATCTTGACAAATATTGTGATCATCTAATTTTCCCAGAATAGATACTTTCCATACTTCCACAAAATCCATAGTACCACAAAGGTCCACCAACCCAGAAAAATTTCACCTCCTGCGCAAGAACTTGAACACCACGTTATTGGATTATCGTTAAACATATGAAATCATTAAATCTGTAACAAGAAGAAGAACAGTTCAATTTGCTGATTTAAATACCAAGAACAACCAAAAAAAAAACTAAGAAAAATATGCCTAAACACACAAGTGAAGATTGCCTAAATTTGGTGTGACTTGGAATGATTGACTCAGTTCAAGACTCGGTCTTAACTCACAGGAATTCAATGAGCTTCACCTTCAATCATGCAGCCTCTAGAACATCCCCATTGAAGGCTTATGACTTATGAATCAGTTACGGGGAGGAGCTCTTCACTCTCACAATACAAAAGATATACTGATTCTCACGGAAGGATAGCATATTGCCACAATGAGTAGTAACACCAACGATTGGAGGTAGCTTGTTTTCCCCGCAACCTTAGATTGAATGCCCACTCCATGATAAACAACACGAAGGAATTGACAGGATAATTTTATTATCAAGTCAAGAAGGGTCTCACATTCAAGGGTCAAAACACAGAGTTAAGGAACGAGACAACCAAGTGATCACAAGAGACAATCGTGCAAGGATGAATGCAATCTACAACTAAGATTTTTTTTTTTTTAAATTAGAGTGAACTGTAATATACCATTATACAGTTTTATGCAGACAGTTGTCCACACAGATGTGCAGTCAACTGGTAATACACAATCCGAGAAACTTCTTAAGTGAAGAAAATCTCTCGAAGTCCAAAGCCTTGGTAAAGATATCAGCAAGTTGATCCGTTGTGCTTACATGTTCAAGAGTAATGATTTTTTGTTCAACGAGATCTCTAATAAAATGATGCCTAATATCTATATGCTTTGTTCTGGAGTGCTGAACCGGATTTTTGGCAATATTCTGAGCACTTAAACTGTCACAATATACCATCAAGGTTTCACTTTTTAAACCATAATCTTTTATCATTTGGTTCATCCACAACAACTGGGTACAACAACTACCAACTGCAATGTATTCAGATTCAGCAGTTGATAAAGAAACACAGTTTTGTTTCTTACTAAACCAAGACACTAGATTATTCCCAAGATAAAAACACCCACCAGTGGTGCTTTTTCTATCATCAGTGCTCCCAGCCCAATCCGAGTCACTAAACCCAACTAGACTTGTGTTTGTGTCCCTCGTGTAGCTTAACCCCAAATTTGTGGTACCACTAACATATCTAATTATTCGCTTAACGGCAGTTAAGTGGGATACCTTGGGGTCAGCCTGATACCTAGCACAGAGGCAGACACTAAACATGATATCGGGGCGGCTCGCTGTAAGGTACAGTAAGCTGCCAATCATACTCCGATAGAGAGTTTGGTCAACACTCTCTCCATCCTCGTCTTTAAACAGTTTTTGAGAGGACCCCATGGGGGTTTTCACATGAGACGCATTCTCGAGGCCAAATTTCTTAACCAAATTTTTGGCATACTTTGATTGAGAAATTGACAATCCTTCTTTTGTTTGAACAATTTGTAGCCCAAGAAAGAATTTCAATTCCCCAACCATACTCATCTCGAATGTGGATGTCATACTCTCTACAAACATGTCAAGCATAGTTTTAGAAGTTGAACTAAAGACTATGTCATCCACATAAATCTGAGCCACGAGAATGTCCCTTTTATTTTTCAAAATAAATAAGGTCTTATCAACCTCCCCTCTTTTAAAGCCAAGTTGAATAAGGTGCTCTGATAGTCTTCCATACCAAGCACGTGGGGCTTGCTTTAGACCGTAGAGAGCCTTTTTCAACTTAAAAACATGATTTGGCTTATGTGGATCCTCAAACCCCTTGGGTTGTTCAACAAACACTTCCTCATTTAAAAGACCATTTAGGAACACACTCTTCATATCCATTTGATGTAGAGTGATATTTAGATAGCATGAGATTGCTAATAGCAGTCTAATGGACTCAATGCGGGCTACCGGGGCAAAAGTCTCGTCAAAGTCCACACCCTCTAATTGAGTGTAACCCTGAGCCACTAGACGTGCTTTGTTCCTTATTATTATGCCTTGTTCATCTGATTTATTCTTAAATATCCACTTAGTCCCAATAACATTGATGTTAGAGGGCCTAGGGACCAAGAACCAAACATCATTTTTTTTTTTAAATTGGATCAATTCCTCTTGCATAGCATTGATCCAATTATCATCTTTCAAGGCTTCAGACACATTTTTGGGCTCAAAATTAGCCACGAAACAGCAAGAACTTACCTGATGGTATGCGGATTCCATGCACACCAAACCGGCCAATTCCCGGTAATCTATCCTTTTTCCTCTTGTTTTTCTTCCTTTATCCACTCCCCCAATGACCTGGGAAGTTGGATGGTTTCCCTGTATGCTTGAAGCAGCATCGTTGCCTCTTCTTTCCTGATCTTCAGCGATTTCAGAATCCGAACCAGAACCAGCTGCCGTCTGACCATCTGACATGGCAGTTGACTGTTCATCTTGACTGTCAGTTGTCCTCACAGTTGGCGCATCTACAGGTTCTGTTACATTCGTTGGTTCAGATTCATCATTAATCTGCCCATACTCCCAGGTGCAACCTGAAACATCATCCTCAGCAGTTTTGACATTAAGATCAGTAGCATCATCGAAGATAACATTTATAGATTCCATAATCGTCTTGGTTTTCAAATTATAGACTCTATAGGCTCTACTATTCTGAGAGTAACCAATGAAAATGGCTTTGTCACTTTTTGAATCAAACTTAGAAAGATACTCACGATCATTTAAGATGTAGCAAATACACCCAAAAACATGAAAGTATTTTAAAGTGGGTTTCTTTCCACGTAAGATTTCATAGGGAGTCATGGTGCTTCCAATTCTTAGAAAGACACGATTCCCTATACGACAAGCAGTGTTAACTGCTTCCGCCCAAAACTTTTTAGACAGATTTTTAGCACTCAACATGACCCTAGCAATTTCTTGTAATGTGCGATTTTTCCTTTCCGCTACTCCATTTTGTTGAGGAGTTTTGGGGGCTGAGAACTCATGAGTAATCCCCTTTGAATCGCAAAATGATGAAAAAATAGAGTTTTCAAATTCAGTACCATGGTCGGACCGTCTCACAGTTTTTAGACCATAAAGATTTTTGACCTTTTTGTATCAAATTTTAAACTCTTCAATTGTGTTAGATTTTTCTCTCAAAAATATGACCCAAGTGTAAATATGACCCAAGTGTAACGGGAAAAATCATCAACACACACAAAACAATATTTTTTTCGAGACATACATTCCACTTCCATGGGACCCATAAGGTCAGTATGAATCAAATCAAGACATCTACTTGTTCCAAAATTCTGAACCTTTTTGTGACTGGACTTTGTTTGTTTTCCCTTTTGACATGGTCCACACACGCTTAGCTTTTTCAGGTCCAAGTTGGGCAAACCCTTTGCTGCCCCAAATTTGATTAACTCACTGATTTTCCTTTTACTGGCATGACCAAGCTTTTGGTGCCAGATTTCAGACTCATTTAGTTTGGCAGTGAGACACGATTCCACACTACCAATCTTGTAACAATTGTCTGAAGATCTAACCCCAGTTAAAACACACATTTTTGTTATCAAACACTTCACACTTGGACTTGTCAAACTTAACAAACAAGTCATCGTCACACAGTTGGCTTATGCTAATCAGATTTGACTTAAGCCCATCAACAAGTAAAACATTGTGAAATTTGGGCAAACCAACAACATTTAACATACCTTTGCCAATTACCCGACCTTTGGCACCTCCACCAAAGTTGACTTTTCCACCATTGAAGGCTTCATAGTCCTTGAGATGTTCGAGCGTACCCGTCATATGGTGAGAGCAGCCACTGTCAAAGTACCATCCTTCTTCCACACTACTCTTGAAGGAGGTAAGAGCCACACTGCAATTTAGAGTCTCCTTTCTTACCCATGCTTTCTTTGCAGCTTGATGTTGTCGTGGCCATTGACTGGGCAGTTGATTGGAAAATTATGCCCACAGTTGTCATGTCAGATGACCGCTATTCTTGTCCAGACCGAGTTCCTGTTTCAGTTTATAACAAAATGGACGAATGTGTCCAGGAGCAAAACAATGGTGACACACGTATCTTCTCTTTCTGTTTTTCCTATTTTGGTGAGGATATGTGTGATTTGTAGGATGACTCTCATTGGTTTTTGATGTACCCTCACCTTCTTTGACAAACATTGGATCTCCATAGCCTATTCCTGATCTCCCTTCATTTCCCATTGTCAAAATTTTATCAAACTTACCCTTACTGGTGTTAATCTTTGCAAGAGTATTTGTTTCTTTCTCAAGGTCGCTCTTGTATTTTTCACACTCATTGTCTTTCTTTGTAAGCATGACCTCTAACCTAGCTATGGAGTCCTTTTGAGCATCACTTTCACTCGACAGCCTCTCACCCTCAGCTTTGAGTTTCAGATTTTCAGAGGTGAGTTTTTCATTTACCTTTTTGAACTCTTTGAGTTGTTCCATTCGCTTGGACCAATCTGCGAACAACTCAACGTAGTTCTCATGCAATTCTTCATAGGTGAGACAATCGTCTTCATCAAGTTTTGACTCTTCATCCTCCCCTGCAGATGTAGAATTCAAGCAGGTATACACATTAGTACCACTTGAGTTGACAGTTGTCATGACAGTTGATTGTTCATCGTCACTGTCAGACTCACTGTCAGACTCACTGTCACTCAGAGTAAGAGTACAACCGGTTCTTTCAAGATTTTCAACTGAAGATGAAGGAGATGGTAATTTTGAAAAAGATGTTTCATAGACAGTTAAAATCCCTCTGAGTTCCATAAAACTTATAGATTCAAGATCATAGAATTCTTCGAACACAGTAGTAACAGCATTGAACCGACTCGGAAGAGATCTTAACAATTTGTTTACAAGTCTAGTATCAGAGGATGACTCCCCTAACACATGTAACTCATTCACAATGTTGATTAACTTTTCAGAAAAACACTTAATTGTTTCACCCTCCTTCATTTTCAAGTTTTCAAAAACGATGGTTAAAACTAAAAACCTTCTTTGTTCATAGTCAGCCGTGTTGTCAGTTGACATGTCAGCCTCACTATCAGTTTCATTATCAGAAAGGGATGATTGTGATGAACAATAACATGACAGATTGGCAGTCTCATCGTCATCATCAGAATCACTTAAGGTAGCAGATAGACTCATCCCTCTCTTTTTGAGTGTGTTAGCACACTCATTAGCATAGTGGCCGTATCCTTGACATGCCCTATACTGAACCGAATCAATCGGTTTTTTGTTTTCAGAAAACGGTTTTTTCACACTAACACTCGCTTCATTTTGAATGATTCAGCCTTGGTGGATGGTGAGAAGCCTTTATTGGGAAATCTTTGTTGTCGTTTCTTATTTAAAACGTTCTTGAATTTCTGGGTTATCAAGGCACACTCATCTTCCTCCAAGGTTGACTCATCTATGTCTTTCGACAATTCCACAAGATCTTTGGACACAGTTAGAGCACTAGCAAGAGCAATTGAATTTGCTTTGCTTGTTTTTTGCACTTCAAGGTTCAATTCAAACGTAGTAAGAATACTAAGAACCTTTTCAAGACTCACTGTCCGAGTATCACAAGTTTCTTCGATGACAGAGACTTTGATATTGAATTTTTCTGGGAGAGTTCTTAAAACTTTACTGACCAACCTTGCATTGGAGATGGATTCCCCTAATGCGAAGGATTCATTTGAAATGTCCATTAATTTAGCAGAATAATTTTGAATTGTCTCATCTTCTCCCATTCTCAAATTCTCAAACTCTGTCATCAACCTTCTTAACTTAGTTTGTTTAACACTATCGGACCCTTCACAATGGAGTTACAAAATGTCCCAAGCATTTTTGGCCACTGTATGGTTTGAGAACAACCGATACAGATAAAAATCAACGTGATCAGAAATGGCGGCCATTGCCTTTGTATTGAAATTTGCAAGGGCAATTTCCTCCGCATTCCAATCTTGCTCGGGTTTTGGAATAAAAACTTTTTCTTTCTTTTCTTCGTCAGACACAGAAGCTTTAGCTTTTGGATCAACCACTTCCATGGTAGGGGATTTATATCCCCCTAGAATGCTGACCCAAGCACGATGATCTATGTTTTTGATGTACATAGTCATCTTTGCCTTCCAAATGGTATAGTTTGAGCCATCTATAGTAGGCGGCTTACGAGAATGAGGACAGTCCATGTTGGCCATTTAGGATCGATCTCAGTGTATCGAGACCAGAGCTCCTGATGCCAATTATAAGAAATTAGGTCGGCTAGGACTGTTCTGGAAAACAACCAACTGTGAGTACAACTGTGCTCACAGTTGTCAAGACAGTTGCCTTGTCAAGTATCAGAAAATATGCAGCGGAAATAATGAGATGAAATTAAACACACTTCAGCAAGAACAGCGGAAATAATGAGATGAAATTAAACACACTTCAGCAAGAAATCTTGCTGGAAAACTTTCATATATTAAAAGCGATCTTGCAGAGTACAAGTCGAATGAAAGAAAACCAAAAATTAAAAGATCAAACTAATCTAGACTTCTAGATCTCACAAAACAATAAAACACTTAGAGTTCTTTTGAGAAGAACATCTAAGGACACAAGGACTCTAAAGGATTTTCTCTATGTGATTTCGAATATTCAGAATGCATACTTCAAAATGAAGTAGCCGACTGGCTTTTATAGAACTTCACAGCAACTCCTTTCCATCCAAGCAATCTTCAAGATCCAATCAAATATTTCCTTTTAAAGTCCTCCTAAAAATAAAACACCTAAAATACAAAACCACTTACCAAAGATAAATATGAGTATGTTAGTCAAGTAAATCCTAATTATAACTACAAAATAAATAAATAATTACAACTATATCTAAGATATTTACAAGTCAGAATCACAAAGATACCAAAGGAAAAAAAGACGAGTATTTTAAATTTCCATTTTAAGTGTATAACTCGTCAATGAAGTTAATTTCACTGCCCATCCCTAAAGTTTAGACAAACAAATCTTTTGAGGTTTAGACAAATCTCAATGCGGCATTGAGATTTGATTTGGTTTCAGTAATAACCAGACTTTTGCCCTCAATTCAATTGAAGAAATGTTTCATTTTCCATTAATAACTTCATAATTCTTTTTCACATTGTAATATTTTTTTTATCATCTTAGTCATTGATACAAAATAAAAAATAAACCTTCATCATAGCATTTGAGTAATAACGAGTTTAATAATTATAATTTTAAATAACACTTTTATATTAGTATTTAAACACTAATAATTATCATCACGCAAATATTAACAATTTTAAATGTACAAATATTAATATTTGATACCTTTTTTTAATCTTTAATATAGTTATGATTTTTAAAAATGTTTCATTACAAAAGTTTGGATATAATTGTTAGAGCAATTGAACAAGACTTGATGAGAAAATAAAGCAATCACAAGAACACATATTTACGTGATTCACCAACTTGGTTACGTCCACGGGGAGAGGAGAGAATATTATTATCACTGGAGGAACAATTACACAAGATCACACTAATCTACTTTACACGAATTTTGATCACAAAATTTCTGACTGTGCAAACCCTAGATCTAGAATTATTGATTTCTCTATTCTGTGTAAAACTGGGCAAACTTCTGAACTGAATTAATTTGGGACAGGGGGAGTATATATACATGCAAGTATATACACACGGTAGTGCCTAAATTAATTCCATTAGGAATCTTGTTACTTGCAGCCAATTAATTCATATTCTAAGGATACCAATCCTTATTGACTTCCACTTGTGCCAACAACGACCAAAAATACATCAAGCTCAAAAAGCCCACTTCGGCTTGGCTAATGCGTGAATTCAACAGAGAAAATATGCGGCCACTTTATGTGCTCGCATAACTGTCTAATTTCTTTGTTTCATTTTTACTCCTTCTGTCTCGGAATTACGAACTTGATAATTTAACCCATTAAATTAGGCGTCCCCAATTCAAAGGCATTAAACTTAACAAATCTCCACCTTAACTTTGAATCTCCCAAATAACAAATCTTTCCTCCCCCCCCCCCTCGCCTATTCTGCTATCTAATAGCTGCGAACATTAAGCAAGTCCAAACAATGTTGGAACTTGCTCCCCGTCACGGGTTTTGTGAATATATCTGCAGGGTTGTCCGCCGTCCCTACCTTCTTCACCTTTACCCGTTTCTCATCCCTTAGAAAATGATATCTGACATCAATGTGCTTGGTCCTCTCATGATGAACTTGATCCTTGGCCAAACAAATCGCGCTCAAACTATCGCAATAAATAATAGCCTGATCCTGATGTATCCCAAGATCGGTGATCAATCCCTTCAACCATATTCCTTCCTTAGCGGACTCTGTCAATGCCATGTATTCTGCCTCTGTTGTAGAAAACGTCACTGTCGCCTGCAATGTAGCCTTCCAGCTGACAACTGACCCACCAAGTGTAAATACATATCCGGTCATCGATCTTCTTGTATCAACATCACCTGAATAGTCCGAATCTGAGAACCCCTCTACTGCACATTCTGCTCCACCTCCATAGATGAGACCGACATCACTGGTACCCTGAAGATACCTAAAGATCCGCTTCACAGCCTGCCAGTGTTCCTTACCCGGATTACCCATGAACCGACTAACAACACTAACTGCTTGTGCAAGATCCGGCCTAGTGCACACCAGAGCATACATCAAACTACCAACTGCACTAGTATAGGGTACTCGAGCCATATACTTTTTATCCTCAACCGACTCTGGCCCAAACGCGACTGACAACCGTGCATTCGCTGCACTCGGAGTATCTATAGCCTTAGCTGTCGACATACCAAACCTCTCTAAAACTTTCTTGAGTAACCTTTCTGGGATAAGAACAGTTTTCGTTTGGCTCTGTCTCTATAAATATCCATACCCAGAATTTTCTTCGCGCTACCCAAATCCTTCATCTCAAACTCTGCGGACAATAAGCCTTTTAGCTTCTGAATCTCTGACTTCTTGACTGCTGCTATCAACATATCATCTACATAAAGAACCAAATAGATGTACGACCCATCTACCAACTTATTGTGATACACACAACAATCATATGGGCTTCTTGTGTATCCGATCTCTATCATATAGCTGTCAAACCTCTTGTACCACTGCCTAGGCGACTGCTTAAGTCCATACAAGGACTTCTTCAACCTACAAACATAATCTTCCTTACCAGGAACTTGGAATCCTTTTGGCTGTGTCATGTATATCTCTTCCTCCAACTCTCCATGCAAGAAAGCTGTCTTTACGTCTAGTTGCTCGAGCTCCAAATCCCTATGTGCTATATTTCTAGCAACACTCTGATCGAAGTGTGTCTGACCACTGGTGAGAAGATCTCATTATAGTCCACCCCTTCTCTCTGTGTGAAACCCCTTGCAACAACGCGAGATTTATACTTAACCCCTTCTACCGGTAACATACCTTCCTTTTTCTTGAAGATCCACTTGCAAGTCACAATCTTTCTGCCTTCTGGCCTTTTGGTCAACTCCCAAGTCTGTTTCTTGTGAAGAGACTCCATCTCATCACCCATAACCGCATACCACTGAGATAACTCTGAACATGTAACTGCTTCCTTGAAAGTAGAATGCTCCGTAAGATCGGGCTCCACTTCCTCAGCAACCTGTAGTGCATAAGACACCATGTCTTCAAATCCATACCTCTCCGGAGGCTTCCCGAAATTAGCTCTTCAATACCTTCCTTGTCCTAACCCATGTTCTTCAGGAACTGAACTTGAACTTTCTGGTGCTTCAATCTCTGTCTCTGTTGGTGGATCCTGATCAACATCTGACTGTGAGACAACTAACTCATCAGTATCTTGTTGCTCCACCTGTTTTTCAACACCGCCAACACTCGAAACAATCGTAGATCTCATAATAGGGTTAATAACAGAATTCTCATCAAAAACGACGTTCCTACTGATAATTACCCTATTTTCTGATGGAGACCAAATACGGTATCCCTTGACACCGTCCCCATACCCCATGAATACTCCCTTTCTAGCTCTAGGTTCTAACTTCCCATCATCCACATGATAATAAGCAGTACACCCAAAAGCTCTTAAAATAGAATAATCAACAGGTTTACCAGTCCATACCTCATGGGGAACTCTGAGGCCAATACCGGCGTGAGGTCCACGATTGATCAAGTAACATGCTGTACTAACCGCTTCTGCCCAGAACCGCTTAGAAAACCCTGCATTGGAGAGCATACACCTCGCCCTCGCAAGAAATGTCTGATTCATCCGCTCTGCTACACCATTCTGCTGTGGCGTACCTCTAATGGTGAGATGTCTAGAAATCCCCACCTCCCTGCAAAACGAATCGAACTCAGTGTTGCAGAACTCCAAACCATTATCTGTCCGGAGCTTCTTGATCTTCTTCCCTGTCTGGTTCTCCACTAATGTCTTCCAGTCCTTGAAATTCCTTAGAGCCTCATTCTTGTGCTTCATGATAATCACCCAAGTCTTCCTCAAAAAATCATCAACCATAGACAAGAAATATCTGTGCCCCCTTAGTGATTCCTGACGTGAAGGTCCCCAACAATCTGAGTGGATGTAATCCAGAACGCCTTTTGTGTTATGTATACCCTCGGGAAAACTATTACGCTTCATCTTCCCTAGCATACAATGCTCACAAAATTTAAGATCATGGATCTTATGTCCACATAGAAGATCCCTTTTAGCTAGCTCTTGCATCCCTCGAATGCTCATGTGCCCGAGCCTGATGTGCCACAGCTTAGACATATCTCCCTCGTTCACTTCTGATGATGCAACCATAGCTGACCCTACAAGCGTCCTTCCTTGGAGGAAATACAAGGAGCCCCGCTTAAGGCCTCTCAGAACCACTTCTGAACCATTACAGACACTGACTGCTCCACTTTTACCCTTGAAACTGAACCCTTTGCTGTCTAACTGACTAAGAGAAATCAGATTCTTTGTCATAAGCGGAACGTGTCGAACCTCGTTCAAAGTGACAAACCTACCATCATGAGTCCTGACCTTGATCGAACCAATACCGACAACCTTGCAGACTGCACTGTTGGCCATGCTTATATCACCGCCATCCACCTGCCTGTAATCAGTAAACCATTCTCTCCTCGGACTGATATGGTAAGAAGCTCCTGAATCAAGAATCCACGCATCGGATGCGCATGCTGATTCTGATGTAACTAGAGCATAATACTCATCTGAACCGCTACCCTTGGCCACCATGGCCTCTGCTCTGACTGGTGCCTCGCCTCGCTTCTTTCTGGGACAATCGAACTTCCAATGCCCCTTCTCTTTATAGAAATTACAGATATCCCCAGGCTTCGGACCCTTCTTGTGTGAAGAATTAACTTTATTGTTCCTCTTCCAACTAGAACCCTTGTTACCATAACTGCTAGCAACCAAACCTGATGACTGGGCATCTGCCCCATTCCCACTCTCCTTTCGGCGTAATTCCCTCATCTTGAGAGAAGTTTTCACTTCCTCTAGAGACATACCATCCTTACGATTTATGCACGAATCGACATAATGTTCATAAGACATAGGTAAGGATACTAAAAGCTGCAAGGCTGCATCCTCATCATCCACAACTACTCCTATATTACGCAGTTCAAGTAATACAGAAGTAAATCTATCAAGATGATCATTTATGGGCGTACCTTCAGTCATACAGCAATCATACAACTTCTTATTCAGGTATAGCTTGTTGGTCAATGAACGTGTCATGTACATATCTTTCAACTTTAACCAAAGATCGCTTCCGGAGTCTGTTCCTGTAACATTGGTTAGGATCTCATCATCCAACTGTCTGATGAGTTTGGCGTGAGCCTTCTGATCTAACTTATTCAACGCTGCCGCCTGCTTCGCTGCTGCTTGCTTGTCCTTCTATGACTGTTCTGCGGTAGCTTCTGTGGTGATTGCCTTACCCTTGGGATCCTTGCGATCCCTGATTGCAATCTCCAATGGTTCCCATAAATCTTTGTCTACCAACAAAGCCTTCATCTTGATCTGCCAGAGAGAAAAACTATTCTTCCCATTGAACTTGTCGATCGAATCTGCTCCTTGACCCATCTTCTCATTCTCTGCAGCGGAATCCCTGAATCTCTAACCACGAACCAAGCTCTGGTGCCACTTGTTAGAGCAATTGAATAAGACTTGATGAGAAAATAAAGCAATCACAAGAACACAGATTTACGTGGTTCACCAACTTGACTACATCCACGGGGAGAGGAGAGAATATTATTATCACTGGAGAAACAATTACACAAGATCACACTAATCTACTTTGCACGAATTTTGATCACAAAATTCCTGACTGTGCAAACCCTAGATCTAGAATTATTGATCTCTCTATTTTGTGTAAAACTGAGCAAACTTCTGAACTGAATTAATTTGGGACAGAGGGAGTATTTATACATGCAAGTATATACACACGGTAGTGCCTAAATTAATTCCATTAGGATTCTTGTTACTTGCAGCCAATTAATTCCTATTCTAAGGTACCAATCCTTATTGACTTCCACTTGTGCCAACAACGATCAAAAATACATCAAGCCCAAAAAAGCCCACTTCGGCTTGGCTAATGCGTGAATTCATCAGAGAAAATATGCGGCCACTTTATGTGCTCGCATAACTGTCTAATTTCTTTGTTTCATTTTTACTCCTTCTATCTCGGAATTACGAACTTGATAATTTAACCCATTAAATTAGGCGTCCCCAATTCAAAGGCATTAAACTTAACAATAATGAAAAATTATTTAAAGTGAAACATTTTTTCTAAAATAGTAAATTATATATTTAATATAAAGGGTTAGCGATTACAATATAATACGTATATTTAAAGAATAGAAAATAATTATTACTATGTTTAATACTAATCTAAAAAAATATGTAAACTGTGAATCATTAATTAGTTTCTCCAAAACTATAATAAAATTTACTATTGAGTTTGATAAAAATATTAAAATTTGATTCAGGAGTTGTGTTGGGTATGCCCACACATATCTCATTTTTAATGTAATAGGATTTATTAGATTTGATTGATCCATCACCTAAGTTTTATTTCATGGACTTTAGACCCACATGTAAGAAGTATTTATACTTCATTTTTTTAAGTTGTCCATTGTTATAGAATAGGCTTAGAAATAGGGCAAGAAGATCAAGATTCAAGAAAAAATCACTCAGTGGGTTTGAGCCGCGCATATGCGCCTCCTGCGCTATGCGCCATGCGCCTCTCAGAAACGCGCATAAGGATTTCTTCCTAGCTGAAGCGCGCCTCTGCGCACCTTGATTTAAGCACACGCTTACTGTGCGCCTCTTGGCTCAATGCGCCTGTTAGCTCAAACGCGCCTCAAAGTGTTTATTCAAACTCAGTGATTTATTGAAGACTCGAAGACTTGAAGAGAATTCAAATTACGCCAATGATCCAACGGTGGTTAAAAGATGCATATGCGCCTAATATGTTGACACGTGTCCATAACGGTCACATTTATGTTGAGTGTCAAAATGGGCATAATATATGCATGCTCCAATCAACGAGCGACAGCTCATCTTATCCACAAGGATTTCCAACGGCTAGTTTTTTTAAAGTTCACTATAAATACCCCATAACTTCAACATTTTGAAGTTGCTGAGTTTTGCTAAGAATTTCAAGAATTTCTCTCTCTAAGCATTTGTTGAAGATTTGAAGATTGCCTTCGTTTTTCCAGATTTCTCAAGAACATCTTCATACCTTCATCCTTAACACTTTAGTTTCTTGTGCTCTCCATCTCAAAGATCTAAAGAGCCTTGATACTAAGAACACACACGCACCTCTTTAAGATTGATCATTTAGATTCTTCTTTAAGAGATACACCGGTTATTGTTTTGGATTTGTTCTTTCATAGTAATAGATCTTGAGTTAGTGTATAAGCTCAAACATTGTAATTTGTAACACTCTCTCATTATATAAGATCTCCATTAGAAATCCAAGACTAACCATCTTGGTAGAGGACGTAGATCTTTCATTGATCGAACCTCTCCAAATAGCTTGTGTTATTATCTTGTTATTTCTTTCAAGTTATTATTTTCACTCACTATTTGCTTGTTTACTCATTGTAGATTGATTGAACTGAATTGTGTTGTGTTTGTTATATCATTTGCCTTAGTTCCTTATTTCACTCACTTTGAGCCAAAATACTTAGTGTGTGTGTTGCGCTCCCTTTATCACTTTGCGCCTATTTTCATTACTAAATTCCGATGTGCATTTCACTCACTCACTTAGGCGCATTTCATTACGCTTACTTGATAAAGTGCGCATTTGCAATTGAGTTTATCAAGGGTACGAAAAGAATTTTCAAACAGCTATTCACCCCCCCCCCTCTAGCTATTTTTCATACCCTTGTTGCCCTTTGGGACCAACAAGTGGTATCAGAGCAAACACCTTTATAAAACATTTTTCGTTTTTCAAGCTTAACAGCTTGGGTGCCGATTCAAAATGGCAAACTCAAAACCTATGGCAACTGCAAACTACACTCACGTTCCGGTCTTTGATGAAGATCATTTTGACGTGTGGAAATTCAGCATATTGACTCATCTCAACTCAATCGATGAAAGGCTCCATGACACCGTCGTTTATGGACCTTATATTCTGATGAAGGCGAATCCAAATCCTCGCACCAACACTGCCCAACCTACAGTTCTCAAACCAAGGGAAGCATGGACCGAGGAAGAAATTAGAAGAGTTGCAAATGATGGCAAAGCAAGAAACATTCTTCTAAGCACTCTAAGCACGGCTATGAAACAACAAGTCATGCATTGTGCTACTGCTAATGAGCTATGGGATGCTATTGAAGAGCACATAGAAGGAGACACGGTTTGCAAGGAGAACAAGAAATACGAAGTTCAAAAGAGGTTCAACAATTTCTCTCAACTCCCCGGTGAAAACTTAAGGCAAACTTATGAACGCTACTGTGAAATTATCAATCTATGTATTTCACTTGGCATGAAGTTTACCAACAAAGATTTGAATGTAAATTTTCTACAAGCTTTTGGATCAAGATACCTACATAAATCTAGCGCTCTTGAAGACGCTGGAACTTTAGATGTTTGGACTTTAAGAAACCTTTATGCAAATCTCAAAGTTTACGAACTCAAACTCCAACAAATCAGCGAAACTGAAGGGAAGTCAAAATCTATGGCTATGATGGCGCACAGGGAAGCTGCGCCTACACCTGCGCCTACTCCTGCGCCTGTACAAGATGAGAAAAGCTCCGATCCCAAAATTTCTACTTCTGAGCTATTAGACATGGATGATGAAGACTTCGCTTTATTTGTGAAGAAATTTCAAAAGTTCAGAAAATTCTCAAGACCTGGCTCAACCAACAAATTTCAAGGATCTACCAGCAAAGCTCCTCAAAAGTTTTCAAGGAGCAGTGATTCAAAAAAGAAAGAAGATCTTGTTTGTTTTAATTGCAGGAAACCCGGACATTTTGCATCAAGCTGCCCGATCCCCAAATTTGAATATATGCAGAAGAAGAGCAGCCATACTCCCAAATTCACTCCCAAGTTCACTCGTCACAAGGGAATGGTTGCTGAAGAAGAAGCACCAGCAAATGAGCACAATACTTGGATTGAAACAGACTCCGATGAGAGTAATGAAGATTCTGATGATGGACTCGTTTGTCTGATGGCAAATGATGATGAAGTTGATGCTTATGATTCTGATGATGACTTCTCCAAGGATGTCCCCGATATGAATGCCTTGAATAAACCTATCAAGAAATCTGCAGGTTTTCAAGAAGTGAAAAAGAAGAAAGGACCAACCATCAGCGAGCTCGTTGAATAAGGATTTCTCACTCCGGCTCAAAACGATGGTGGATTGTTATTCTCACGATGTGATCTTGGAGCAAGGAACAAATTGAGAAAAGGAGCATACATTAGACCACAGGTTGAACCAACTGCTCCAATCTCCAAAATCAATGATGAAGTGATTGCTGAACAAGAAAAATTGTTCAAGAAGGCTGAAAAGGTAATCACTAGATTTGATAGTATGAAGGAAGCTTTAGCACTATCATGTGATGAAATTTCCCAGCTTAAGACCGAGAAATCTCTACTTAAATCTGAACTCACCCTCCTTAAGGAGCAGATAAAGAGCATGAGTCCTCTTACTGTTAAAAACACTTTTCTAACAGAACATAACTCACTTCTTAAAGTTCAAAACGATGAATTGGTTGCTCAAATTACTGATCTTAAAAAGATTACAAATGAGTGGTCCAATTCTCGTGTCACTATGGAGAATATATTTGAGTCCCAAAAAGTCAGTGGTGATAAAAGTGGCTTGGGATTCTCATCAACTAGTGACAACTTTAAATGTGATGTCTGTGCTGAAAGAGATAGTGAATTTACCAACCAAAAAACTTTTGAAATTCCCAAGGAAAAACATTCTAATTCAATGGGTAAAGGACAGGAAAAAGTCAAGAGACAAACATTCCATTATGTCTACCCAATGAAGCAATTTGGGAAAGCTAATGGGAAAGATATAGCTATAGATGAACCATCTCCTAGCAAAATCATTCTTGAAAATAGGCGCGCTCTTTCTCCGAGTGCTCATTATGCGCCTAAGAGCCACGCGCCCCATCGCCGTGCGCCTCCTAGCCCTATGCGCCCTCCGAGAAAAAGCGCTCCAAAATTTCAAAAGAAAGATTTTGTTAAGGCTAGTTCATCTGACCCAAAGAAGAATGCCATCCCCAAGAAAAGTAAAAAGTTTGTGAAAACTCACGTGATTGGTGGCTTTCATCATTGTTCCATTTGTGATTGTTCAGGACACAAGGCCGTGGAATGCCTTTTGCGATTCACTCCCAATGCCAAAGGACGTAAAAATCCTAAGGTCAAGCAAGAGTGGGTTGTCAAAAGTTGCTAACCCTAGGACCCAAAAAGTATAAAGGGGACCTGCTTAAATGTCTATATTTCAGGTTCTCTGTTTCATGGCTGGATCTTCAAAAGCTAGAAATTATGAATGGATTCTCGATAGTGGGTGTTCACGACACATGACTGGAGATGAATCCTTATTAGAAGATGTCCATGAAGAAAGAGGTCCCTCCATAACATTTGGCGATAATAACAAAGGTCAAGTTGTAGCATATGGAAAGCTCAAGAAAGACAAAGTGTGCATTGAAAGAGTCTCACTCGTCGAAGGGCTCAAGCACAACTTATTATCCATATCTCAATTCTGCGACAAAGGATTAGAATGCCATTTCACTTCAACGCAATGTCTTATCAAGAATGGCAAAACTGGAGCTATCTTACTCATGGGATATCGTAAGACAAATATTTATATTATTGATTTCCATAGTATGAACTCTAGTACTAATCTTTGTTTTGTAGCAAAAAGTGTGAACGAAAATAGTTGGCTGTGGCACAAGCGCTTAAGTCACTTGAACTTCAAGTATCTATCTAAACTCAGCAGGAATAATCTTGTCAAAGGAATTCCCAAGGTTGCTGATCATCATGACAAAAAGTGCGCCGCATGTCAACTTGGCAAACAACCGAAGCAGTCATTTTCAAGCAAGTCTAATCCTTCAACTACAAGATGTTTGCAACTGCTTCACATTGATCTATGTGGACCAGTTTCCACCGCAAGTATTAGAAGAAACAAGTATACTCTAGTTGTGGTGGATGATTATTCAAGATATACATGGGTGGAGATGATGATTACAAAAGATGATTGTTATGATATTCTCACTACCTTATTTCGACTGCTCCAAACCCAAAAAGAAGATGACATCGTTAGTGTTAGATCCGACAATGGAACTGAATTCAAAAACAACGGTGTTGCTCGATATTGTGAAGATCATGGGATAGATCACAACTTTTCAACCGCCGGAGTCCCTCAACAAAATGGCGTTGTTGAACAAAAGAATAGAACGTTGATTGAAGCGGGAAAGACGATGATAGCTGAAGCTAAATTGCCTAAGTACTTTTGGGAAGAAGCTATCAACACTGCATGTTTTACTCAAAATCGTTCCCTCATCAACAAACTTCACAACAAGACTCCGTATGAACTTTGGCGTGGTAGAACTCCCAACATTGCATTCTTCAAGATCTTTGGTTGCAAATGTTATATCCTCTACAACGGAAACGAACATAGAGGTAAATTCGATGCCAAAGCCGACGAAGGTATTTTTGTTGGGTATGCCAAACACTAAAGCTTTTCGTGTTTTTAATAGAACTACATTAGTGATAGTTGAATCTGTACATGTTACATTTGATGAACATTCTCTCCTTGAGCAACATTTGGCTCCAAATGTTGCTGATGATTCTATTGAGCAAAATGATACAGGTGCTCCTATTTATGTTGCGCCCACTCAAGATCAGAATCTATCAACACAAGGAAATCCATCTACATCAAATGCGCCTAATTCAATGTATAATGCTCCTGGTGAATCCTCTATTGCGCCTCACTCAAATGATGTGCCTCATGATTCCTCTCACGCGCCTATTTCTACTGCTGCATCTGGTGTAAACCCAAATTTCAATTCTGAGCCAGTTCAACCCCCAAATTTCAATATCTTTGAATCTGGTGAAGATGTACCTATTGAAGACCTTCAAGTTTCTACGACTCAACCTAACTTACCTCCTGAAATTCGTGAAGTTAGAGGTCACCCAATTGCTAATATCATCGGTGATCTACAAGTTGGTGTTCGTATAAGGAGAGCTACAAACTTTGATGCCTACACTGCTTTTATCTCTCAAATTGAACCGAAGAAGGCTGATGAAGCGCTCCAAGATCCTAATTGGGTTGTTGCAATGCAAGAAGAACTCAATCAATTTGAACGATGTAAGGTCTGGACTCTAGTTCCAAGACCAAATGATTATGGAGTGATTGGTACGAAATGGGTATTCAGGAACAAGATGGATGAGAATGGAACCATCACGAGAAACAAAGCAAGATTGGTTGCACAAGGCTATAGGCAAGAAGAAGGAATTGACTACGATGAAACTTTTACGCCCGTAGCAAGACTTGAAGCTATCAGATTATTTCTAGCTTACGCCGCTCACAAAAACTTCAAGTTATATCAAATGGACGTGAAGAGCGCGTTTCTAAATGGTGAACTCCAAGAACAAGTCTATGTTGCTCAACCACCTGGGTTTGAAGATTCACAATTTCCAAATCATGTGTACAAACTCCAGAAAGCTTTGTATGGACTCAAACAAGCACCAAGAGCATGGTATGATACACTATCAAAGTTTCTCATCGAAAAAGGCTTCACTCGCGGTAAAATCGATACAACTCTTTTCATTGCCAAACATAATGGTCATAAATTACTTGTTCAAATTTATGTTGATGATATTATATTTGGTTCTACTAATGAATTGTTGTGCAAGCGTTTTGAGAAACTAATGAAGAGCAAGTTTGAAATGAGCATGATGGGAGAACTCACATTCTTCCTCGGGCTTTAAATCAAGCAAATGAGTGAAGGCATTTTTATCAACCAATCCAAATACACAAAGGACTTAATCAAGAAGTTTGGACTTGAAAACGCTAAAGCATACGATACTCCAATGGCCACCGGCAACAAACTCGACAAAGATTTAAAAGGTAAACGTGTTGATCAAACGCTCTATCGAGGTATGATTGGCTCACTCCTTTACCTTACTGCTAGTAGGCCTGATATTATGTTTAGTGTTTGTGTTTGTGCTCGCTATCAATCCGACCCTAGAGAAGCACACTTAATTGCTGTGAAACGTATTATAAGATATCTCTCTGGCACTGTTAACCTTGGACTTTGGTACACCAAAGATTCGAACTTTAAACTTGTAGGTTATTCAGATGCGGATTATGCAGCGTGCACAATTGATAGGAAAAGCACTAGTGGCACCTGTCATTTCCTCGGATATCGACTTGTGTCATGGGCAAGTAAGAAACAAGCTTCTGTACCTGTTTCAACAACCGAAGCCGAATATATCGCTGCGGGAAGTTGTTGTTGCCAAATACTCTGGATGAAGCAGCAATTGGTGGACTATCATATCATCGAAGAAAATTGTCCCATCTACTGTGACAACACATCAACAATTGCGGTTTCTGAAAATCCTGTCATGCACTCAAAGACCAAGCACATCGACATCAAATATCACTTCCTCAAAGACCACGTGGAGAAAGGCAATATTCATTTGGAACACGTGGGAACCGACTATCAAATCGCCGACATTCTAACGAAAGCACTCGACGCGAAACGGTTCATGTTTTTGAGAGGTGAAATGGGTATGCTTGAACTCAACTAAATTCAATATAGTTTTGTCAATACTAATGATTTTATGTTGTGTTGAGTTATGAGTATATTAGGTACAAATGATTAAAATCAACTTTTCAAAGATTCAAGGAAACTATGCGCCATCTATGCGCCTTACTAACTACGCGCTCATCTCTCATTTTCTGCGCGCACAATATCTGCGCGCCTATCAATCCATGCGCGCCTATCAATCCATGCGCTTAAAACGCTTATGCGCCCTTAACCATCTTTTGCGCGCCTTGATGAAGTAATGCGCCTTGACAAGTAATGCGCCCGTTCATGCGCGCATTAACTATTGCGGCTCAATCATTTCTCAAAATTTAATTTCAATGATTGAACGTATTAAATACACAAGTACCAGGTATGTTTATTCTGTTCATTTATTATAGGAATCTATGTCTTTTGACATTCCTTTAATTGTTCAAGGGTACTTGTGCAATTAATTTTTCACTCGTTTTACGCTTTTCGAAAAATTTTATTTTTTGGGATATATTTCTTGCACCCCAAACTTACACCAAAATAGATGTTTTTGGTGTTTGTGCAAAAATTAGTCAAAATTGCTCATACACTTAAAAGGAAAGTGGAGCAGTTTTTCAAAAACCTAAATGTCACATCATGACACTTTAGGTCATTCAGCCATTAATGCCCTTCAAGTTCCAAAAATCCCTCATTAATGAACGTCCTTTTTGTCATGATGAGCCGCCGTTTTTCAAAATCCCTCATAAATGCCATCCTTTCAACTTCCCATCTTTTTAAATTTTTGACTGTATTTTTTCCATATCTGTGCAAAATTTTAAACCTAACCTATAAAAACACATCATCACCTTCCTCTCTTCTCACCTACTCTATTTTTCTCTCTCTCTCCCCGACTCTCGTATCTCTCTCTCTCCATCTTCATTTTTCTTCTTCATTTTCTATATATATATAAGTTAATGGGTCCTAAGAAAGCATCAACATCTACACAAGACGAAATGGTATGAATTCTCAACCTTTAATCTCTTTATTTTTTGAATTTTTTTTCTGTTTCGTCGTTTTTTTTATTATTTCTCGTTATTTTTTTTTCCCGGATTCGTTTATCCTTGATTTTTCTTGTTTTGATGATCCGTTTTCTATATCGTTTGTTGGGTTGTGCTCCATTCATGATTTCGAATCTTTTAAATCCAACATTTCAACGATCAATGCTTTCTTTGTTACAAATCTGAATTTTTTGGTTTCAAAATTTTTCAAATTTTTCGGTCATTCTTTTGTTCATTGTGCTTTCATTATTAATTTGTTCATGTTTTTGTTTACATATTTAGATTCCTTGTTATCATGCGGTCATTTTGATATATTATTTGTCTAGTTTGGTGAAGTTTCATGATTTCCGTGTTCTTGGTGTTCTTCGAGCATTCAAGGGTCGTTCTTCATGTTATTCGTCATTCTTGCATGTTTTGGTCTCTAAAAATTGTCTATCGTGTTTTCAAAAATTTGCACTTTTTGATTTTCTTTTCTTTCATTTGAATGCTTGTTGTTTGTTTTTCTTACTAAGTTAAAATTTTCACGTTATGCGCCTATGTACTTCTTTATGCGCCTATTTTTTATGCGCCTGAATGCTTTCTGCGCCTCTACTTGTATATGCGCTTAAATCATTCTGCGCCTAAAATCTTATGCGCCTACCTTCGTACTTAGTCAAATTTCATTGTTTTTAATTTTTCCTGTATTCACATAGAACCATATTATGCGCCTTGTAACTCTATGCGCCTTTAGTATTTCATGCGCCTAATTTAATCATGCGCCTTGATTCTCTATAATTTTGTGCGCTTGATTCAATTATGCGCCTATCTATTCTTTATGCGCCTATGTTACTTTGATCATTTTATGTTTCTATGCGCCTATGTCACTTCTAAACATCAATTTTTTTCAGGACCTTGCAAATTTCAAATTAGAAGAAACTCTTGATCTATTAGAGTTGTCTGGTGAAGTAATTGGGCGAGAAATCATAGAGACTCTGCGCGTAGCTGGTCTGCTCCCCTTATTCACCATGGATCAAAATTTCTATTCTGCGCTCCTCGTGGATGAGTTCTTTTCCACTGCTGTTCTAGTGGAAATTGATGTAAATGGGCGCACTCACTACCGGATTGAGGCTCGCGTTCAAAATGTTGACGTCCATATTTCATCATCTGTGATTCGACACTTGCTTGGTTTTCCATCTACGGGTGAAGATCGCATTATTGGGCGTCTGATGACTTACTCTATTGATGATCAGAACAAGATGGCTGCCTCACTTCTAAATATTCCCACGCTTCAAAATAATATCAAAAACACTGAAATTCGAGATGGTGGAGAACTCTTGACTCACATCGCGCACTTGGTGGGAACTTCAATTGTTTTCAAAACTGGGAACGTAAACCGATTCACGGTGGAACAATGGTAATACACAGCTGCCATCATGGCCAAGGAGAAGCTTCACTGGCCTCACATTCTGTTCAAGACACTGCGTGAGCAGATTGATAAATTTGCGAAGAACAAAAGTGATGGAAAGACCCGATTCCGCTCACACTGCCTTCTTCTCACAAAACTTTTTCTAACTTACCCTGAGTTAGTTAAGTTTTTGAATGAGAATCCTGAGTACAAGATCAATGATGTTCCAATGTTTGGTAAAGCGAATTTGGACCTCAAGAAGCGTAGAAAGAAGCCTACAAAGCGCGCCAAAGGAATTCAAATCAAGACTGTTGAAGGCTTAGTTGATGAAGACACAGAGTCAGATGATGCGCCGGTTCTTAAAAGCGCACCATTAATAAAGAGCGCAGTGAAGGCAAGCGCTAGACAAAGCGCTTATCCCTTGCCAGGCGCAGAGAAAAGCAAAGGAAAACGGGTAGTTGATGACCCTCCTCGTGCGCCTATCAAACGTACCAGATTCGAAACTGATGAAGAGCGAGATCTAAGGCTAGCGCAGGAAGCCAGCAAACTTGAGGCTCAAAGAAAAAGGGATAAAGATTTTCAAGCCAAACAAGCTGCTGAGTCAGAAAAGTTAGAGCGCATGAAAGGCGCTGGATCAAGCGCTGATATTGAGAAAGGGCCTTCTGTTTCCGCGCCTACCCAGCGTGCGCCTACTCAATGCGCCCCCACTCCCCGTGCGCCCTCGTTCAAATTTCAACGGACCAACGTGTCAAGGGTACAACTCCTCTCTGATTTTTTTGGCGATGATGTTTCAGACTTAGAGGAACCAGTTCAGGGGGAGCAAGAGACCATCCCTCAGCGCACTCCTTCTCCAGTTGCGCCTCCACCCAGACCAGATCAAATCACAACAGAAACTGTTGATGTTGAAACAGTTGTTGTTGAAACTGTTGATGTTGAAACTGAAGATGAATTTGAGTCTCCTACTCATTCACCTCCTCTTGCGCCTCCATCTCCTATTGCGCCCCTTCAAGATAATGCGCCCCTCTCTTCCCCTGCGCCTCCTCCATCTGCTCCCGATTTGAGCGAGGTACTCTCCATTCTTCATTCTTTACAGCAGGGGCAAGCAAATTTAGAGCAAGGACAGGCCCATATAAAGTCTCAATTTGAGCTTCTTACTTCCTTGCTCACTGATCAATCTGAAGAGATCGCTGCCATTAAGGGGGAGATGAACTCTCTCAAGGACAAACTTTCTGCTCCTTCTCCTCCTCCAGCGCAGACTCAGGTTCAACCTCATACTGATCAGGCGCAAACCACCACTTCTGCGCCTACTTTCATACCTCAGTCTGCTGCGTCTCAATCCAACATGAACGTGCTAGTATCTAAGTTGGATGTCCTGAAAGAATTGGTCGTCACTCATTTCACTGCTGCTCACTCAAGCTCTGACAGACGCGCCGAACATATTTCTTCTGATATTATCACGGCTCAAAATGCCATTGAAGCTCACATTCAAATCTTGGAAGAAAATATTTCTCAGCAGCAGCAAATCACTCAGCGTTCCATTGATGAATACCAAAACATCAATGTGAATCACTTGAGTTACATTAGAGACGGTATCACTGCCACTCACTCCAGCGTCACTGACACTCAGGGCTTAGCGAACCGTAGTCATCAGCTCGCTAAACAAATTCAGCGTTCTGTTTCTGAGATCGTTGAAGGATTGAAAGAAGATGATGCGCCTCCCAACCCTTAGTTTCTATTATTTTTTTGTAAGTTTTTAGAACCTTTTTGTAATAGAATCAACTTGTGTTAGTGATTTTGTGCTTACTTGTTTTAGCACCTTTTTGCCTTTGTTCTATTCGAAACTTGTAATTTGTAACTCTTACACCCCAAGTTTTAATGAGAACAATGCATCACTTATTATCAAACCTTGTTCACTCAAACTCCTTGTTTGTACAACAATGAATATTGTTTAAATTCATATGCATCATATTGAATTGTTTCATACTTTCATGCATTAAGTTTAAACTTGGTTTAAACACATTTCAAAACTAAAAATCATATATCATTTTGAATGTGTTAAACTGTTGTTTCTATCTTTCCATATGTAATTCTTTATTCTCATTGGAATAGATTAGAAATCTATATTTTGGACTAGTGTGTGCATTAACTTGAGACATGAATTACCAATTTCATTCATTTGGACATGTTTTTATCAAGTATAATGTTTGTCCTTGATATAGTAGGTAATGGCATCAATCAAATAGGGGGAGATTGTTGGGTATGCCCACACATATCTCATTTTTAATGTAATAGGATTTATTAGATTTGATTGATCCATCACCTAAGTTTTATTTCATGGACTTTAGACCCACATGTAAGAAGTATTTATACTTCATTTTTTTAAGTTTTCCATTGTTATAGAATAGGCTTAGAAATAGGGCAAGAAGATCAAGATTCAAGAAAAAATCACTCAGTGAGTTTGAGCCGCGCATATGCGCCTCCTGCGCTATGCGCCATGCGCCTCTCAGAAACGCGCATAAGGATTTCTTCCTAGCTGAAGCGCGCCTCTGCGTACCTTGATTTAAGCACACGCTTACTGTGCGCCTCTTGGCTCAATGCGCCTGTTGGCTCAAACGCGCCTCAAAGTGTTTATTCAAACTCAGTGATTTATTGAAGACTCGAAGACTTGAAGAGAATTCAAATTACGCCAATGATCCAACGGTGGTTAAAAGATGCATATGCGCCTAATCTGTTGACACGTGTCCATAACGGTCACATTTATGTTGAGTGTCAAAATGGGCATAATATATGCATGCTCCAATCAACGAGCGACAACTCATCTTATCCACAAGGATTTCCAACGGCTAGTTTTTTTGAAGTTCACTATAAATACCCCATAACTTCAACATTTTGAAGTTGCTGAGTTTTGCTAAGAATTTCAAGAATTTCTCTCTCTAAGCATTTGTTGAAGATTTGAAGATTGCCTTCGTTTTTCCAGATTTCTCAAGAACATCTTCATACCTTCATCCTTAGCCCAGATCTTCAAGCTATAACACTTTAGTTTCTTGTACTCTCCATCTCAAAGATCTAAAGAGCCTTGATACTAAGAACACACACGCACCTCTTTAAGATTGATCATTTAGATTCTTCTTTAAGAGATACACCGGTTATTGTTTTGGATTTGTTCTTTCATAGTAATAGATCTTGAGTTAGTGTATAAGCTCAAACATTGTAATTTGTAACACTCTCTCATTATATAAGATCTCCATTAGAAATCCAAGACTAACCATCTTGGTAGAGGACGTAGATCTTTCATTGATCGAACCTCTCCAAATAGCTTGTGTTATTATCTTGTTATTTCTTTCAAGTTATTATTTTCACTCACTATTTGCTTGTTTACTCATTGTAGATTGATTGAACTGAATTGTGTTGTGTTTGTTATATCATTTGCCTTAGTTCCTTATTTCACTCACTTTGAGCCAAAATACTTAGTGTGTGTGTTGCGCTCCCTTTATCACTTTGCGCCTATTTTCATTACTAAATTCCGCTGTGCATTTCACTCACTCACTTAGGCGCATTTCATTACGCTTACTTGATAAAGTGCGCATTTGCAATTGAGTTTATCAAGGGTACGAAAAGAATTTTAAAACAGCTATTCACCCCCCCTCTAGCTATTTTTCATACCCTTGTTGCCCTTTGGGACCAACAAGTTGATTAGTAATAATTAGTAACCTATTTAATATTGAGGGTTAATGATGTTTAATATATTCTTTATACTTCAATATTTTTTTGAAACACTACTTACTTATCTTATTAATTAAGAAATTAGGCACATCGCCTATAAGGTGGTGATATATTTTTCTAGCGTAGCTTGCATTGTTATGAACATTTTTAACAACATTCTTATCTACTTTACAAATTACACTACTATTACAACGGTTCGTGGCAACCTTCCGGTTGCCCAACGACCTATAACGCGGGAAGTGAACTCGAGTCTCAACGGCCTTTCCTGTAGTATAGGAGATTTTGGGGGCTGATGATGATGTCCACTCCTGGATTGATGCGCTTAACGAAAAAGAACTCTCTAGGTTAATAAATAATTTCCTTCGTAATTAAGGAGCATCCTTTAAGTGAGTTGGGACAACAGTAATTTAATATCTACAATAAGTGAATCTAAAAACCAATCTTGATTCGAGCTATTCTTGATGTAGTATCTAGCTTGAGAAGAGTGTCAGTATAACAAGATTGGCAGATTTGTTGTTTGGTGCCCATTTAGTACCTTTCCAAATTTGGCCAAACATTCCGCGTGTGCGCTATTATGGATCATGCAAGATATACTGACTGATATTATTTTTACTCCATTCACGTCCCACAACTCCCATCCCAAGCCTGTCATCTAGCATTCTTCTTCCACAATCCATCCATAAATGGAAATGGTAATCATTGTGATGTTTCACTTAAAAGCCTTTCAATTCAAATATTCAAGACTCAAATTGCCATCGATCGTTGAATTGTATGTATCTTTAGTTCTTATGCTTCTTGTTCGGGTTGGGTTTTGTTTTGTGGCATGATTTAGGGTTTTAATTTTTTGGGAGGTGTTGGAGGGCGAAGGGGATTATGCTGTCAATTGAAGGATCTTTTTAGTTGAAGACAATATTATTGCAGTTCTGTTGGTCCCAAAGACACAACAAGGGTATGAAAAGAGGCTAGAGGGGGGGTGAATAGCCTATTTAAAATTATCAACCCTTTTTCAAAATTCAACCTTATGCTTACTCTTGAATTTTGTGGTCAAGTAAAAACCACTAGTTCAAAGTAAAATGCACAGCGGAAGTTTTCGATAAAACGAAGTAGAGTTGGTTTTGAAGTTAAAAACTGCTAGGTAAGCAAATAGTGCGGTCAGCAATATCGCGGTCGGCAAAGATGGAGACTTGAAAGGTTCAATTTGCGGTAAGCAATGCGGCAAGCAATGCGGCAAGGTACCCTTGCGGTCGGCTATATGCGGTCGGCAAAGGTTACAGACGACGTAGGTTGAAAATGAAGTTTTGTGTCAGTGAGTTTTGGCAAAAGATAAGTAGTCAGAAGTAGTAACTTAGGCAATAGGCAAGTAACAAACACAATTCACAATCGTTTGATTATCTGGAAAGATCAAAACACTAAACGACAAACAAAGTCAATATGAACAATAAGAACAACTGCAGAAAGTAAATTTGCAGAATGTAAGTGACACAATGATTTGGAAAGGTTCGATCTGTTAAAAGATTTACGTCCTTTACCAAGATGGTCAGTCTTGGATTTTAAATGGAGGATATATTAATTCTCTTGAGTACAAATTACAAAGATGAAGATTTGAATTAATTCCTACTTTCTATGAAGAACAAATCCTAGACTTAGACCGGTGTATCCCTAATGATGCAATCTATGTGATTGATCAATCGGGGTGTGTGTGTGTAAAGAATCAAGAGCTCTATATAATCTAAATGATTGAGAGCCTAATGAATCTTCAAGTGTTGCTGGGCTTGAGATTTGATGTTCTTGAAGGCTTGCTGGGGATCTTTGAAGATTTGAATGCGAATGCTTGAAGATTCAAATGATTCTGGAAATCTTGAGTATGATCTTCAATCACCAATTATTTCGACAGCAATTTCTCTCTTTGAATCTCAGCACTCTTCAATGAAGAGTTCAAGGTCTATTTATAGCCTTGTGTTGAGAAATAGCTGTTGGAAGATGATGAGCTGGAGCATTCTGATTGGAGCTCATATCTTTATCTTGTAGTTGCAGAAGTTAGTGGTCCAGCTGTACTATCTTGTACGACCAAATTCAAATTTGAATTTGCAACGTTCGACATCAAACTTGCCTTCACTTGGTTGTGCGGTAGGTAGTCTGCGGTCGGCTTAGTGATATGCGGTCACCATAAAACAGCATAGTGCTTGCGGTCACCAAGACCGTGCGGTCACTAGTGCGGTCGCCTAGTGAGGTAGGCAGACTTAGCCAATTTCACCATAACTTCAGCAGCAATATTCCTCAAAATTTGAGGGGCTGATATTCTAAGCCTAGCTAAACTAAAAATGGACTAAACTAATGAAGTTATAAAACTTCTTACAATAAGGCCTAAAGTCCATAAAAAGTAATATAAGGTTATGGGATCAATCAAATCTAGGTAATAGGAGTGGTTTATAATATGCATACCCAACAATCTCCCCCTATTTGATTGAGACAATTACCTACTATAACAAAGACTAAATTCATTGTACTTGGTAATAACATGTTTCAAGAAATTAATTTTATTAAGTTCATGCCCCAAGTCAATGCACACACATTAAGTCAATGATATAGATTTCTATCATTCTAAAAAGAAAATAAAGGACTAATCCTAGAAGATAGAAATATTTTTGATGCGATTCAAAAAGATAAAATATGAGAGCTATAAAAAGCATCAAACAGCTCAATCATAACAGGTACTCTGAATCATTAAAGCAATGACAAATAAGAGTACAAACAAAAGAGAGAATAATAGTTGTTTTACAAACCCAAATAAAAGTTAAACAGAAATAAAATTGTTTCAAGGCATCCAGCCTATCAAAATAAAAACAAAGTGCGGTCAATCAAGACATGCGGTCGGGCATGCGGTCAGGAAAGCGGTCAGCTCACATATCCAATCCAGGAATCTTCACTTCGTCCTCAAATTCTGGAATGATAGGGCAAGTGAATGCATTGGCAAGCATATAATCGAAACTGTTCACGGTAGGGAAATCAATGCTGTTGCCATCATCATTTTCAGCTTGTGATTGAACATTGCCATGACCAGCATCTGCAACTTGAATGGATCCTTCAGTGACTGCACTTCCAACTGATCTTTGCACAGACCCTTCCAAAGTTTCCAACTTCTTTTCAACGACTTGAAATGAACCAACAACTGTGTTGGTCAGTTCTTCAATTCTGGAGCCCTGATACTCAAGTGGTGTTTTGAGAGTAGCATATGCAGCCTTGATTGCTTCAAGCTTTTTCGCTTGATTTTCAGTTAGAGCTTCAAGAGAGGCCTTGATTGCAACATCCACACTGTTTTCCAAACTGAATTTGATTTTCTTCAGTTCAAGAGTCAGGTCGTTTTTAACAAAATCCAATTATTTGTGGACTTCAATGGATACATCCAATATTTCACGAGAAAGCCCATGGTTAAGGGCATTGGTTTGAATAGTCAGAGCCTCCTTTAAAAATCGAGGAGTAACCAAGAAATCAGTGGAGAGTGCGGTCGAAGTTGAGACGGTCGGAGGAGTTTGTGCGGTAGGATGAATGGCAGCAGAACTTGAGCTTGTATTTCCATGAACAATGTCTTTCACCGTCTTTGTTATAGCTACTGTCTCTCCCTTAATGGTATCAATCATTTTGGAGGGAAGAGAGTAGAGCTCTAGCTTCAAAACAGCCTGAGTGGACTTAAGATCAATGACCTCTGCGGTCAACTGAGCAATGGCAGATTGGTTTTCAGATTGAAGTTTAGTCAAGGATTGAACCGCGGTCAGGAGTGCGGCAACCTGTCCTGCAGTCGCCGGAATGTCATCGTTCTTGACCGGAGAGGGAGGAGTTGGAATATGAGAGTGGGTAGGAGAAACAACAGGGGTGCGGTCGATAGTGCGGTCGGTGGCATCTACCGTGGTGACTTCCTGGGCGGCAGTCTCTAGGCGGTCGAAGGTAGGTCTATCAACATTTACATCCCCATCCTTGTCCTTGTCATCACTGTCACCATGTTCACTACCAACATCAACTTGTTTATCAGCATCAATATTATCACCTTCTTCACCACTTCCAACAATTTTAACTTTTGAATCACTTGAAACTTCGTCTTCAGTTTCCTCACTATCTGATTCATCCCTTAGAGAGTAAACTTGTCGTGCAGCCTTTTTCAATGTAGGAGCAACATCAACTACATCGGCAGTGGTAAGAGGAGGAGACCCAGTTGGAGTAAAGACTGGAGATGCAGCAACCTTTGCTTTCTTGACAACCTTGACCGGACTGAGGGAGTGAATTCTCTTTTTCTCCCCCTGAACAGTTGCGGTCGAAGGAGTCTTTGAGGGTTTGAGAGATGGTGCGGCAAGTGACTTTAATGATGTGGTCGACTTGCGAGGAGGGGAAGTGGAGTAAGTAGACTTGGCGGTCGGTTCCTTGAACTTGATACCGACGGAAACTGATGATTTCTTTGCGGTAGGATCAACATCAATACCCTTACCCTTTCCTTTGACCGGGCGACAGGGAGATACTCTTCTTCATCGTCGTCGTCATCACTAGCGGTCGGCAGAGAAGGTCTGTGTTTGGAAGGAGACTCATATGGCTCATGAGGATCCTTAGCAAGATAGATCTTATAAAGACGATTTCCAAATCGAGAACGGAAATTGGTTTTCATGGTAGAGATGGTAAAGAGCTTGTTCTTGGAAATGGAAAGCAGAAGTTCGCGATTTTTCGCCATGATTTTGCGAATTTCTTTAATGTGAGTCATGAGAAAGGTGATGAATCTGCTGTGAGTGCGGTACTTGATAGTGCCCTTGTCCTTTGCTTTATTGTAAGCAATGATGTTTTCTTTCAGGGCATCATAGATGACCTGACACCAGTCTATGTCCTTACATAAATAAATTGCGGTAGACAAAGTCCATTGGGAGGTATTGAAGTTTGCCTGGTTACCTGTCTTGCAATGAATAGAGTGTCCAACCAGGTGACCGATATGGTACATCACCTCATCAAATTCCTTACGAGGAACTTTGGTGACATGAGTATGACCAACCAAGCGCGTTGCAAGAGCCTTCAATTCATCATCAGCCACGGTCGTGGCATAAACAACACCAGACTTCTTTTTGATTCCTAACACTTCACCGATATTAACCACATCTAAGGTCATCTCATGACCTTCAATTTCAGCATGAATAAACTTCACTATTTTCCCAGATTTGCTTCGACCGGATTCTTCAGTAGCGGTCTCAAAGAATTGATCGACAAAAGATAGGACATGGAAGTCTTGATCAAATGTGAAGAATGGCAGAATTCCATTCTTCTCAAATCTCTTAATAAGATTTCTTCCAATGGCATCTTCTTGCAAATCATCAACATCCATTAGAAGGCCAGGAAGAAAGTGTTTAGTGTCCTGAAAAAAATTTGAGAAATCAGACAAGTAAAACTTGCGGTCGATTGCAATAAAGGTGCGGCAAGGGACACGGTAAGGTATACGGTCACGATTATGCGGTAAGACAAAATTGTGGGAAGACAAACGGTCGACAGACATAGCAAGAAAATTTTGAAAAACAAGGAATTTTTAAAGAGGGGAGTTTCAGAAAATCAAAACACACACAAACACCTTGCAAGTGTGTGTAACGAAGTAAAATGGATCAAAAAGGTAAGTTCTCAAGAACACGAAGAACAGTCCCATGAACACGAAGAAGAACAGTGTAGCATAAACCCAGAAATGACGAACAGTGCCAAAAATTCGAGAAAAAAAAATATATAGAAAGCCTCGAAAAACCCGATTAAAGCCAAAAATCACATCAATTTCAAGAAATAATCATCCAAAATACACGAAATCGAAGAAAAACGAAATGGGGGGGTCCGAAACCCGGAAAACCCAGTTGGTGAAAAATACTTAAATCCCTCCATTAAATCATGAAATATCACATATAAAAACGATTAAGAATGAACTAGCATGAATTTAAACAATATCTAAGCATGGAAATCATCAAAATCAACAATGGGAAGAATATGAAGAGATTTTTAAAAAAAATTTAGAACACCAAAAACTCAAAAAAAAATTTTTTTTATCAAAATGCAGAGATTTAAGGGCCAAAATCATACCATTCGCGATTGATAAGGTGAGGGATGGAGAGAGGATGATTTCTTGAGGGATTTCTCAGTTGGACCCATGAATTTATAGAGTAAATGAAGAGAGAGACGGGTAGACAGAGAGAGAGAGTATAGAGAGAGAAAATGTAGAGAGAGAAAGAGGGTTAGAGAGTGGAGCAGAGAGAGTGGGAAGAGTTTAAGTGGGAAGGGGTATATAGGCGGTTATGGGGATGTGGAGAGGTGGAAAAGTGGGAAGTTAACTCTGCAGATCAGATATGACATAGAAAAGAGTCCTTTTTGTTTTCAAAAGAGAGCCAATGACGGCGGAGCAAAAATATTATAATGATTTGAAATAAATAAAAGCGAGGGAATAATAAAAATTACCTTAATGCCCTTGAAGTCAAATCAACACTCCTAAAAATCTCTAAGGTTAGAATACTTACCTGGAATCCACGAGTGCGGTAAGTGATAGAGTGAAGTTACCGTATATCATGCGGTCGAAATATTGTAAATGCGACCGTGTATGGTGCAGTCGATGAAGAATGCGGTAGGTATGAGTGATGACCAAACTACATTGAGGTTGCCACCAAGCGGTCGACTAAATGCGGTAGGTACTAGCGGCAACCTTGAAACTTGCAGTCGACATTTATCAAGATAAATGATATTGGATTGATTAGAGCGGTCGACGCGATGCGGTCGATTGAAGCAATGCGGTCGACAGAGTTGCTAGGTACCTACTTATTTGAAGAAACTTGGAGAAACCAAAACATTAGTACATAAATCATAAGGACAAGATATTTAGAGTTCTATCATACCCATTTCTCCTCTGAGAAACCTAAACCTCTCTGAATCTAGAGCCTTGGTGAGAATGTCTGCAATTTGATTGTCAGTACTCACATACTCTAGATGAATGTTACCTTTTTCAACATGATCCTTGAGGAAATTGTATTTGATATCAATGTGTTTGGTCTTCGAATGCATGACAGGGTTGTTGGACACAGCAATTGTAGATGTATTGTCACAATAGATTGGACAATTTCCTTCGTTGATTCCGTAGTCGACCAATTGTTGTTTCATCCAAAGCACTTGGCAGCAGCAGCTTCCAGCAGCTATATATTCAGCTTCTGTGGTAGATACGGAAACTGATGCTTGTTTCTTGTTTGCCCATGAAACGAGTCGATTTCTGAGGAAATGACAAGTTCCACTTGTGCTTTTCCTGTCGATGGGACATGCTGCATAATCTGCATCTGAGTAACCTATAAGAGCAAAATTTGAATCTTTGGAATACCAAAGTCCAAGGTTAATGGTCCTAGATAAATATCGAATGATACGTTTTACAGCAATAAGATGTGCTTCTCGAGGATCCGCTTGATAGCGAGCACAAACACTAAACATGATATCGGGCCTACTAGCAGTTAAGTATAGGAGAGAGCCAATCATATCTCGGTACAAGATTTAATAAACCTTCTTACCTTTCAAGTCTTTATCCAGCTTGTTACCAGCAGCCATAGGAGTGTCGTATGCTTTTGCATTGTCGAGTCCAAATTTCTTTATGAGATCTTTTGTGTACTTTGCTTGGTTGAGGAAGATGCCTTCAGCACATTGTTTAATTTGAAGTCCGAGGAAGAATGTCAATTCTCCCATCATGCTCATCTCAAATTTGCTTTTCATTAGCTTTTCAAATCGCTTACACAACAATTCGTTAGTGGAACCAAAAATAATATCATCTACGTAAATTTGAACAAGTAAAGTATGATCATAATATTTAGCAATGAATAGAGTTGTGTCGATCTTACCATGCTTAAAACCTTTATCTAGGAGAAATTTAGATAGTGTATCATACCATGCCCGTGGAGCTTGTTTGAGTCCATATAAAGCCTTTTGAAGTTTGTAAACATGATGTGGAAGTTTGGGATCTTCAAATCCTGGCGGTTGAGCGACATAGACGGTTTCTTGAAGTTCGCCATTGAGAAATGCACTCTTGACATCTATTTGATAAAGTTTGAATCTTTTGTAAGAGGCATATGCTAAAAATATCCTAATAGCTTCAAGTCGTGCAACGGGGGCAAAAGTTTTGTCGTAGTCAATGCCTTCCTCTTGTCTATATCCTTGTGCAACCAACCGAGCTTTATTTCTTGTGATGCTTCCATTCTCATCCATCTTATTTCTAAACACCCACTTTGTACCAATCACTCCTTGATCCTTAGGTCGAGGAACTAAGTTCCAAACTTTACATCTTTCAAATTGGTTGAGCTCTTCTTGCATGGCAACAACCCAACTTGAGTCTTGGAGTGCTTCATCAACTTTCTTGGGTTCAACTTGAGATATGAATGCGGTAAGAGCATCATAATTTGATCGTCTTGTTCGAACACCGGAATGTAGGTCACCAATGATATTCTGAATTGGGTGATCTCTGACCTCGCGCACTTCATGTGGTAGGTCTGGTTGAGTTGATGATTGTTGAAAATCTTCTAGTGGTACATCATTTGTGCCATCCCAATCATAGGTAAGTTGAGGGATTGGTTCTTCAACATTGATGGGTGTTTCAACTTCAACTCCATTTGAGGTAGCAACAGATGTGGTAGCTTCTGGTGCTTCATGTGAGGTAGGTGGAGGAGCTGTTGAGTTAGATGGATTTCCTTGAGTTGACTGATTTTGTGGTCGACTTGTACCTGTCTCATTAAGCTCAACAAAATCATCAGCAACATTTGGAGCCATATGTGGCTCAAGGAGAGAATGTTCATCAAAAGTAACATGGACAGATTCAACTATCTTAAGAGTGGTTTTATTAAATACACGAAAATCTTTTGAGTGTTTAGCATACCCAACAAATATACCTTCATCGGCCTTAGGAGAAAATTTACCTCGATGTTCTTTACCGTTGTAGAGAATGAAGCATTTGCAACCGAAAATCTTGAAGTAGGCAATGTTGGGGGTTCTTCCTCTCCAAAGTTCATAAGGTGTTTTGTTGTAAGTCTTGTTGATGAGGGATCGATTTTGAGTGAAGCAAGCTGTGTTGACGGCTTCAGCCCAAAAATATTGAGGTAGCTTCGATTCAGCAAGCATAGTTTTTCCTGCCTCTATCAAGGTTCTGTTCTTTCTTTCCACAACACCATTTTGTTGTGGAACTCCAGCAGCTGAAAAATTGTGGTCAATGCCGTGGTCATCACAGTATTGAGCGACGCCGTTGTTTTTGAATTCTGTTCCGTTGTCGGATCGAACACTGACTAGGTCGTCTTCTTTTTGAGTTTGGAGCTGTCTAAAGAGCGCAGTCAAAATGTCATAACAATCATCTTTGGAGATCATCATTTCGACCCACGTATATCTTGAATAATCATCTACCACAACTAATGTATATATGTTTCCTCCAATACTTGCGGTAGTGACAGGTCCAAATAAATCCATATGTAGTAGCTGCAAACATCTTGAAGTTGACGGAGTCGTCTTGCTGGAGAAAGACGATTTTGGTTGTTTGCCTAGTTGACATGCTGAACACTTTTCATCGTGGTGATCCGCTACCTTGGGTAGACCACGAACTAGATTTTCTCTACCAATCTTGGAGAGATACTTGAAGTTTAAGTGACTTAGTCGTTTATGCCAAAGCCAACTATTTTCGCTAACATTATTTGCTACAAAACAGAGATTAGAAGAAATACAAGTAGAATTAAAGTCAACAATGTAAACATTTTTCTTACGAATCCCTTTGAGCAAAGTGACGCCGGAGTTGCCATCCTTGATAAGACAATGAGTTGAAGTGAAGTGGCATTGCAATCCTTTGTCGCAAAATTGTGAGATTGAGAGAAGATTGTGTTTTAGACCGGTACCTAGAGAAACATCTTGGATTGTTATTTTTCCTTTTCTGATGACTCCATAACCGATGGTCTTTCCTTTGCTGTTGTCGCCAAAAGTAACTGCTGGACCTTTTTCATTACGGACACTTTCCAATAGGTTGATATCTCCAGTCATATGCCTTGAGCATCCACTGTCGAGATACCATAAACTTGTAGTTTCATTGGAGTGACCGGCCATTAGGCAGAGGACCTACAAAATAAACATTTAAGATCGAGGTCCCCTTTATTATTTTGGGTCCTAAAGATTAGCAGCTTTTGACAACCCACACTTGCCTCACAGAAGGTGGTTTAAACCTTCTAGGATTGGGTGTGAATCTTAAAAGACATTCAGCAGCCTTGTGACCATAATCATCACACACAGAACAATGGTGGAAGCCACACAACTGAGGGTTAACAAACTTCGTTGAAGTTTTCAGCACAGCATCATTTACTGGTATGGATAAGGTCGCCTTTACAAAATTCATCCACTTGAACTTTGCCGCCTTGCCACTACCCGCGGTCGTCGGTTTCCTTGCGGTAGCCAACTTCCTTGGTGCGGTCGACTGACCTTGCGGTGAGTGAGTGCGGTAAGGAGACTCAGCGACCTTGCTGGTGCTTGCCGCAGCAGCAGGTTCATCCATGGCAATACCTTTCAACTTTGCCTTGCCAGTTTGTTTCTTAGGGTAGACATAATTGAACACTAGTTTCTTCTTTGGTTCTTGTCCTACACCCTTTGAAACATGATGTTTAGCCTTCAACTCTTCCAAAGTTTGCTGGGTAAATTTCTCATCTCTTTCACAACAAGATGCACATTTAAAGTTGTCACTAGTTTGGAATCCCAAGACTTCTTTATCACCACTAGACTTTTGGGATTCTAGTATTTGTTCCATAGTGACACGAGAATTGGTCCACTCATTAGTGGTCCGTTTAAGGTCATTTATCTCAGCAACCAATTCATTGTTTTTAACTTTAAATATGACATTTTGTTCTTCTAAGAAACGGTTTCGATCAGTAAGAGGAGTCATACTCTTGATCTGCTCCTTAAGGAGGGTGAGTTCAGATCTTAGTAGAGTTTTCTCCGTCTTAAGCTGGGAAATCTCTTCAGTTGAAAGTGCTAAAGCTTCCTTCATGCCAGAAAACTTACTAATTACCTGTTCAGCTTTCATAAACATCTTTTCTTGTTCGTCGGGGGAAATGTCAAATTTGACTTGTGGAGTGGTAAGCAGAACTTCCTTCACCTTGGGATTGTATTGAGCCTTCTTTGCTGCACTTACATCACATCTAGAAAATAGAAGATCGCCATTCCTTTGAACTGGAGTTAGGAATCCCTTTTCAGTAAGTTCATCAGCCGTATAGCTTATCCGTTTAGGTTTTGCATTTGGTGAGCGACGATTTTTATTTTCATCCTCATCATCGGAATGAACGACCAAACAAATGTGACCTTCTTCAGAATCCTCGTCGCTTTCATCAGAGTCTGACTCTATCCAGGTAGCTAACTCTTTTGTGGCAGAGTCCTCTTCAGCGACCATTCCCTTTTGCTTTGAGTATCTAGGAGTGAAGTTGCTTTTCTTCTTCATGTACTCGAATTTGGGAATTGGACATTCTGATGCGAAATGACCGGGTTTTCTGCAATTAAAACAAAAGATATCCTCTTTCTTCTTGGAGAAGTTGGAGTACTCTTTCTTACTTGTTGAGCTGCTCCTTGAAAACCTTGCAGGAGCTTTGCTTGATGATCCGGGCCTTGCTGATTTTCTGAACTTTTGAAATCTTTTCACGAACATAGCAAAGTCATCATCGTCCATATCTAGTAATTCAGACGTGGAGATTTTTGGATCTTCTTCTTCGACCATTTCTTCCTTTTTAGCGACCAACGACAAGTTTTTTGTTTTTCCTTCCATTTCTTCAATGTTGTGGAGCTTGATATCAAAAACCTTGAGGTTGGCATAGAGGCTTCTGAGTGACATATCATCTAGTAACTTGGTATCTTCAAGAGTGTTTCTTTTATGAAGATATTGAGAACCAAGAGCGGCTAGAAAATTAACATTGATTTCTTTCTTGGTAAGCTTCTTTCCAAGTGCAGTGTAAGTACTCACGATCTCACAATAACGATCATATGTGGCTCTGAGTGATTCACCGGGGATTTTGGCAAAGTTGTTGAATCTTCTTTGAATTGCAAACTTTTTTCTTTCTTTGCAAGCTTGATCTCCTTCGATGTAATCTTCAATTGCATCCCAAAGTTCTTTTGCGGTAGCACATTCCATGATTTGTCGACGCTGAGATGTACTCAAAGTACTTAGGAGTATGCTCTTTGCTTTTACATCCATTCCAACTAGTCTTTTCTCTTCATCTGTCCATTCAGCTTTTGGTTTCTTGATCGACGGTGTGTCTGCATTGGTTTCTGGATTCGGATTTGCTTTCATTGGGAAGTATGGTCCAATGGTAAGACAATCGCCGAGCTGCTCGTCCATGGAGTAGAACTGAGTTAGAATGCTATGCTTCCATACGTCAAAGTTATCTTCGTCGAACGCTGGAACGTGGGTGAAGTTAACCGTTGGTTTTCTGACTTGCCATTTTGAATCGGCACCCAAGCTGTTAAGCTTGAAAAACAGAGGTTTTATAAAGGTGTTTGCTCTGATACCACTTGTTGGTCCCAAAGACACAACAAGGGTATGAAAAGAGGCTAGAGGGGGGTGAATAGCCTATTTAAAATTATCAACCCTTTTTCAAAATTCAACCTTATGCTTACTCTTGAATTTTGTGGTCAAGTAAAAACCACTAGTTCAAAGTAAAATGCACAGCGGAAGTTTTCGATAAAACGAAGTAGAGTTGGTTTTGAAGTTAAAAACTGCTAGGTAAGCAAATAGTGCGGTCAGCAATATCGCGGTCGGCAATATTGCTGTCGGTAAAGATGGAGATTTAAAAGGTTCAATTTGCGGCAAGCAATGCGGCAAGCAATGCGGCAAGCAATGCGGCAAGGTAACCTTGCGGTCGGCTATATGCGGTCGGCAAAGGTTACAGACGAGGTAGGTTGAAAATGAAGTTTTGTGTCAGTGAGTTTTGGCAAAAGATAAGTAGTCAGAAGTAGTAACTTAGGCAATAGGCAAGCAACAAACACAATTCACAATCGTTTGATTATCTGGAAAGATCAAAACACTAAACGACAAACAAAGTCAATATGAACAATAAGAACAATTGCAGAAAGTAAATTTGCAGAATGTAAGTGACACAATGATTTGGAAAGGTTCGATCTGTTAAAAGATCTACGTCCTTTACCAAGATGGTCAGTCTTGGATTTTGAATGGAGGATATATTAATTCTCTTGAGTACAAATTACAAAGATGAAGATTTGAATTAATTCCTACTTTTTATGAAGAACAAATCCTAGACTTAGACAGGTGTATCCCTAATGATGCAATCTATGTGATTGATCAATCGGGGTGTGTGTGTGTAAAGAATCAAGAGCTCTATATAATCTAAATGATTGAGAGCCTAATGAATCTTCAAGTGTTGCTGGGCTTGAGATTTGATGTTCTTGAAGGCTTGCTGGGGATCTTTGAAGATTTGAATGCGAATGCTTGAAGATTCAAATTATTCTGGAAATCTTGAGTATGATCTTCAATCACCAAGTATTTCGACAGCAATTTCTCTCTTTGAATCTCAGCACTCTTCAATGAAGAGTTCAAGGTCTATTTATAGCCTTGGGTTGAGAAATAACTGTTGGAAGATGATGAGCTGGAGCATTCTGATTGGAGCTCATATCTTTGTCTTGTAGTTGCAGAAGTTAGTGGTCCAGCTGTACTATCTTGTACGACCAAATTCAAATTTGAATTTGCAACGTTCGACATCAAACTTGCCTTCACTTGGTTGTGCGGTAGGTAGTCTGCGGTCAGCTTAGTGATATGCGGTCACCATAAAACAGCATAGTGCTCGCGGTCACCAAGACCGTGCGGTCACTAGTGCGGTCGCCTAGTGAGGTAGGCAGACTTAGCCAATTTCACCATAACTTCAGCAGCAATATTCCTCAAAATTTGAGGGGCTGATATTCTAAGCCTAGCTAAACTAAAAATGGACTAAACTAATGAAGTTATAAAACTTCTTACAATAAGGCCTAAAGTCCATAAAAAGTAATATAAGGTTATGAGATCAATCAAATCTAGGTAATAGGAGTGGTTTATAATATGCATACCCAACAAGTTCCCATAATTTTCAAAAAGTTAGAATAATGAAGCATATATCTATGGTGTCAGGAGGATTTTCTACCAAGGATAATAACCAAGATAGAGTAGGGGTGAGCAAAAAAACCGAAAAAACCAAACCGGTCCAATTAGTTATTGGTTTGGACCGGTTCCTGCAAATTAAAAAACCCAAAATAGTGGTTCGGTTTCGGTTGGTGAGTGTCAAACCGATAGTGGAAACCAAACCGAACCGATAAGCTCTAAAACGACGCCGTACCTCACATAGTATATATACATATTTCCACCCCCCTCGTCATTTTTTCAATCCCAGACATAAAACGAGAACCCTAAATCCCTAATCCTTCCGCTCATCAGACTGCTGATGTCGCATCTTCTCCGATTCCATATCTCGTCGTCGAAAACCCTAACTCTCTTCATATTCGTCTGCACCGGAAATCATAGATCTCGCCTAAATCAACCTCGCCGTCACCGCTGCAAGCATAGAGAGAGACTCAATGGTGCCGAAGGAGATGACTCAACCACAACTTGCTGACTTCCAGTTCTTCACGGCCGGAGATTGATTCCGTATGTCTTTGATAAATGTAAGTCTACATTTTAAATCTCTCTCTCTCTCTCACTCTAAAATCTACAACCCTTTCTTTGATTCTCAATATGAATTATAATTTTTTTCTTTGTTCTTAGTTTCTATCAGTAGGCATGTCTTAGTTTGATTTTTTTTTAATTTGTGTGAGGGAAATGGTTGCTGTGTAATGTGTTGATGATTGAGGCATTTTGCGGTTCTTATTTTGCACATTCACAGTGGCACCGAACCGAACCAAACCGTGGTGAAACCGAATACACCAAACCATTAAAAACCGAAACTTAACGGTTCCAAAAATATAAAACCGATATCTATCGGTTTGGTCTCATTTTTGGCCTAAAACCGAACCAAACCGACCCGTGCACACCCCTAAGATAGAGTTAGTAAGAGTTGGTTTTTTGTAATTATAGAAGTATTAGAAGGACAACGTTACCAAAAATAATGTTCATCTTCTTTTTCATTATTTGTCATCTTGAATTTTTTTAATTTTGAAATGTACTAAAATTAAAAAAATAGGACTCTTAATTAATCTGAATTTAATCTGAATGGGAGGGAGTATCTATAGGTGTTGACTAAAAATATATGCATTGTTTTTTTCCTTTCCAAATTTGAAATTTCTAAAGCAATACTCTTTCCATTCTATAGCAAACTTATCGGGAGAATGGGGATTTGTACCCATGTACTTAGGGTTTACATGCAAATATGCCCTTAGACTAGTTTATAGGCAATTATGCCTCTATACTCAACTTTTGGACCCGCAAATACGACCTTCGTTACATTTTCGTTCAAAATTTAACGGAATTGTTAACTAGGCATCTAGAAATTTATAGCATTTTAAAGGGTAAATATAAATTCACAAAATTTGACTCACAAAATGATGTGTCAAGATTTTATTGGTGCTTTTAATCAGAAATTTATTGCATTTTAACGGAATTATTAATTAATTTCACTTTAATTAGTAATGGCACACCATCATCACTTGATACGTAAACGTATTAGCACGCCCTTTCTGCTTCCACTAACACGGTGTACTACATATTTAAATATAATGGGTTGTATAACATAAATTTCTCCATACTCTTGTCGTGAGACAATTATATTATACTATTTTTTTTTATCACAATTCAACTTATTCTGTTTAATTTCTTACAGATAATTGCTCAATTTTTTTTACATTTAATATAAGTGAATTTTTACTAATTGGTGATTATTTTAATAAAATTTCAATAAATGTAATTAAGATATCACAAATTCTTAGTTTATTACAAAAATATTACCAATAATAATTTTAATTTTATTAGTATAATTTTTTTTATTAAAATCTTCAAATTTCAATTGAGTTTAAATTAATTTTTTGAAGCATAAAATATACCAATAAAAAATATTAATAAATTAATTAAGTGCATGTTCTTTTGATTTGTTGAATTTGAAACTAACAGAATAGAATTAATTACGTAAACGTATTTTATATTACCAATTTTAAATTCATAACCATGATGGATTAACTGAAATTTATACATCCAAAAATTAAGTGCGTTCTATCTTTTATTGGTTATTTTAAAGAGAAAAGGGACCTAATTTGTTACATATTAGTTTGGTCGAAGCAGAAAGATGAATGGAAGAATAGATACCAACACTTAGGTGTAACGAGGCCACTTAACACAAGGTGAGGTCGTTCCTTTATTCCACCAAACGACTTCGTTTTGTTAAATGGTCCACGTGTATAAGTAATTTTGCCAATTAGGATGCCCAGTTAATAATTCCGTTAACTTTTGAACGAAAATATAATGGAGGTCATATTTGCGGGTCCAAAAGTTGAGTATAGGGCATAATTGCCAATAAACTGGTCTAAGGGCATATCTGCATGTAAACCCTAAGTACAGGGGTACAAATCCCCATTCTCCCCAAACTTATCATTTTGTCATTCTAGGCGTTCCATTAAAAATTTACACTTACCCAAAAAAGAAAAAAATTCTATCTAGATTTTCTTTCCCTTTCTCACTCATAACTATTTTTCACTTACTATTCCTTATTCTACTTTCTCTCTATTTCTCACACACTTTTTACTTTTCCAATATCTTTCCTTAATTTACGTCTCTAACATTCTATGAAAATTTTGTTTTAAGGAGTCGAGATCTCTTGTACCACTTTTGTTTGCCACTTCATGTACCACTTCTAATCTAACCGTTCACATGTTTTGAATAATATTACTGAACGACATAAACCGACTTGGTTAAATGGGATCCATACATTCTGGGCCCACACACCTAAACGATCTATACCGAGAGGCCCATTCACCAGAAGTCCATGGGCCGACATCAATCAGGCCAAGCAGGCAGTCCTTGCTTAGGCCGAGATCGAGAAGCCCAATCCCTAGAAGGCCTCCATGATGAGCCGAACTAGATGACGGGCCGAGATGTATCATAAACCTCCCATTATCGCAGGGAGTCCACTTACAGGGTTCGATTACAACTCTAACAGTGAAGATCCTTATCTGAATAAGGATATCTCTTCTACAAGATAACTGGGATACCACTCGTCCTTATCAGGAGTCTATCTCCAAGGAATACGAGTCCCACAACAATACGGGCTCCCTGGCTTTTCTAACAAGTCAGGACTCATTCACCCATGCCTATATAAACAGGTCCTCTACAAAGGAAACGGGTAATGAACTCTTTGGCTCTAAACTAGTCAATTGATTTCTCTATTTTCATACACTACCCGATTCTTACTCTCACGCCGGAGGGCCTTCGCCGGTGAAGCCCCGGCGTAGTTTACGTTTGTTATTGTGCGCAGATCCGAACGGGAAAGTTCTCATTGGTGGGTTTATTCGAACCGTTAGACGAAGGGCTGATCCGACACGTTTTTGGCAGCATCAGTTTGGTTCCATTGCCGGGAAACGTCGATTGGAGAATCTTTCTGTTCGAAAAACCACAAATTTCCTCATGTCTGGAATTCGCGCCGAAGGCCGGGAAGCTAGCGTTACACCAGACGCCAATCTCAACCCGCCACCACCTAACGTGGCAAATAACAATGTTCTGAATCAAGGCCTCCCCCCTCCACCTTAAGGAACCGGTATGCACACCCGTTCCAGAGGGCCGGCGCCTGAAATTACTCATCAATATGGACGGCGGAGACGAACAACTTTACGTCCTCAGCATACCGAGGTAGGCCCTTCTAGGCCACCACCAATTGATCGAAAGGCGTTATTACATCAGAATCTCTCAACCCTTCAGCAACTAGCTGATGCTCAGAGGGCTCTTCTAGAATTCGATCCTGATCATTCCTTGGCACCCTTCGCCCAGCCCTCTGGCACTAGAGGAGCTTTGGGAGGCGGATAAAGAAGCGACCGTAGGGAAAACCCATGTACTGATGACAGACGTCATCAGGAACCGCGTGATGCGCCCCCCGAAACCGAGCCGCTCCACCAAGCCGACTAGAAGGTCGACTCGGCCCAATTAATCCCGGTGGAAAAGTTCTAAGAGATCAGATAAACCGTAGGAGAGAAGATGAGGCAGAATCTCCAGATGTGAGATTTCTAGGAGAAAGGCGACGATGGAAAAATCAAGATCAAGTCCCACCAAGACAAGAGCCACCTCGCCGTACTCCCCCGAGACGACCTCGTGATGATCCAGACACGAGCCGAGTTGCTGGGAGAGGCCGAGACAGAGAAAGAGACAGGCCGAGAAGCTCCGATCGCAGCTCAGTATTCAGTGAACAGATCATAATGGATTTGCAGGAGAGGATGGAGAATATAGAAATGAACCAGGGGCAGAGAAAGCCGAGGACCAACTATGACGCGATGCGTCCGTTTGCTCAATGGATCAAGGATTCTCCACCACCAATTGAAGCTTCCTCACCTAGACAAATACTCTGGCAATTCTGATGCCATGGACCACCTTCAGTCTTTCGAGGGCATGATGTCCCTAGTGTCCAACAAAGATGACGTACTTTGCAAAGCGTTTGCTAGTACATTGACTGGAGCAGCTCGATCTTGGTTTATGGACCTAGAAAGAAGAAGCATTAATTCCTTCTCTAAATTAAGGTCAAGTTTTCTAGAATATTTTGCCACTGCCGGAGCTAGAAAGAAAAGATTGTCAGACCTAGCAAACATAGTTCAGGGAAAGAGCGAATCAACTATGGACTTCTACAATAGGTTCAGAGACTTAGCTGACTCAATAGAAGAGAGACTCACCGACAGGGAGATTATAATGTGCTTCTATAATGGACAAAGATCAGATTAGCGCACCTATGAATTGTCGGTAAGAGAACCTCTTACAAAATCTGAGCTATACCAAATGGCCTATGCAACAGCCACTGCTGAAGAAAAAAGAAACTGATGTTCGGATACAGAGATCGAGAACGAGGAAGGGAAAGCAGGCCACCCACTTCTGACTCGGCACAAGGCATTAACGGAGGGGGAAACATAGGAAAGAATAGAACGAGAGGAACCGAGGTCTTCACCCCCCCCCTCACGAAGCCGATCTCCGAGATTATGAATGTGGTAAATCTTCCTAACCCAAAACCTCTCAAAGACAATCCAAAATTTCCTCGAGATATGAACAAATATTATGCCTACCACCGAGATAATGGCCACGAGACCGACAATTGCTTTGCCTTGAAGAAAATACTGCAAAGATGGGCTGATCAGGGAAAGATGGATGAATTCATAGTAAATAAAGATAACAAACGCCCAAAAGAAGACTAGAGGGAGGATGGTCGAGAAGATAGACCACCTCGGGCAAAGCTGATCGGCATAATTAGAGAAGAAATTCCTTCAAACACAAAGCTAAAGGAGCAGATCTATGAGCTCAGTAAAGTCTACCACACCCCCCCTTTGGATTCACAAAGGGGAGGAAGTAATCAGCTTTTCTCCAAACGAACTAGCCGGAAATAGGGCAATGAGGGAACAGCCTTTGGTCATCACAGGCCGGATTGATAACTGCGAATCTGAAAGACTCCTAATAGATTCTGGGGCCGCTAAAGACGTTCTCTATTACAGAACCTTCAAGGAGATGGAGTTGCCGGATACCATGCTGACTCCGTACAATGGAAGACTAGAAGGGTTTACAAATCACAAAGCCGAGGCTAAGGGAACCGTGGACTTGGTACTAGAAGTTAGTGAGTACCCCCATAAAACATCAGCAACGATCACTTTCATCGTTATGGATTTGGCAAGTGACTACCATGCCATCCTCGGCTCTCCTAGTCAAGGAAAATTTGGAATGGTTGTTTCCCTCCCTCACCAAAGGGTGAAATTCCCAACCCCAGAAGGCATAGGTTGCGTCCTCGGCAACCCCAAACACTTATAAGAGCACGTGATGAGGTCCAGAAAAGCAAAAATCAAGATGGAGATTGACACTCCAGAAAGGAATATTACTATATCGAAGTCGACCACGGTCACATCATCAGCCTCCAATATCGGCGTGATAACAGTAGACATGCATGAGGAATGGGTAGTACTAGATGATGATAATGACATGACGGAGACCGAGGTGACCTACGGGTTGGAAGGATATGGCTGTATTTCTATGAACACAGCTTTGGATGAGCCGAGCAACTCAACCCTCGCCCTCGTCCCAAGCTCGGGGGCCACAATACCCACCCACGTGGATGCCGAGATAGATCGACTTCTGGATATGGAGAACTTGAGCCTAGAAGGCAGGGACAAAGAGAAAGTCAAACAGATCATCATGGAAACCTTATAATTTAGAGACGGTCCCGAGCTAAGACCAGTGGACCAGCTAGACGAGGTCATCATCAACCCCGACTACCTAGAGCATAAGATAAGAATTGGGAAGCAACTCCCCCAAGAAGAAAGAGAGGAGCTCATCAGCCTACTCAAAAAGAACCTAGATGTATTTGCATGGAAGGTAGAAGATATGGTTGGGGTAAAAGAAGCTATAGCTCTCCACAAACTTGAAGTCGACAAGTTTTTTAAACCAGTCAAGCAGAGAAGAAGGGTCTTTTCCACATATAAAGAAAAGGCAATTGAGGTCGAGGTAGATAAGTTGCTGAAGGCCGGAATCATCCGAGAAGTAACATACCCTGAATGGCTAACTAATTTCGTCATGGTGAAGAAACAAAACGGAAAGTGGAGGATGTGTGTTGACTTCACAGATCTCAATAAGGCTTGCCCGAAAGATAGCTATCCCCTTCCCAGAATCGACAAGTTGGTCGACTCCATTACTGGACACCAAACTCAGAGTTTTCTGGATGCCTATTCCGGTTACCACCAAGTCAAGATGGCCGAGGACGACATCGAAAAGACCGCCTTCCAAGCAGCAGGAGGGATATATTGCTACGTAATGATGCCTTTCGGCCTCAAGAATGCCGGAGCAACTTATTAGAGGATGGTGAACAAAGTGTTCAAATCCCAAATCGGCAGGAACATGGAAGGCTATATTTACGACATGGTAATAAAGACCATGTCAGGAAGTCACGTCCCAGATCGGACGGAGACTATAAACAACTTAAAGGCAAACGACATGAAGCTCAACCCAAGTAAATGTGTTTTTGGGGTCACAGCAGGCAAGTTCCTCAGTTTCATGGTCTCCCAGAGAGGCATCAAACCAAATCCGGAGAAGATCCAGGCCCTAGTCGACATGAAAGAGCCGACTTGTGTAAAAGAGGTTCAAAGGTTGAATGGAAGGGTGGCCGCCCTGGGAAGATTTATCGCCAAGTCGGCAGAAAAGTCGTTACCATTCTTCATGGCTCTGAAAGGAAATAAGGACTTCGACTGGACCCCAGAATGCTCGGCATCATTCCAGCAGTTGAAAGAATACTTGGGTTCATCTCCACTACTTAGCAGTCCAATCATGGGAGAGACACTCTCCGTATTCCTTGCAGCAACAGACAGAGCCGTGGCGGCCGTGTTAGTACGAGAAGATAACGGAATTCAGAAGCCGGTGTACTATATAAGCAAAGCGTTGTCAGACACCGAGAGCATATACTATAACGCCGAGAAGATAGCATACGCCTTAGTCATGGCCGCCAGAAAACTGCGTGCGTACTTCTCCGCTCATCCCATTACGGTTTACACCGACGCGCCACTCAGAAAGATACTTCATAAAATGGATAGCTCAGGCAGATTATTGAACTGGTCCATTGAATTGATCGAGTTCGACATAACTTACAAACCAAGGAAGACATTGATGGCGCAGCCTCTGGTAGAATTCCTAGTCGAGACCGCGTTCTCTAGCGAGTATACGCCGATGACCAGGAAGAGGAAGTTCCCCATGGATAGAGAACCTCTAGAAGAACTGCCAGGTGATTGTTGGATCTTGTACACAGATGGATCAACGACAAAAGGAAGAAGTGGAGCCGGGGTATATTTAACAAGTCCAGGCGATGAACATATAGCCCGTGACTTTATCAGATTTAAATTCCCAGCTTCAAACAACCAGGCAGAGTATGAAACCTTGGTCTTGGCAATAGAAAGGGCAAAGTTCTTCGGGGCAAACAAACTGGTGGCCTACAGTGATTCCCAACTCGTAGTGAACCAAGTGAAAGGAGAGTATAACACCGAGAACCACATGCTGACTAAGTACAGGGATCTCGTCTTAAATCTGACAAAAAACATGGAGTTTTGGGAAATCAGGCAAGTAGGACGAGAACACAATCAGGAGGCCGACTTATTATCCAAAATGGCAACGTCCGAAGAAACCAATCCCCTAATCATGTATGCTGACCAACCAGCTTACGAGAGACTGGAAATATTGATTCTCGATGACGAGGAGAGAATGTGGATTGAAGATTATAAAGACTACATCGAGAAAGGTAGGCTACCTGAAGACGAGTTGGCGGCCAAGATGATAAAGAAGAAGATGGCCATATACATAGTCTGGAACGATATTTTATATCGAAGGTCGTTCTCCAAGCCCCTCCTGAGATGCGTCTCCCCTAAAGACACAGAGAAATTACTGGCCGAGGTACATGAAGGAGTTTGTGGAGGACACCCGGGGGCCAGAACTCTTGCTGATAAAGTAATCAAACTCGGTTACTACTGGCCGAACTTAAGATAGGATGCCCAGGCCTACGTGAAAAAAGTGCGACAAATGCCAGCGCTTCTCTGACCTACCAAGGGTACCACCGGTGGAGCAAAGTCTCGTCATACCGACATGGCCATTCGACATGTGGGGAGTCGACATCATTGGGCCGTTTCCCTTGGCCAAGGGAAGCAACAAGTTCGTAATTATAGCAGTCGACTACTTCACCAAGTGGGTGGAAGCTAAGCCTTTGGCGAAGATTACAGAGGAGAACGCCATCAACTTTATCCACGACTACATATGGTGTCGGTTCAGCGTCCCTCATTCTATTGTGACCGACAACGGGCTCCAGTTCTCTGACGCTTTCACTGAAGAATTAAACAGACTAGGGGTCAAGCACAGAAAGTCATCGGTCATCCATCCTCAAGGTAATGGGCAAGCCGAGGCAGCAAACAAGTTGATACTAAAAGCACTAACCAAAAGCCTAGAAGGAAGTCAAGGGAAGTGGCTGGACGACCTCCCCTTTTCGTTATGGGCAGTTCGTACAACCACTCGGGGACAAACTGGGGAGACTCCCTTCGCATTAACTTATGGATCAGAAGCTATGGCTCCGGCCGAGATGGCACTACCTACTTTCAGAGTAACCAATTACGACGAGGTCGTAAACGAGTACAACCGACTGCTGGACCTAGACCTAGTTGAAGCAAAAAGGCTGACTGCTCAGCTTAGAATGATCAACTACAAGCAAAGAACCAAAGCCTATCATGACAGCAAGGTAAAGAAGAGAGTTTTTGAGATCGGTGATTGGGTACTCAGAAAGATCGAGTCGACACACTTGAAGGCTCAGCAAAATAAGCTCTCTCCGAATTGGGAAGATCCCTACATCGTTACTCATGTCATCAGAGAAGGGACCTACATGCTCAAAACTCCGGAAGGAAAATAGCTTAAACACCCTTGGCATTCAGAGCACTTGAGGAAATACTATCAGTAACTCCTCGGCACCTTATCTATATCTTTTGCTTTCTAGATTAGATTTTTGGTCTTCAGTTTTTAGCCTCTGATAGCTTAGATAGCCATAGCTTGATTTCATCAATAAAGTTTTTCTTTTATCACACTGAATTCACATTACACCAAGCACGGTTAAAGCATTACTTAAAAATGCCGAGATCTTCATACATTCTCAGGTTAGTAAACCTAACCTCCTTTAAAGCCTAGTTTCAACAACTAGCACAACCACGGTATACCTAGTGTGCTTTGGAAGAAAGGCTAGAACGTCTCGACTCCTGACAATTTGAACCTAATCCTGATAGCTAGTCCTCTCAAATTTGGGTAAGACCGCGACGTCTGAACTCCCACGACAATTTAGGACTAGTTACAACAATAAGTTCTCTCAAATTTAAACAGAACCGAGCACCTAACGCTCATCACGGCCCATAACGGTGAACGACCACGGCCTACAACATGGCCTAAACCGGCCGGCATATCTCGTCATTTCAGACAGTGTTAAGACATCTCAAACCGAGATAAAGTAACATGAACAAATAACGAGATAACACTTAACTACACAACAAGTTAAGAAAACAAGGGATAATTTACACCTCAAACTGAGGTAAGAAAATCCCAACAAATAACAAGTGTTTACGCCCACCAGTTAACACTGGACTGAGGCAGACAAATACTTAAACAAATAAAAAAGAAAAGTGTTTACGCCCCCAAGACTACGCTGGTCCCAGGCAGACAAATACTAAACAGAAACAAGTTGTTCTAAGCCAAACGGGCTCACAGACATTAACCCAAAAACAAAGATCAAGAGCTCAGACTAATCGATATCGACATCGGCCTCCTCTTCGACACTAGCAATCAACTCATCGAGATTCCCTTCCTCAACTGGCGGAGATACCCACGCGAGATTACCCGCTTTTTGATCTCGGCTATGAATCACCCTCAAGCCTTTATCAGAATAAAGAATCAAGGAATGAGCGGCCCTGGCTTCAATACCGTAAGCATCCTGGTTGTAGAGACGAGCAAGCTTGTCAAGAGTTATATCAACTTCGGGGTCGATCCAGAGAAGACGAGACAGATTTGACCAGGCATCATTGTAAGTGGTGCCGAATTCATATTGAATCGCCGCCTTCATTGCTGGACCCTTCTTGAAAGCCTCCACCGCACGCACCTCTCGGCTCGGTATGCTCTCCTCCAGTTGGGCAAGCCTCTCCTCAGCAACATTTTTCTCTAGCACGCTGACGCTCTTTCTCAAAATCAGCCCTCGCCACATCAGTCTCCTCCTTGGCTGTTCTCATCACCGCTTCGGCACGACGAACCGTCTCACTAGCCTCTGTCGACTTGTCTGCCGCCTTCTTCAACTCAGCTTCAAAAGAGGCCTTCTCCTTCTCAAGGGCTTCCACCCTGGCCTTCAGCTCGGCATTAGAGGCACTAAGAGGCTCGACATCGTCCTTACACTTCCTAGCGTTACTTATAGCAAGCTGCATCAATGCATATTCATGCTGGGCTATGGAGGCAAGCTACAAAGGAAAGAGCAAGACGTCAAAAGCAGGACAATCATGGTCACAACAAATAATGAAATACTCCCTCCGTCCCAGCTCACTTGAGACTTTTTGACTAAAACTGGTCAACTTAAGGTCGGTTTGACCAACACTTTATAGAAATATTTATGATCCGAACAAAAATTAAAAAAATGTAAAATGACCACCATTAAAAATCCTCTCAATAACAATTTTTAAAAAGTTTTTTGGAGCATAAATATTTCTATAAAGTGTTGGTCAAACCGACCTTAAGTTGACCAGTTTTGGTAAAAAAGTCTCAAGTGAGCTGGGACGGATGGAGTACAAAGTACCTCACTGATAAGAAGGCCCTTGCGGTTCCGGAGTTGAGTTGAGGTCGACCTAGCGTCTACCAACCTTTGAATGGTTCGCTGGTTCATGGCTCTTTTGATAACGGCCGCACCAAGTTTGAGGGAATGACCGGAGCGAATGGAGTCATCAATATCTGGTATTATCAGTACATTTCTGAGAGCATTGGCCAGATCATTGATCTCGACATCAGTAGGACCCAAAGCCATAGCCGAAGCTGAGCCACGAGTCGAAGGAGTTTTCGTAGACGGGGGTTCTAAACCACCCTCACCCTCTCCTCTCGGCCTCTTACCTCGACGACCCGCCTGGTTAACTTCCTCCTCGACATGCTGGCCTTGACTATGGCCCGATAACGGATCCACATTCTCCATCTCGGCCTCTTTTTCAAGGACCTCGACTTCTATCTCTTCTCCTCCGGTTTCGACTTGGATGACAGAGGGACCAGCAGTAATGTTGGAAACTCCTTGGGCCTGTAGCTCCTCTTGCCTGGCCGCCATATCGGTATGACGTTTTTTAATACCCCGGGTACGTGATAATTGCTTCTTCCTTCTCGCGGCCATTGCAGGGTCAAGCTCTTCTTCATCAATGACCTGGACATCCTCCATTAAAAGATCTGCACAAGGAGAGAAGTTAATAAGGACAGCTAGAAACGATGAACGATAAAAACGAGAAATAGAAAAATACAAAGCATGGAAAGGAAATTACATCCTATAATATCTCTGGCCTTGAGACATTTGTCGGCCTCGGCCCGGCACACAAGGCAGGCAGAATGGAAAACAAAATCAGGATGAATCACCCAATCTAATTATCGACTCCCTCTCTCCACTATAACTCTCAGTCTAACGCCACCAATCGGCCCTCTCATCAAACCGGTATGTACGTGGAACCTGAATTTGACCTCGGTTTTGGACCAATCCAGTGTAGCAGTAGCAACAAACTCCTCTAACTTCTTTATCAAGGCAGCGCTCCAATCAGGACGATGAACCACTTTAGGCTTGACAGGATCTCTATCCGGGCCTAGGAATTCCCAACTCTCCACTTTGATCACGTGTTTATTCCAGCTCGTCACCTTATTCACGACACTCGAGATGGGAACCATGAGCTTGGGTTTGTGGAGGAATTATAGGATGATTGGAAGAAATGGAAAAAAAGCAGACATACACGGTTCCAAGCCGAGACCGCGATAATGAATTACGAAGTCGGTAAGATACCTAATAGCGTTTGCACCCAGATGGGCCGGCACAATGTTCCATCCCTCCAGAAATTCATTGATGAAGGGGTCAAGGTGGAGCCGGAGTCCAAGCTGAAACTGTTTGTAGAAAAAGGGGAGGAAGGCATCGTCGTAATAAAATTGCTTAACCTCAGCGTCAGAAGAGAAGGGATGGGCTTTGCTATAAGATAATTTGAATTCTCGCCTATCTATCCCAAAGGTCTCGTAAAGGTCCTTAATCATAGCGTCCCCACCAATGGGATGCCTAGGCCGACTTGATCCGGAAGGACCAGCCCCATCTTGACCTCTCCTAGAAGCCATGGCTTCATCTCCAAACCGGTCAACTATCCTCCTAGAAGCACTTTCCTCAGCCATACCTGCAGCAACCAAGGGGTTAGAATCATCCCGTGACGAGGATGAGGTGACCTTCCCCCCCGATCCAGCTTCTGGGGCCGAGGAAGGACCCTCAAAACGAGAACGGAAGGCCGACTTATCCATAACATAATGAAGAAAAATGTGTTGAACAAGAGCATCAAAGGTATTAAGTAGGACTAGGCCATCCGTACTACCAGGAAGAGCTCTTGGGGCAAACAGACCTGTTGGATACCTCAAATCATCTCTAGGGGTTTTATTAAAAAACAACAGGTCACCAACTGCCATTAGGGACAACATCTTCCATATCCACTCCGACAACATATTAATCCTATTATTCCGTTCATAAAAGCCGTACATGGTGTCGGTGTCAAAATTAGGAATGCCGGACATAACAAGAAAAAATGGAAGTTATCCTAGAACTACAGATTCACTCCGAGTCGAAATGCAAAGGAATAAAAGCTTGATGCTTTAAAGCCAAAAAAACCCTAACAATGGTAGAAATATCAGAAAGGGCGAAAAGAGTCGGAACAGTACCTTAGTCGGAAATATAATCGGAGAAAAAGGGTTAGTCGGCGGAGCAAATGAAAACGATCGGAACGTAAAGGCGAGATTTGCAGCGGGAATCGGTATCTTCGAAAACTCTCTGGCAATGGATACACTGTTTCTCAGGCAAGAATTTGAAAATGTGGAATTCAAGGGCTTTCGGTCGTGTATATAAGTTGGGTCGAAAAAGTGCGGATCGGGTTTGACCCGGTTCTAACCCACGATCCATGGATTGCACGTATATCCATGAACCCATCATGACTCACATTTAATGAGCCACGTTTTCGAGGTGAATGTCCCATCATCAAGACACGTGTACCATTCGAAATAAGGGGAAGAATGAACGATTGAAGTGACTCAACCGTCGTTTGAGAACTTGAACAGACTCCCAACGCTAGGATGACACGTGGCATGACGAGGTCGACGCCGATAAAGGAAAGCTATAGCGTCTGAACCGGCATCAGAAAACGTAGCATGCCGAATAGCTAGATCGACATGGAGGGATTCAGTATAAGGACGCAGCCGACATTATGACAATGGACCGACATCCCCAATAATTTCGGGGAATAAGGCGAGACCGAGATAAGGAATAGACGAGTCATGCCAAGATTAACTAAAACGGGTTCAAGATTAAATACAAGCCAAATCCAGGATACAAAGCTATAAAGGGAGGTAAACAGATCAAGAACAATGGTAAACGGAAAAGGTAAAGTCCCATTATATGCAAGCAAAAGACCCCTACAAACAGGTCGGGGGCTTGACCATTACAAAACCAAAAAGAAACTACCTAGACAAACTAGTTAAAGATCTTGATCTTGATCTTGATCATCATCTTTCTCCCATTCTTGATCCCCATCGTATCCTAGATCATTAGCATCAACACCATCTTTGGTACCCTCTTCCTCACCCTTATCATCATCATCATCATCATCTGTATCCTCATCATAATCATCATCATCTTCGTCTCCACCATCATCATCAGAAAACTCATTCTCGCTGAAGATTGGGTCCGGCTCTGAGAATTCGTCGTTACTGCCGGACGGCGGATCTTCCACCAGAAAACATGAATCCTGCTTTGGAGGAGATGTAGAATCACTGCTGCTTGACGAACTTGAATCTCCAGTCTGGTTTTCTTCGTCTGAATCTACCTCCTCCGGGAATGCATCATCATAAGTTCTTTTCGGGGCCATTGGAGGTTTTCTTGGAGGATCTTGAAGAAGGATGAAATTTGTAAGAGCAAAATTCCAAGTGACAGTCCTTATATACCCCCAGAATATGAGGGGGTGGAGTATTTATTTCAGTCATAATTAGGGCGCAATTAATGAGTGTTCGCTCTTCAAGAGGAATTATGATTTCACCTGAAATAAATCAAGAGGACATCAGAAAATCTAAGTTGTGAAGGATTTTGGCGGCTGACTATCAAATCAACAATAAATGAACTACAATCAGTGAGTTGTTAAAGTTCCTACTCGGCACACCGAGATAGAAACTCGGGGGCCACTGAACGACATAAACCGACTTGGTTAAATGGGATCCATACATTATGGGCCCACACACCTACTGAGAGGCCCATTCACCAGAAGCCCATGGGCCGACATCAATCAGGCCAAGCAGGCAGTCCTTGCTTAGGCTGAGATCGAGAAGCCCAATCCCTAGAAGGCCTCCATGACGAGCCGAACTAGATGACGGGCCGAGATGTATCATAAACCTCCCATTATCGCAGGGAGTCCACTTACAGGGTTCGATTACAACTCTAACAGTGAAGATCCTTATCTGAACAAGGATATCTCTTCTACAAGATAATTGGGATACCACTCATCCTTATCAGGAGTCTATCTCCAAGGAATATGAGTCCCACAACAATACGGGCTCCCTCGATTTTCTAACAAGTCAGGACTCATTCACCCATGCCTATATAAACAGGTCCTCTACACAGGAAACGGGTAATGAACTCTTTGGCTCTAAACTAGTCAATTGATTTCTCTATTTTCATACACTACCCGATTCTTACTCTCACGCCGGAGGGCCTTCGCCGGTGAGGCCCCGACGTAGTTTACGTTTGTTATTGTGCACAGATCCGAACGGGAAGTTCTCATTGCTGGGTTTATTCGAACCGTTAGACGAAGGGCTGATCCGACACGTTTTTGGCAGCATTAATTACAATAATACCACTCTTACCAATTGTGAGCCATTAGATCACTTGTGACACATGAAGTAACACACAAAATGGTACAAAGGATTTGGACTCTGTTTTAAGATAGAGGGATTACGTTATTTGGCACCTAAAGTCGTGTGCAATTCACGTGAGTGAATGCATAATGGCATTTATACCCTCCTAACTTTGTTGTCCAAACTCTCTCCCCATTTTTGCTCTCCGGCAGTTACCAACAAAAAAAAAAAACCTCATCTTCTTCCTTGAACAAAAACTTCCATCTTCTTTCTTTTCTTTCATAGCCCTTTCTCCATAATCAATTGAAGATCTGTTTTTCTTACTCCTTTTTTATTGCTTAGTTTAACCCGATTTCACATTTATTAATTATTATTTTGTAATTAATTAATGTGAAATCAGGTATGTCATTTTATATTTGTTAATTTAATTTCTAATTCTAGTTTTAAATAATGTTCATTATGAAATTTCTGAAGTTGTTTTTCTCTCCATATGTGAGAGCTTGTGTTTTTCCTCCTTTGGTGAGGACCTACGTTTTTCCTCTTTTGGTGAGGACCTATGTTTTTCTTCCTTTGTTGAGGGCTATGTTTATTATTTTTATCTTGATGAGTGGATCAGGCTTCGAAGAGTGGAAGAGCACGGACTCAATATTTCATGATGATATTCATGCAATCCAGCGTGGCAAAGGATGGCATCTTCCAAAGTCAGGTTTTTGTTAAGATTATGTATTGCAAGGATGTGCTTATTATGACGATTTTTTTTCTTTGCAGTTGATATGTCAAAATGCCAATATGTTGGCGAATGTAATTTCTAGGGCAGCATTTGTAAATGCGAGCCCCACCGTTTGGGTCGAACTTCCGACGTTTGTGGATAGTCGACTTCTAAACGTTTGTTCTTATTATTAATATTAGACGGTTCTTTTGATTTTTTTTTTTTTAAAACTTTGTTGTCCTTGTTGTAACTGATACGGTCAAAAAAGTAAAAGCAATAGTACCCTCCTTACATCTTCGTGGCAATTTCTGTTCCTTCATAGTCATAACTAACCCGCCAATTTCCCCGAGTGTACCCTACTAAATTTGAGGTTCACTATTCAAAAAAACAACAACTAGCTTTAGGATTGAGAACTGCTATAGCAAGAAGCATGCATCTACTTGTGATACTGAGTATATGATACTGACTCTGTCCAAGAGTATATGTCCACTCTTCTATTTGCACGAAGATTAAGAAGTGTTAGAAGTGATGTAACTGTTGTGAGTATAAAAAGTAAGATAGGAGAGAGAAGGTGGGGTAGAGAATAATACTCCTTCCGTCTCATACTTATTGCTATCAAATGAGAGTACACGAGGATTAAGAAAATATGTTGGAAAAGTAAGTATTGTGAGTGAGTATGAGAGAGAAATAAGTTAGTGGATAGTTGTTGTGAGTGAATATGAGAGAGAAAAGTGAATATTTTGGGTAAGTAGCAATAAGTATGAGATGCACAAAATGAAAATAAGTAGCGATAAGTATGAGACAAAGAGAGTATATTGATTGATGTTGTAAGTATAAAAGTAAAGTAAGAGAGATAATGAGTTTGATAAATAGTAAAATTCTTTTACATTTTAGGAAGTGAACATATACTTTAAGACTGACTAACTAATAAAAGTGGACAAATACTCTAAGACAGAGGGAGTATGAATTATGGTGATCTTCCTATACTGCCCTTGTTAATAAACACAACCAATGCAATATCATGTGTAGTACTACCCCACCTATATGAATAGATTGGAGCAATCATGAAAACATAATTAAAAGTTTAAAAACATTGACTTGTCTACTATGATATTTATTCTGGGATATAAGAATATAAATTATTAAAGTTATAGTATTTTAATTAACATATTTAAATTGACTTGAATTATTATTCAAGTCAAATTAAAAACAAAAAAGTGAAATTAACTTTCTATAACTGAAGGAGTGCAAATAACTTACATTTTATACACATTTTAAACCGTACAATTAAAATAATAGTTTTTTATTTTGTCTCCTCTATATGTGGAAAAATAAACTCTTCCTTTCTGTCCAATTATTATTGATGAATTTTCAGGATTTTTTTACTCCAAATTATTCATTCTCGGTAATCTAATACCCCGGTACAGTCTCACTTTTTAAAATGAATTTTGACCTATAAGTCTTGTATTTATTTTAATTAAAAATAAAAAAATATTATTAAAAATAATTTTATGATGTATCAAAAGTAATTTCAAAAAGAATTTTATTTTAAATTTTATTTTTCAAATTTTTGATCGAAATCAATTAAATTAAATACTCCCTCCGTCCCACCTTACTTGAGACTTTATTTCATTTTGGACCGTCCCACTTCACTTGAGACCTCCCAAAATGGCAATGATTTTATTATTTTATATTCAATCTACACCACCCACTCATTCTCTCTCTTCATTTTCCACCACACAATTCATTCAACTAACCTACTATTAACCCCACTCATTCTATCTCTTCATTTTCTACCACAAACTTTCTTTATTTAATTATTTTTTCATTAGTTATTGTGCCCACCTCAAAGGTCTCAAGTGAGGTGGGACGGAGGGGGTACAAAAAAAGAAACTATTTTTTGTTAGATTAAAGGTAACAGGAAGTCTTGTGTTGAGGCTGTCTCACATGTGAGACATGTAATGATGAGAAACGAAATGAGTTTGCTTCGCCCCGTCCATAGGGGCAAACTATTTACTCTCTCGCCTCGCCTGAGACACGTCTCACGTGTAAAACCGTGACAGTTTCTTTTCTCGAGTGGGAATATCTCGTGAGATGAGGCTAAATCTCCTTTCAGGAAGGATGGAGCCGGAGACATGGAGATGGAGCGGTTCTTTTTCTCTAGCTGTAATTCCCAATCACCTCAAGGGTATTCTCGTCATTTCACTTAAAAAGTGTAGACACAGCGGGAAACCAAAAATATCCGCGCCCCTAAGAAAAACACACCGAGTCACACACAGTACGAGTCATTCCTCTGAACACTGAACCGTTCACGGGTCCTGGGTCGGTTCATTTTGAACCATATATTTTTTTCTCGGGTCCATAAAAATAATCACAACCGTTGTCTTCTAAATCCAACGGCTTATATTGCAAACGAGTAGTTGCCTTACTCCAGTGGTTTTCTTTTTTTCCATCATAAACCCTAGATACTTCTTCGTCTCCCTCCCTCCCGCCTCCACCTTTCTCTCTCCTCTCTAAATTTGTACGTTACCAGCGCCGCCGGACCAACTGACTTCCCGATCTTACATATATCTTTGAGGGTTATCTTTTATTAAACATCAGATCGTTGAATCGTGATCCTATTTGAGACGTTTTTCATCGATTTTGTTCGATTTTTATGGGAGGTTTTCTGTTATTTGCAGGTACATATTTTTTGTTCGTTAATTTTTGATTTTTCTTGCCGTTTATGTGTATAGAAAAAATGGGTTCTTGATGGTTGATTGTATCTTGATGTTGTAATCGATGGGTTTCTTGTAGTAATTTTTGTTGATTTTTTGATGGGTGTGAATAAACGGGTACTGAACTGACTGAGTTGGATACCGAGTTATTTACCGAATCTGATTTGGGTCGGTCACCGAGTTGGGTGTGCGAGTCCGATTTTGTGTGGACAGATGTTGTTGACGATCCAATTTGTGAAGATTAACTGAGTTGGGACCGAGTCGGACTCAGTGCTCTGAGTTTAGTAGAGGCTTGTGTCTGAGTTGAAGGGCTTGATTACAGAGTTTGCATGTGGGTGATTATCTGAGTTGAAAGAAGGCTTGATCTGTGGAAAGAGTGCTGAACTTGGGGGGTTCTTTGCCTCGAAAGAAGTGCAGAGTCGATGCCGTCGGTGGAAATGAGAAGGACTACTAGGGTGTTTGGTACCAGGGTTTTGAGGTCTGGAAGGAGGTTATGGAGTGGGCCGGATGAGAAAGCCAAGTACATGAGAGCAGCTGAAGGTGGCCAAGACTGGACTGAGCCTTTTGGTGAAGATGTCGAGGGCAATTGCAAGGAAAATGGGTGGTATGATGACACTGGTTCGAATCAAGAAACAGCAGAAGATATGGAAATTGACGAAAAAAGAGAACCCGAAAAGGAGAAATCTCATGAATTGGGCATGCTGGATAGTGGTGTTAAGGGAGACAGGAGGTGGGGAACTGTTTATTTGAGAAAGCGAAAGCGACAGCGACTGCGAAGGGATTCAAATAGATTGGATATTGAACTTTCGAGTTCTGTTGATCGGAGATATGGAAAAACTTTCTTTAGAAAACAATTGAAGAAGAAAATTAGAGTAGAACCAGAACCTGAAGCTGTGGAGCGGAAGTCAGAATATGAAGGACAAAATGCATCTGGTTATTTGTTTATCTCAGGGGGCCTGGTTTCGTTTGTTGCATCTCATTGTAGCAACAGGTCTCTTTTTTCTTCTTTCTTGATCTCGATTTTGAGGTATATGAGATGTGCCAGAGTGAGACTAGCACAGCTGTCTGCCTTTCTTCTTTCAGAGACGATTCTCCCTGTTTACGCTTCCCATGGCATTCACTTGTTGCAGGTACGTAGCTGTGTTACCCTGTACTAATTCTTTACTCCCTCCGTCCCCAAATGAATGTCCGAAATTGCAATCTTCTGGTGACGGACAATATAATTATTATCTTTTTATCGTTCGAGTATATTTGTATATGAAAGGGGAAATATGCGTTGGGGGGTAATTCCAGTCCATACTATTATTTAAGCTTTTATCTTCATGCTTATGGCCTTTTCAGTAATTGTTCAAGTAAAGTTCAGTGTTGATATTTTGTATTGTAGGGCTTGGTAGTGAAGTTTTATTCTGTTAGACGTTGCGATTCTTTAAGTAATTTGGCAATCTATTCCCATATTTCTTTGTTTTTAGTTTTTCCCTCTTGTAATTGGCTTTATGTACCGTTCTTTCAGGATTCAACATGCAGTAAATGCTCAGGATTCTGCAGAGTTGTGGGATCAAATGATTCTATACCATTATTTTCTGTGGACTTCAATGCAATTCCGATCAGCTTTATGTCGTTGCATTTAAGTTTGCTTATAAGGTCTGCTCTCCATCCCCATCTTTTTAAGATACGTGCAATGCATTTTATGTTGGGGAATGGCATACATTTACCTGAAGAAGAGCCGGCATTAAGCATTGACCAGCCGTTGACCAGAATTATCCCCATAGAAGAGCAGACATCATGCGTTGGGTGTGATGTTGACCAGCCTTTGACCAAAATCATCCTCGAAGAACAATCATCATGCATCAGTTTCGAGAGTGACAACAAGCCTTCAAGCAGAGTAAACACAATTCCAACGGGAAAGTCTACCAAAAGGAAGTCAAATCCTGTTTTGGCACCTAAATTAGGTACTAGAACTATGCAATTAAGAAGTGGGGTTATTACTCGAAGTATCCAAAAGAGACGGACTTCAATGAGGTCAAGAAGACATAAAAACTCTTCAGGGGTTGGCTTGCGTAAAGCGAAAGGCTCTCTACTCATTGACGCACTTCCAAAGCATGATAATGTTCGGTTGATTCCAACAAAGGCTAATGCTCAAAAATTAAGTTCACTTAAGAGGATATCAGAAACAAATTTGAAAGATCTAAATTCTTCATCGGTGATATTAAATGAAGATTTAGAATCTGCCAGCTGTACGGCGGACATATTGGTCATTGATTCTGACAGGTGTCATAGAGAGGAAGGAGCTACTATTACATTGGAATCTTCCGTTTCAGAGCAGTGGTTTCTTGTCGTTAAGAGAAATGGTATAAGAAGATTCATGCTTCAAGCCCAAAAATTTATGAGACCATGTTGTGTTAATCGAGTAACTCGAGCGATTATATGGACTAATGATGATGGTTGGAAGTTGGAGTTTCCTAATAGGCCAGATTGGATTATTTTCAAGGAACTGTACAAGAAATGCTCGGAGCGGACTGTGCGGACCCCATTACCAACACCTCCAATTCCTGTGCCTGTGGTACGTGAAGTATCAGGATATGGGGACGGAGAAACTGTTCCTTTTAGTCTCCCGGATTCGTATATTACTTCGAAAAGTGATGAAGTGAGTAGAGCCTTGGAAAAGAAAGTGCCTATTTATGACATGGATTCTGCGGATGAGGAATGGTTAAAAAGCGAGGATAATGAGTTTGGTAAGAGGATCTCAGAGGACATTTTTGAGATGTTAATTGATACTTTTGAGAGAGGTATCTTCTCGGCTTTAAGTGATTTTACGAAATTGGAAGTAGTTGTTGATCGATGTCATGAGCTGGCAGAAAAAGAAGTTTTAGAAGCTGTGCATAGTTATTGGATGGCTAAACGGCGGAAGAGAAGTGGCGCACTTGTGAGGATGTTTGAGGTAAAGACAAGTTTTGATTTTTCTTGTAGTTCTAGTAAATATCCCCCCCCCCCCCCCCCCCCCCCCCGCGCGTCCCTTAATAAATGTTGCATTTGGCTTGTCAATATTTTTAGCAAACATGTTTTACTTGTTAATGGTAAAAATGCATAAAGTTTCTTTATTTAGAAACATGGTATTTATTTTTGGGATGGACTAAAAGAGTAATTTTTTAAGTTATAAAAAAAGTTCACGAAAATAGTGGTCACAAACACTATTGGTAATCAATGGTGTTAATGTTGTGTTTCTGGATCCCACCGTTCATTAAATATCTATCCTATTAAACTTCTATTTTGTGACCCTACGAACTAAAAAGGAAATTGTGATATTTGTTTTGGGATTTTTGATTATAATACGCAAATCACCGTCATTGTTTCTTCTTCTGCTTGTATGTGCATTTTTCTTTTTCTGTCATGATCTGCATTGTCATGGTGCTTTTCTAATTAAAACGATATTAATGTTAATGATTTCTCCCAACAGATGTACGAGAGAAGGAGAGCGGAAGTCTTACCAAAAGCTATCTTTCGCAAGAAAAGATCATTCAAAAGACAGCGTAGCCAAGTGGGAAGGGGAAAACAACTTACTTATTTGAAAGGTATTCACATCTTCTACTGTAAATTTATCTGGTTTGTTTCTTTAATTGGCTGGTGGGCAAGGTCTAAACCTTCATTATTACCATAAAAGGAAAGATTTATGATGGCTAATCTGTATTTATTTAATAAAACAGCGATTGTAAATGAAAAAAATGCGGTACAAGAACAGAATGCTTCATTGAAAGTGGAGGAAGCCACTGATGCCGTTCGAAGGTCAGAGGAAGTGGCTATTCAGAAGCGTCAGAGAGCACAGACACTTATGGAGATTGCGGACTTGGCGGCTTACAAAGCAACAATGGCAGTGCTAATTGCAGAAGCAACAATTCCGGCAGCAAAATCGCTCGATGAAAGTGATATGGCACAATTTTTTCTCAATGAATAACTGCATTTTATGGTGTTTTGATGCATAATATCCAAATGGCCATTTTGTTTTTCCAGTTATGAGAGGGATTACAGCCTCGTGGCCCTTTTTTTTATTTTTTTTATTTAAAAAAAAAAAAGCCTTGAAAAAAACAAACAAACGAGAACTGTAATTTTGTACAGAATTTGACTGCATGTACATTTTGTATTATTAGTACCTCCCCAAATTTGTACAAGGGGCGGTTTGGTTGTTCATTTTTAAATGATAAAAGATAAGGAACAAAAAAAATTATCAGCATGAAGGTAAGTTGTGTATTAGAAACTGGCATTATAACTGCTTTACCAAATTCTATGTACAATATATCCTTATTTTGGGCCGGAAGGAGTAGAATATTTAGATAAAAGAAAATCCAATATATATTGGGGCAATGCTAGGGGTACAAAAAAGTTTACAAAATGAAGGGGTACAAAAAAGTTTACAAAATGAAGTGACTATATTTATTGGTTACATCGGTTGCGGACCCACCGCTCTAATTAAAAGCACCAATAAAATCTTGAAATATCATTTTGTAAGTGAAGTTATGTGAGATTTTTTTGTGACTTTATATTTACCCTTTATGTTGGGACTGAAAACAGACAACAGTTCCAAATTACCAATACTAATAACTAATACGAATTGAAGAAGGATCCCCAACTCACTGAAATTGGCTTAACCATCTCTACAATACTATAAATGTAAACCTCCTCAACCTCTCTGGAATTCCGTCTACTACCAGTACCATAATTCATGAATCTAAGGGACGTAAGCAGCCACCATTAGGTAGAGGTAGCGGTAATCAGTTGCGGATCTAGAGTTTCTTTCAACGGGTACACAAATTAATGACAAGAAACGAACTTAATAATAGCCCCAAACTGAAAAGGGATGAATTTAATACTACGTAATTGATTAAATATGAAGGGGCTAATAATAATAACGAAATCAAATTTTAAGGGGTTTGGATTTAATAATTGGCTCAAACTGAAGGGTCTAATAAAAGCATTTAAAATGAAAAGTATAAAACACCATGAACGGGGTTCGATCCCACTAGCTCTAATCAAAATTTTATGCTTTAACCACTTGAACAACGCAAATTTAATGTTGCTTAAATGCATTAATGATATAATTGATACGCCTTGCTCACTTGACATTTATTTTCATTTTGGTATGTCGCAGTTCGCTTGACACTTTTATAATTTTATATTCACTCTACCCTACCACTCATTCTCTCATTTCCATCACTATATTTATTCAGCCAACACTACTATTTACCTCACTCATTATCTCTTTTCATTTTCTACCACACATTTTCCTTAATTTATTCTTTTTCTTTTGTGATGTAGGACCATCACCGGTCTATATCAGTGGATTGCGTGTGATTTTGTGATGTAATAGGGTGTGACATATGCCCAATTTCACACAAAATGCCAACGCGAAAAATATGAAAACCTCTTATACCATCATCACAAGACCATACAAAACTACCTTATGCATGACTATGCTATAAGACTTAACAACTCATTTATAAGACTTATTAGACTTTGCAAGTTATAAGACAGAAGAAAAAGTCTCATAAGCCTAAAGTAACATTTCACACATTGTATATGAGACTAAGTCTTATGAGACTTTGCATATTATAAGACATAACCAAAAGTCTCATAAAAACTAAAGTCCAATTCACACATGTCAATGAGATTAAAGTCTTTATGAGACTTTGCATGTTATAAGACTTACAAAACAGAACAGTAAAACAAAAGCAACAATTAACACTGTTAAAAGACAGACAACATAGGTCTTATAATACACAATTTTGTTTTCAAAATTTAAACGATATGAACAAAATCAACCAAAAACTCTTATGAGCATGAAATCTCTCATAATCTATGAACAGAAGCAACAAAAAAGCAGAAGCAAAAATGTTGATCATGTTCTCATTTGTTATATAGATAACAACTTGGATTATTTTATGTTTTGTATGTTTCTTATAATAATCCCCGTCCCTAGTACTTATGAAGAACTAGTATAAGTTTAATGTGATGATTATGTGTATGTGATACAAATTAAACTTATGGGTACTTGTTGGTGAACAAGTACTGGACATGACCCACTATGAGATTTATGTCATTGTCAAATGTCATAATTAAATCTCATTTAGTTATATCATTAGAATACTTAGACTTGAGATTATAATCGTCTTCCACATGATGAACGTTGTGTTTGACGTACTCAAACGCTACGCTTAACCAGGTAGTTATAAAGGCTACGATTGGCACAATCGGATTCTTGTATAGAACAATGATAAGTCAAGATGGGATGTTGTCCCTCTTGTCTCAAGAGAGATATCTGCTTGGCCACTCGAGAGTAAGATTGATGATAGTGCATGGTCATGCCCAAATGAATTGATATGTTCAATGTCATTTGCTCATATCAATCTATTCGGGATCGAGAAAGCATTGGACACTTAAGTTGACTTAGACCATGACTTATGCTCAATATGATATCGCGTGACAAAAGGATCATGATATGTTCTATGAGGATAAACGAACTTCGTTAAGTTATATTAATTGGGTAGTCATGATGGCTTGCTAGAGTCCGCTCATGATTTATGAGTTTGACCTTGGTCGGACTCATTGCCAACTTAATATAATCCTATGGGGTCACACACAAAAAAACGAATCAAGAAAATGCTAAAATTGGAATTTCGGAAAAGGACTAAAATCGGTTTTAAGGAAAAATCAGAAAACGGAGATTCTAGAGGGGTGGTCCGGGCGGACCCCCTATAAGACCCGGTCGGACCACTGCTCCGGATTTTCAGATTTTCACCTCTTAACCCTAATCAATATGAGTTGATATTATATCATTATTGGTAGCCTCCATATGTTTTAGAAACATATTCTTGAGTTTTGATTGAGAATAAAAAGCTCAAAAACACCAATTAATTCATATAGCCTTTTGATAGAAAGAGTTTCTATTGGATCTAGCACTCCGGATCTAGAATTGTTTTAGATATTCGTTCGCGTGTGGATACACATAGAGGATGCTTGCTTAATTATCTCAAGTTCGTATTCCTGAGATCGTGATTCGAAGAATGTGGAGAAGATCAAATCATAAAGCTTGAAGACTTGAAGATTTGAAGATCTGAAAATTTTAAACGCATAACAACGGTTAATATTCTAAATTCATCTTCCTATTAATTTAATCACCATGAATGGATCCATGGGCTCTAGGGTTTTGTTGATTTTCTGTTAATGTTTCCGCTGCGCGAAAGACCCTCAAAACCCAACATAATTCACACATGCCAATGAGATTAAAGTCTTTATGAGACTTTGCATGTTATAAGACTTACAAAACAGAACAATAAAACAAAAGAAACAATTAACACTGTTAAAAAACAGACAACTTAGGTCTTATAATACACAAATTTGTTTTCAAAATTTAAACGATATGACCAAAATCAACCAAAAACTCTCATGAGCATGAAAACTCTCATAATCTATGAACAGAAGCAACAAAAAACAGAAGCAAAAATGTTGAACGAAATCAACCTGAAACTATGAACGAAATACTCATACGAACATGAAAAGTCTTATAATCTACAAAAAATACTGCTTAAATCATGAAATCTATGAACGAAATCAACTAGAAACTACGAAATAAAGTTCAAGTTTGTGAACATTTTGTCAATTTGTTTGAATTTTTTCAGAAATAATACACATACCTAGTTTTTTTTTTTTTTTAATAAGACCTGAAGTTGCTTCAACTTCGCCGTGAAGATTCGTCGGAAAAATGGAAGGTGAATCGTGCCAACTGTAATCGCTAATTTTAGAGAGAGATTTTTTTTTGGGAAATGAAGAGTTTTTTTTTTAGGCGGTTAATGCAAGCCCGTTTTTGATCGAAGTGAAAAAGCGTGCGAGGTGTCTTCCGCGTGGGCTGCGATGTGGCAGTTAGGAGGGTAGAATAGTAATTTCATAGGGGAAAATAAGTGAGGGGTGTATGGTGAATAAGTGATCTCGTTTTTCCTAAATTGTCTTTGTATCTGGGCCTAGGGGCCCTAGAGTCCATGGGCCAGCAACATCACGTGTAAGAGATTGACGTGGTAGTCTTTGCGCGAAGGGATTTAGATTAAGTTTTGCAAAAAGTTTCCATAATTTATCGCTAGCAAAACTAAATGAAACACCTTTCCCACTAACTAATTTGGCTAAACCTTTTCAATAATTACTCATATTAAATTTGAATAAAGTAGAAGAAGACGTACCTTGAGAAGATTGAGGAGTGAATTGTAGTTGAGTTTGAGACTTTTCCACCGCCGCCAATTTATCGGGATGATTCCTAGTCAAGTGGCCTTTGCGGGTACCATATCCACCACCCTTGGTGAAAGGATAAGTCTTCGGGCAATAGTTGCATTCAAGTATGAACGTATCTTCACTATTGGGAACGGGATTTTTTGTGTAATGTATCGTCATTATATCGGATTTTGACTCCCTTCCTCCCCGTCCGCGTCCGCGTCCACCTCCACTTCTACCTCCTTCCTGTCCCCTTCCACCTCCACCCATTGATTGTTGATCAATTTCATAACTTTCTTGGGTGGGTGGGGTTGGTGAAATGAATGGACGTTCAATCTCTTGAATGTCATTATCACCTTCACCCTCTTCTACGTTGCGAATCACTTCATTGGCATTGTACTCATCGAAAAGAAATGGATTAAATGCCTCATAATCATCATTAGCATGACCTTTTCCATCTCTTTGACTGAAATTTCCCTCCATAGTTACCAAGGATGAGAGAAAAAGGACTAAAATGGAAGAAAATAGGGTTGACAGTTAAAAAAAAAAGATTTTTGTCAGAAATTTAACAAAAAAAGTAACGAAGTTCACAAGAGTGATTGTAGAGAGAGATTAATAGAGTAGAGAGAGAGTTCGTAAGCTTGTGTGAAAAAATAGTGAGGAGGGGGGGAGGGGTTGTTTATAGTTAAATGGGGGTTGGAAAGTTTTTTTTTTTTTTTTTTTTGTGCAGATTAGTCCTATCCGTTAGAAACATAACGACTAGTTTCAAACGGCTAGGCGGCGCTTCAGACGTGGAGAAAAGCGCGTGACGCCGTGACCCAGACCCAGCCCAACGGTCACATGAACCAACGGCCCAGATTCAAAGTTTCTAACGGCTATGATCTGGACGGTTGAGATTCCATGAGGCGGTTTTCGACGAAAAACCTTACAAAACCGTGAACCGTCGATTCACGGTTGAGATTTTTTCCTCCGGTTCCGGTTCGACAGTTTGGCCGGTTCAAAAACCGCCGGTTCGCCGGTTCATCTAATCCAGCTGAGCATGTCTAACCAAAGTTTAGTCAAAGTTTATTTTTGTTAACCATAGAAATACACTCACTCCGTCCCATCTGAAGTAGGGTTTTTGGTCCCGACACGGGGATTAAGGAATAATATTTTATTATTATAAAAAGTTGTTTGAAAAGTAGGTGTTGTGAGTATGAAGGAGAGAGAAAGTGGGTGGGGAATAATAAATGAAAAGTTGTTGTGAGTATGACAAGTGGGTCATACTAATAAAAAAAGTAATAAAAAATTTCCATTTTGGGATGTCCTATTTCGAGTGGGACACCAAAAATGGCAAAACGTCCTATTTCGAGTGGGACGGAGGGAGTATATTTTAGATCGGAGTAGGTTTTGGGGAAACTACTTCCTCCATAAGTTATACTCCCTCCGTCCCAGTTTAAGGTTTTTCGTTTTTTTGATGTTTCTCTGAAGGAACTTTGAACAATAATTATTGGTTAATCCAATTATCGTAAAGAAGATCTAAAAGTTGTTATTGATAGTATTTATAATGGTGTACCAATTACAAGTTTTAAAATTTTCATCACTTGCTCAAAGTTCTTTCAAATAAGCCTCTAAAAAACTAAAAAACTAAGAACCTTAAACTGGGACGAAAATGGTACTCCCTCCGTCCCAGAGTAAGAGTCCTTGTAAGGCCCATCCTTATTCTTGTTAAATATTTGACTTACTTGTTAAATACTTGAACTTGCATATTATGTGCTAGTTTTACTTGGGTTAATTTCTTAACCGCTTTAGAATATTAAGGTGGTTAAATGTTTAGTTTTGACTTTTGGGTCATTTGTGAAAATTTGACTTTAGGGGCCTTTGTCATTTTCGGAACTTGAATGTATATCTTGTTTTGGTTTGCCTGAGAAAGGCATTTTACCCAAACTTCTTCTCGTTCTTTCTCTGGTTCTTAAAAGCTAGGTTTAGGGTTTACCCTATTCTCGACTCCTCGAGTTTAATTATCCCTCCGTTCTTGATTCCGATCCCGGATAAATATTCGTGGCGTTGAATAGAGCGTTTCCGGCCGAACAGAAATAAGTTTCCTTGACTTTGATTTTTGACTAGGTAAGTTATTAGCTCCCCCTTGCTTGTAATAACATTCATATATGTTAACCTTGATACTTGTATTTGCTAAATTTGTGTTTTGGGTAATTTCTGTGATACTTGTAATTTTGGGACAAAGGGAGTATATCATACTGGGTAAAAGTAATGAAAGAAACTTGAAATAAGTTGTTGAGCTTGATATGCCTTCCTAGGAATTGTTAATATGTTAGTAAAAAGTTACTCCTACGCTTGGGACGGAGAATTTTAGGCCTGGAAAGAAATTTAGTGTTTGCTGAACATTGTACCAGGCGCCCGCCCACATAGATACCGAGCACCCGCCCGTTTCATCAGAAGTTTTGGTTCCAAAAGTGCTATAATAAGCGGCTGCCCGGTCCATAATAGGCGCCCGCCCGGTCCCCTGTTTCAACAAAAGTGTTTTAAATCTAAATTGTAATGAAAGCTTACCCCTCCTAAGGCATATAGCCTTAGTATAAGATGTCTTAGCAAGTGTTGTGATACCTTAGGGGCATCAGAAGTGAGTCTTGAACATGAATACTCATTGAATTAGAATGAGAACTTAGTCTTGAACATGAACACTTATAGAACTCAAATGAGAACTTAAGTATAAGAGTAGTAACTCTTCTTTATGTCTTGAAAGTGCTATGAACAAGCACTAATGTGTTATACTTGTCTTGAAACCAATGATTGTGCACCTTAGGGGCATTAGAACAAAGTTTTAGATTTGAACATCCTAAGAATAGGATTAGGATTTTGTAAGAGTAAATGTATAACTCTTATACATGCTTGAATGTCCAAATATTGTAGTTATAACTTGAAGTATAAGACAATAAAATCTTGTACATGACTTGAACATCCAAAGAATTGGATTAAGACTTGAATATAAGATAATAAAATCTTGTACATGACTTGACGCCAATACATATGTATGGTAATGAACTAGAAAGTGCTATGAACAAGCACTAACTTGTATGAGACATGTTCTTGTTGTGTGTGTGAAAACATTGCATATAGTTGCTTGATAACAAGGTGACTTCTTGATTACTTGAAGCATGTTCCTTGTTGAGCTAGTCCACTACTTTTGGATTAGTTCTTCTCCCGTAGTTCAAGTAAATACCTAATTGTACATTCTTGTGTGAGTCCAGCTGGTTCTCCTTGCTTGTTCGGAAATATATAGGTTCACGCTTATCGCGAGAGCTGGGGCTTAAGTGATAATTGGGTCCCTATGTATTTGCGCTTGACCCCTTACTACCGGCCATAGTAAGGGCATAACTTCCTTGGTTGGAGCAATACGCCTGACTTAAGTGAATGCTAAACTCTTGAACATCTCGTGAGTCTTGATCTTGGGAATAACACTGGTTACCGGGTCTTCTGATATATACTGAATAAGCAGTTTCTTGATATTGATCGTGATTGTCAACAGTAATACAAGCTATGACAACAATGGTATTCTTGGGAGGAATAAGGAAGGAAGCAATATCCTTTGTAACGTGTTAGCTTAGCCTTATGTGCTACTTGATGAGTTGGCTTAGCCTCTCATATACTTGTTACTTGATGATACTTGATACATGATTACTTGAGTATCTACTTGAATTGCATGATAACATGTCATGTAGTTGCATCTAATAGCTTACTGAGATTTATCTCACCCCGTTTCTTGTTTAATTGTTTTCCTTAGATCAAAGGAAGGCTAGTGATAGCGCGCAGTGAGGCTCGTCATAGCTGGGAGCTTACTACGCAGGTGGTTATTCTTTTGGGGATCGTGGTCCTTTTACATTTTGGTGAGGACGATGTATTATGGGTTATGTAACTCCTTATTTTGGGGTAAACAGTCTGGTATAGTACTTGTTGTCTCTAGACATCTTGTAATGCCAGCTTATGTGCTAGGCATATCTTCCGCTGTATGTAAATAAGTTTGGTTTTAAATTTTCTTATCTAGAACTCGTGTTGTGAGCTAGTTTAGCTCCTTACTCTAGGCCAAGACACACAAGGAGAGGTTTTCTGTAAATATATCAACTTTATAATGGCATATGTATAAAAGACACTATTCAAATTTTGCCATTTTAAGAATAGGACTCTTACTCTGGGACGGACTAAAAAGGAAAATAAGACTCTTACTCTGGGACGGAGGGAATAAAAAGTTTACTTTTTAACCGTTTAACCCTAAACCGTAAATCTAAAACCCTAAACCCGCTTAAATCCTAAAAAACAAAAAACTAGTTTTTTCTTTTTTTTTTTTATAATTATGGAGAAACTAGTTTTAGCTCAAAATTTTCTGTTTAGAGAGAGGGTACATCCATGGCTAAATCCATCCAAGCGTCCAACTTGAGAGGAAATCGGCGACGGCATCTCTAAATTCAAGCGTCAATTAACAGGGGTGAGGACATATTCACCGAGATATTACTCCGATTACCGGTAAAATCTGTTGTTAATGTTGTCGAAAAGCCCTCCCAACACCCAAGCAAATCGCAAGAATCACCGCACCACAAACAAGCACAAGAAATAAAGAAACAAAGTAAAAGACAAAAGAACACAAGAAATTGTTTACCCAGTTCGTTAATATGTTTGACTACGTCTGGGGGCACTACCAAGCCAGGATCTTGCACTATAATATGTTAAATCTGAGTTACAATAAGTATGGGGGCGGAACTTTGTTTATATACATAACCTAGAATAAGACCAAACCCTAGTCTAATTAGAAATCCCGAAATTCAGCATATTCCCGTCCAGCGCTGCACGGCCGCTCTACCTCGCCCGAGTCACTTGATTAGCTCGGCCGAGCACCATTTATCAGAATGTGTGTTTTCTACCCGGTTAACGCACGGCCGCTCCCCAGCCTTGACTCGCCCGAGCAGCACGGCCGAGTCCTTTACCCGGATCGGCCGCTCCTCGCCTGCTCTGCGACTTTGCTGATTTCTTCTATTTAGATCACTAGTTCCCGGTTTATCTCTATTCCAACAATCTCCTACCTAGATATCAACCTGTATATAAACCCCATATCCGTCTTCAACTCATCCTTAGTTCCATAGTGCTCACCTCGATCATGGTAGTGCCTTCCTCCTCTCCTATTCTCCAAGCCCAATTGAAGCTATGCATAGCTTCAACTTTTCAAGGTTTACAACCTTAGTCAACATGTCAGCCGGTTTCTCCGATCCCAAAATCTTCTCCAGCCTTAAGATCTTCCTCTCCAAGAGATGTATGATGTTGTGAAACCTCAGCTCGATGTGCTTCGTCCTAGAATGAAACGCCGGATTCCTTGCTAGATGAATTGCACTCTGACTGTCACTGTAGAGAGCATTACCACTTCGCGTCTTCCCAAGTTCACACAAGAAGTTCTGCAACCATACCATCTCTTTGCTTGCCTCTGTCACTGCCACATATTCGGCTTCTGCAGTCGACTGAGCCACGATCTTCTGCAATTTAGAAGCCCAGGAGATAGCCGTACCACCCAATATGAAAACATAACCCGTAGTACTTCTCCTCTTATCAAGATCACTTGATGCCAAATCCGCATCAACATAACCCGCTAACACGACATCCTTGCTTGAGAAATATATAGCCTTACCAGCAGTACCCTTTAAGTAACGAAGGATCCATTTAACCGCTTCCCAATGTTGCTTCCCTGGATTTCCCATGTACCGGCTGACTACTCCCACCGCATGTGCAATGTCCAGCCTTGTACACACCATGGCATACATTAGACTCCCCACTGCCGAAGCATATGGAGTCCTTTCCATCTTGTCACGCTCTTCCTTGCCCTTAGGTGAGTCTTTTTCGGATAGCTTGAAGTGCATACCCAATGGTGTACCTGTTGGCTTTGCCTCTTCCATGCAAAATCTTGCCAAGACCTTCTCGACGTACTCTGCTTGTGAAAGAACCAACTTACCTGACTCCCTATCCCGGTCAATCCGCATGCCCAAGATTTTTCTAGCCTCCCCCAATTCCTTCATCTTGAACCGCTCTGACAACTGTGCCTTCAATATGTTTACCTCTCTACTACTAGAGCCCGCAATTAGCATGTCATCCACATATAATAGCAAGATTATGTACCTGTTGTCAGTGTTCTTGAAGTAGCAACAATGATCCGCCTCACATCTGATAAAATCAATGTCATGCATGAATCCGTCAAACTTTCTGTACCACTGCCTAGGAGCTTGTTTAAGGCCATACAAGCTCTTAGTCAACCTGTAAACCAGTTCCTCGTTACCCTTTGACAAGTATCCCTCTGGTTGTACCATGTAAATTTCTTCCTCCAAATCACCATGAAGAAAGGCCATCTTTACATCCATTTGTTCTAACAACAAATTATCTGCCACTACTATCCCTAGAACCATTCTGATAGTAGTCATCTTCACAACAGGAGTGAAAACCTCGGTGTAGTCAATACCGTATTTTTGCTGAAACCCTTTTACAACCAGTATTGCCTTGTAACACTTATTGCTGTTTGCCTCCTCCTTGATCCTATAAACCCACTTGTTATGCAATGCCTTCTTCCCCTTAGGCAGTTTAATAAACTCCAAAGTTTTATTGGCTTTCAATGAGTCCATCTCATCATCCATCGTAGCTTTCCACTTATCACAAAGTGTACTACGAACAGCCTCCGCATAACACTCCGGTTCACCACTATCTGTTAACAACAAATAGTAATTCGAAGGAGAATACCTGTCAGGTGATCCACGCAATCTGCTGGATCTGCGCAGTGGAATATCCGATCCTGGAGTATGTGGTTCATCTTCAGTGACCCCCTGATCTTGGTCATCATGAACCGTCTTGCTCCCACCCGAGTCTGGAATATCTACCTCAACAATGTCTGATTCCGAACTAACCCATCAGATGCCCCCTTTCTGTCCTTGTACAAAACCTGTTCATTGAATATGACATCCCGATGTAGATACCCCGGAAGAGGGCACGGCTGGGCTAGAGCGCGTGTGTCATTCCTAGGATGTCTATTTGTGTTTTAATGTGTTTAGAGTCGCCACCTATGTTTTAGAGGAACATAAGAAAAAGCTAATATTTATAGCCTAAGTTTGATTACGAAAACAGAGATTCTTGTTATGAGGTTTGGGCGTTAGGTTACGAGATGGGAAGTACTTAAACACCAATCTCGCCCGACTAATGTCGGTCTTGCTTGATCAAAGTCTACATAAATGATATAATGTTCTTCCTATTCTTAATAATAAAAGGGGTTTTGAAAGGTGTTTTGGAATGTAGGGAGATGGCTCCTTGACCAACTTCAATGAAGTGGAGTAGTTTTTGGTGTCATATCCCAAAATGATTTGGGTGATTGCACGTTTGATGAAATAAAAGAGGAGAAAAGAGATGAAGTAGAGAAGAAGAGGAGAAATGGAGTTTTACCTAAACTTCAAGTGACTTCAAACACTTCTTGATGAATTACTTTGAAAAATGCCTTGGAAATGATTTTTGTATAGTTTTTGTAAGTAGAATTTTCGGTCCTTTGAAATGGTGGATTAGGAGGGTTTTTATAGTTGAAAACAAAGTGTTTTTGGTGCCAAAACTCAGTCACCAAAAAATCTTTCCCGGGCAAATCATGTAAAAATGAGCAAGGGAGAGATTCTTGGACATAAATCTGTAATCGTCGCCCAGAGGCGCGCGCTTCCTACCTCGGGGGGGGGGGGGGGAAGGCGCGCGCGTCTGGATCCTATGGTCAGAGGTACGCGACTCAGAAATGGCCTTTTTGACAGAATGGACTAGAAAGTCAGCCCTGTTATTCAGTTTTGTCCCTGAACTTAACAAAGTCAGTCAAGAACTTAACAAAAGTAACAGAAACTAACAAAAAACACATAAAAAGGAAGAAACACAAGATCAACCGTGCAATCGGGGTGAGCGGTCCAAGGCGGGGTATCTACAGAGCCCCTCGGCGACGTGGATTGCAAAGCAAAATGCGTCGACGAAAGAAAGTACACCCGCCGAGGATATCACTAAGAAAAAGCAAAGACTCGATGAAAGCAGGAATTTAAAATTGCGAGAGATAGAGGTACGCTCCCTATTTGAGCGGATTTTGTTGATAGTGAATCCCTTGAATGAGTCCATTGGTGAACCCTTGTTGATGAATTCGTTGGTGAATCCGTTAGATGAATCCGTTAGTGAATCCCTTGGATGAGTCCGTTGGTGAACCCTCATTGACGAATCCGTTGGTGAATCCGTTAGATGAATCCGTTAGTGAATCCCTTGAATGAGTCCGTTGGTGAACCCTTGTTGACGAATCCGTTGGTGAATCCATTAGATGAATCCGTTAGTGAATCCCTTGAATGAGTCCGTTGGTGAACCCTTGTTGACGAATCCGTTGGTAAATCCGTTAGATGAATCCGTTAGTGAATCCTTGAATGAGTCCATTGGTGAACCCTTATTGAAGAATCCGTTGGTGAATCCGTTAGATGAATCCGTTAGTGAATCCTTTGAATGAGTCCGTTGGTGAACCTTTGTTGACGAATCTGTTGGTGAATCCGTTAGATGAATCCGTTAGTGAATCCCTTGAATGAGTCCGTTGGTGAACCCTTGTTCCGTTGGTGAATCCGTTATGTTGCTTAAGAAGTGGTGATTTCAGTGGTTCCTCATGGACTGAATTGCTTTTTGTAGCTGTCTCTGACGTGTGCTGTTCGGAGCGGCACTTGCTGTTGACTTTATGACTTTTGTGGGGGGTGCGAGCGCAGTTGACTACGGACCGAAAAGATGAGGTTTTCCCTTTAGAGAGGAAAATGTCGAGATTGACATCGACTTTTGTAATCGTTGGATTTAATTATGTCCATTGCGGAACTTTATGCTTGAAACGCCCCAAGGTGGAGCTAAAAACTCGGATGGGAGTTTGGAGGAATTGATGTGATGTATTAATTCCTGCATGGGAACTTGCACCTGGGCCTGACTGGATATGAGAGGCGTGCGCGTTTGGCAGTTGATGTGAGACGCGCCCGCGTTCCAGATGGGTAGCGGGAGGCGTGTGCATTGCACATAAGTTCAGCATATATTCAGAAACTTCTCATTCTGTTCGAGCAAAGTTCAAAAATTGCCCAAACTCTCTGTATTCTGAGTTGAAATCTTGCGAGGAAAACATCCCAAAACGCTTCCTTTGCTCATTTGAGACCATTCCATCGAGGAATCATGTTGAGTTCTCACCAAACTCCTCCCTTTGAGATGCCCATGGGCGAAGAAGCCGAGGTCGGGGTTGAGGCCATGGACCCAAGACAGCTTACCTCTGAGTCCCATACTCATATTTCCCACTTCGTTTCTGCGGGATTAGTAAGAATTTCGCCTTTCCTTTGACAATTTTGCATTCTAGGGTCGTCCCATTTTGTCCGTGATACTGCTGCAGTAACCCTTCTGATCATGCTTGCATGTTGTTGTTATTGTTGATTTGTTGTGAAGAGGATGTTTGGACACCCATTTGCATGTTCAAACACTTGTTTGCACGTCATGCCATTGCCATGTTGAATTTCTTCATGTTGGGTTTGGTCATTTTCTAGCCGTTATGCTGACGAATTTTTCTTTGTATTTTGTTTCCTTTCAGAGGTGGAACCGTCTGACCGAAATCCGAGGTGGGGTTCAAGCACCCGTTTCTGTGTGGAAGAAATGTTGGGTTTCGTAGTAACATGCGCAGCGGAATATAGCATTTAAAATTTAATGAAACCCAAAGCCTATAGATCCATTCATATGATTATAGCAAATACATCTACAATGAATACTAGAATACTAACCCTTGAAGCGTCTCCTTAGCAACCTTGAATTCGGTGGAGCTTTTCAAAACTTGATCACGAACAAGATCACGAACTTGAAGATGATAAGCGTCACCCTCTAACGGTATCCACACCACGAAAGAATATCAAGAATCACTTGATCTTGCTTGCTAGACCACAAAGAACTATATGGAATAATATATGTGTTCTTGTTCTTCACTATGGAGATCTTAGAACAAGAATAAACTCTCTCAAACTCTTTGGAGGCTTTCACAATTGCATTAGTCTGATTAGGGCTGTTAGAGCTCGTTTTTATACTCATTAGACCTATTCCAAATAGGTAACAAGTGTCCAAACCCGAGACAATACGGACTTAGGAAATCCCCAGCCGAAACCGACTGGTCCGGCTGGGTCCTTTCCTTGGTCCGCACGGATCACCTGGAGGTCCGACCGGGTCCTTTACCTGGTCCGGCCGGACCCTCCTGTTTTCCAGCTTTGTCCCTCTAACTCCTAATATTCCTCAAAGGTCCTTCAACCCTTAATACCATTTAAGTCCTTTATAAGATTCGTTCTAATGTGTGTGACCCTTTAGGATTATACCAAGTTGGCAATGGGTTTCAACCCATAAGATATGATTAGGTTCTAGCAAACCATCATACCTACCCAATTAGTATAACTATATAAGTTCGTATCCTTTATAAAACATATTACAATCTCCTTGTTCTCAATGTCTATTGAACGTAAGCCATGATCAATGGTCAACTTACATTGTTCAATGCTTTCTCGATCCCGAATGTATTGATACATCAAATCATATTTGAGCACGGCCATGCATTTCATCAATACCATTCATCGAGTGGCCAAAGCTTGACATCTCTCTTGATGAAGAACAAATCCTTTCTTGGCTTATTACTCTTCCCTACATGATTCCGATTATGCCAATCATATTCTTTATAACTACCCGGTTAGGGACAACGTTTGAATATGTCAAACATAATGTTCATCAAGTGGAAGACTGTAATAACCTCAAGTCTAAAGATTCTAGTAATATAACTATATGAGACTTAATTATGACATTGTGACTAGGGATGGCAATTTAGCCGAACCCGATCCGTTCCGAGGGTGATCCGATCCGAAAAAATTGGGTTTGGTATGAATTTTTATGATATGTTCGGGTATCGGGTCGGTTTCGGTATCGCCCTTGCACCGACCCGACCCGACCCGAAGTAGTGTATGTGTATTGAGATTTTATTTTTTATTAATGCCCTTATTAGTTTTAACATTTACACTTACAACCCTACCTATATATACTTAAATTAGGGTTAACTTTCCTACTTTCCCCACAAATCCAAAACAACCGCGTATCACTATCTCTCTATGTTTTGCCGTTCAAGACTTCCAGCCTAGGTGAAGAGTGAAGACGACCTCTCCTTGCCGTTGACTGACTCGTCGGTCGCCGCTCGTTGCCGTCGCCTGTCCGTGATTCCCTTCGACTCTGACTCCTAGTTTCCGCCGTTCACTCATGTCGTCTCCCTCGTTTCTACTGTCTAACCCAAGCTTCTCCTTCAAACTGACTGAGATCCGACAATTGTCCGTGATTCCCTTCGACTTTGACATTAATCTTTCTGATTGTCGGTGAGTGCGTGGATTGATTGGTTTTTTTTTTTGAAACCAGACAGTTTTTTGATTGATTAGAATTGGGACTTTGTGAAATCTGTGAATTTAGGCTTCTTTGTTTACCCAGATTTTTTTTGTTCTAAATTCCTCTGATCCGATCGGGGCTTGGATCAACCATTTCGGATCGGATTCGAATTCGGTAAGGGGTTTGTAGTGTTCGGATCGGATTCGGATCAGACCTGATCCGATCCGAACCCGACCCGTTGCCATCCCTAATTGTGACCATGACATAAATCTCATACGGGTCAGTCCAGTATTTGCTCTCCAACAAATACCCATAAGTTTAATTGTATCCCATACACCATAATCATCATATGATTATCTATTAAACTTATACTAACAATTAATACATAATTATCAGGGACGGAGATTATTATAATAAACATGCAAAGGATATAATAATCAACATTCAATATCTTTATTAAAACATAATCAATAGATAACATTAATCATTCTCATAACGTGCCTAGAGCATACAACACCAATAATCTCCCACTTGCACTAGACCTAATTAATGTATCGAATACCTATAGACCTAACATGACCATCATGCTTTGCTTGTGGAAGACCCTTTGTCAATGGGTCGGCAATGTTATCATCAGTCGGTACTCTGCATATATTTATGTCTCCTCTATCAACGATCTCTCGAATGATATGAAAACGCCTAAGTATGTGTTTGGATTTCTGATGTGATTTTGGTTCCTTTGCTTGAGCAATAGCACCATTATTGTCACAATAAAGGTCTATTGGGTTAGCAATGTTAGGAACCACTTCTAGTTCACCAATGAACTTCTTGATCAAAACAGCCTCTTTTGCAGCATCGGATGCAGCAATATACTCAGCTTCAGTTGTAGAATCTGCGACGATACTTTGCTTAGAACTCTTCCAGCTAACAGCACCTCCATATAGCACAAATACAAATCCAGATTGCGATCTTGAATCATCCTTGTCGGTTTGGAAGCTTGCATTTGTGTAACCACTTACAACAAGATCATCTTCCAATTATCCATATACCAAGAACGAATCTTTAGTCCTTCTCAAGTACTTAAGAATCGTCTTGACTGCAATCCAGTGACTCTCACCAGGATCTGATTGGTATCTACCCGTCATGCTCAAAGCATACGAGACATCGGGTCTAGTACATATCATGGCATACATGATTGATCTAATTGCGGAGGCATATGGAATCCCAATCATTCTCTCACGCTCATCAGTCGTCTTAAGACACTGATTCTTGCTTAGAATTATGCCATGACCTACTGTCAAATTTCCTCTTTTAGAGTTTTTCATGCGGAATCTCTTAAGAACTTTGTCAATATATGTATCTTGACTTAAACCAATCAATTTCTTAGATCTATCACAATAGATTCTAATGCCAAGGATATACGCGGCTTCTCCCATATCTTTCATTGAGAAACACTTTCCTAACCAAGTCTTTACAGACTGCAGTGCAGGAATGTCGTTTCCAATGAGTAATATGTCATCAACATATAGTACTAGAAATAATACTATGCTCCCACTAATCTTCTTGTATACACAAGGATCATCTTCGTTCTTGATGAAGCCAAACTCTTTGACCGATTCATCAAATCGAAGATTCCAACTCCTTGAAGCTTGCTTTAATTCATAAATGGATCTTTGCAACTTGCATACTTTGTTAGAATTTTCTGGAATTACAAAACCTTCAGGTTGTGTCATATAAACATCCTCATGTAAGTTCCCGTTAAGGAACGCTGTTTTGACATCCATTTGCCATATCTCATAGTCAAAATATGCGGCTATGGCAAGTAAAATTCTTATAGACTTGATCATTGCTACGGGCGAAAAGGTTTCATCATAGTCGATTCCATGAATCTGCCTATAGCCTTTCGCTATAAGTCTAGCTTTATAAGTATGCACCTTTCCATCCATGTCAGTTTTCTTTTTGAAAACCCACTTGCATCCTATGGTTTTTACACCTTCGGGCGCATCAATCAAGTTCCAAACTTGATTATCATACATGGACTTAATTTCAGATTCCATGGCTCCAAGCCATTTTTCTGAATCAGGAGCGGACATCGCTTCTTGGTAGGAAGTAGGTTCATCATCAACTATGACTTCCACTTCATTGCTATCTGTCATGAGAAATCCATATCTCTCAAGTTCGGATCGTACCCTACCAGTTCTGCGAAGAGCTTAAGTATTCTGAATAGGCTCCACAACTCCTTGTGAGACTTGTTCAGATCCAACATTTTGTTCCATATTATTTTCGGGTTCTCGAACCTCTTCGAGATTAATTTTACTCCCACTAATTCCTTTGGAGAGAAACTCTTTCTCTAGAAAGGTACCATCTCGGGCAACAAACACTTTGTTGTCCGTGCGGTTGTAAAAGTAATAACCCTTAGTTTCCTTAGGGTAACCCACAAAATAATATTTGTCAGATTTTGGTGCAAGTTTGTCAGAGATCATTCTCTTAACATAAGCCCCACAACCCCAAATCTTCATGAAAGACAAACTAGGTTTTCTTCCAGTCCACATATCATATGGAGTCTTTTGAACAGATTTAGTTGGAACTCTATTTAGTGTAAGAGCAGCAGTTTCTAGTGCATGTCCCCAAAAGGATAAAGGAAGATAAATTTGACTCATCATGGAGTGGACCATATCCAATAAAGTCCTATTTCTCCGCTCGGACACACCATTCCATTGTGGCGTTCCGGGTGGAGTTAATTGTGAAAAAATTCCACAATCTTTAAGATGATTGTCAAACTCTTGGCTTAAATATTCTCCACCACGATCGGATCGAAGTGCTTTAATAGTTTTGCCAAGTTGATTTTGTACTTCATTTTGAAATATTCTAAATACCTCAAAAGATTCACTTTTATGTTTCATTAAGTAGACATAGCCATATCTACTAAAATCATCAGTAAAAGTTATGAAGTATTAATATCCTCCCCTAGCACTGCTGCTCATTGGTCCACACACATCACTATGTATGAGTCCTAATAAGTCACTAGCACTTTCACTACTCTTAGTGAAAGGTGTTGCGTTTCGTAGTAACATGCGCAGCGAAATTAAGCATTTAAAATTTAATGAAACCCAAACTCCATAGATCCATTCATATGATTAAGTCAAATACAACATAATGAATAATAGAATACTAACCCTTGATGCCTTTGATTTTGCAACCTTGAATTCGATAGAAGCTCGAAAGCTTGATCACGAACATAGCAAGAATCATGAACTTTGAAGATGATAAGTTTCACCCTCTAGCGGTATCCACACCACGAATGAATATCAAGAACACTTGATCTTGGTTGCTAGACCAAATCACGAAACACGCTTTCATGATATGTAGAACTATATGGAATTATTTTGTATGTGATATTCTTGTTCTTCAATCTAGGGATGTCTTAGAACAAGAATTCATCCTCTCAAACTATTTGGAGGCACTCACAAACATAAGATAATCACTAGGTCTGATTTGGGGTGTTTGAACATCTATTTATACTCACAAGTCCTTAACCCTTAAGGTCTTTGAGTCTAAATCCTGTCATAGTTCGAAACTTTCCAAATCAGCCTTCCAGCGGTTGCTCGGCCGCTCCTTTTAAAGTGCTCGGCCGAGTCCTTTAATCTACGCTCCCGAGCACACCGGTTTCTGCCAAATTCTAATTTAGTCCTTTCAGATTCGTTCTATTTGTGTGTAACCCTCTAGGATTACACTAAGTTGGCAATGGGTTCAAACATGAAACCATAAGATATGGTTAGGTTCTAGCAAACCATCATACCTACCCAAATAGTGTAACTAGATACAAGTTCGCATTCCTTTAGAACATGTCACAATCCCTTTGTCCACGATGTCATTGAACACAAGTCATGGTCAAGAGTCAACTTGTTTTTGTTCAATACTTTCTCGATTCCGAATATGTTGATAATCCAAATGACATTGATCCAATCAATCCATTTTAGTTTGGACAAACATTTCATAAACATCATTCCTACGAGAGGCCCAAGCTTGACATCTCTCCGAAGTGGGACAAATCCATTTAGCTTATTATTCTTCCCTACGTGAATCCGGTTATGCCAATGGTTAAGGGTAACGTTTGAATATGTCAAACATAATCTTCATCAAGTGGAAGACTATAATAACTTCATGTCTAAGGATTCAAATGACATAACTAATATGAGATTTATATATGACATCAACCATGACATAAATCTCATACCGCGGGTCATGTCCAGTACCTTGTTCCAAACAAGTACCCATAAATCTAACATGATCATCCCATGATCATTTATCCTTTATACTAGTGCTTAACAAGCTCTAGGGATGGAGATTATTATAGGCAAACATGAGCAAAAACAATAATCTTAATATCTCTTTATCATCATGAATAAAATGACAACTTATACAACGTTTAACAAACGTGCCTAGGGCACCAACACCAACAATCTCCCACTTGCCCTAGGCCTAATCTCTTAGGTATCCAATACCCATGGACCTAACATGACCATCATGTTTAGCTTGTGGAAGTCCCATTGTTTAGCGTGTCTGTAACGTTGTCATTAGTTGGTACTTTGCATATATTTATGTCTCTCTTATCAACGATTTCTCGAACAATATGAAAACGCCTAAGTATGTGTTTGGATTTAGGATGTGCCCTTGGTTCCTTTGCTTGATCGATAGCACCACTATTATCACTAATAAGGTCTATTTGATTAGCAATTCTAGGAACCATCTTAAGTTCACCAATGAACTTCTTAGTCCAAACAGCTTCCTTTGCAGCATCCAATGTAGCAATATACTTAGTTTTAGTTGTAGAATTAGTGACTATACTCTGCTTGGAACCATTCCAACTTATAGTTCCACTATTCGACATATGCACAAAACCTGATTGCGATCTTTTATCATCTTTGTTGGTTTGGAAGCATGCATCCGAGATCATCTTCCATACCTCCATAGATCATAAACGAATCTTTAGTCCTTCTCAAGTTCTTAAGAATCGCTTTCATAGCCATCCAGTGATTCTCACTAGTGTCAGATTGATATCTACTCGTCATGCTCCAAGCATTAGATATATCCGGCTTAGTACTTATCATGGCATGATCAATCCAATTACCGAAGTAAATGGCATCCTATTCATTTTCTCATGCTCATCATTTGTCTTAGGACATTTGATTCTTTGCATAGAAAAACTACATGTAACATTGGCAACTGTCCTCTCTTAGAATTTCCATGTGGAACCTTCTAATGACCTTGTCAATGTATGTACTTTGGCTTAAACCAATTAGCTTCCTTGATGCCAATGACATATGTAGTTTCTTCCATATCTTTCATTGCGAAGTACTTTCCTACGTGTAGGAATGTCGTTTCTAATGAGCAATATGTCATCCACATATTAAATAAGGAATAGCACTATTCTCCCACTAATCTTCTTGTGTATACAAGATTCATCTTCGTTCTTGATAAAGCAAATCTCTTTGATTCATCAAAACGAAGATTCCAACTCCCAAAAATCTTGCTTCAATCCATCCCATGAATTTTTGCAACTTACATACTTTATTAGAATTTTTTTTACTATCAAAACCTTTAGGTTGTATCCAATACATCCTTAAGTGAGTTCCCGTTAAGGAACGTTGTTTTGACATCCTTTCCTCAAATTTGATATTCCAAATATGAAGATGTGACTATGAGAATTCTAGTATGTTTCCTTGCTACCCATGTGAGTTTTCTCCAAGAAAATACATTCTTATCCTTTTAATTTTTACACCTTAGGTTAGAATGATCAAGTTCCAAACTTGATTATTACACATGGATTGTCTTTTAGATTTTATGACTCCAAGTCATTAATCTAAGTGTGGAGCGGACATTGCATCTTTGATAGGTGGTAAATACTTCATTCTCAATGTACTTTACCTCAATACTTTCTATTTCGAAATATCCAATATTTCTTGTAATAGATTGTATCATATCATGTATGCAAATGCTTGTATAACTTGAACGGATTTTCACAATCCCTTGTGAAAGTTTGTTCAACTTCCATCATAGGTTAAATATTATCTTCTGGGTCTCAAACCATTCGAGATATATTTTACTCCCACTGGTTCTTTTAGAGATAAACCATTTATCTAGAAAAGTACCATCATAAGTAACAAACCATTTGTTTCTTACGAGCAAAATTAATATCCTCAAGTTTCTTTAGGATATCCCATAAAATATGTATTTATTAGATTTAAATGTGAGTGTGTCCCAGACAGCTCCTTTCCAAAAGGTCTCACCATCTTAAATCTTCTTGAAAGACAAACCCAGTTTTCTTTCATCTTTTAACCTCCTTTTGATGGAACTCAAATTAGTGTAATTAAAGCGGTTCCCAATACATAACTCCAAAAAAATTAATGGAAGATCTATTTGACTTTGTCATCCAATGAACCATATCCAATAAAGTTCTCATGCTTCCACGCAGACACATCATTTAGAATGATTTTCTTAGTGAAGTTAATTTGTGAAACCATTTCACCACTTTAATGATGACTGTCAAATTCTTGGTTCAATTATTCATCATCATGATCCAATCAGAATCTTTGAACAGTTTTACCAGGTATAACCAAAATTCTCTTTTAGCATTGCTTCTTAATGCACCATATACATCGAAATGTATTAGGTCAAGTAAGATATTAGCCTTTTACCAATCATAGTAAAAGATATCTTGGTCAAAGTAAATAAGTTTTGCATAAATCATATGATTCTAAAACTCCGTCCCATGGAATTTTAGATATGCATCTCTTATTTATTTGATCAAAACAATAATGCATAAGGAATTTGATTACTATGTTATAGTCTCATTTATTATTTCGTTCTTTAAGATTTAGGATATATAAGATTTATTTATATGATAACACAATGAAGTAAATCATAATAAATAAAGCATCTTTCTTATTCCAAATAAAAAATAAATATCTTTCATTATCTTATAACAAAATAATATTTTTCTACTTCATGAGTAAAGTCACTTTACAAGTGTTCCACGAACAATTCTACAACCGTTGCATCATTACCATTCGTAGGTCAAACTTTACTATAAGTAGTCTTTCAATTTACTAATTATTGCACATTTATACAAATGTGGGATCCATATCCGGTATCCAATACCCAATAATTAAAGTTAGAAAGATTAATTTATAACATAAATATCCTGAGTGGTAGTCTCACTACCAATCCTTTCATTGATCATCTAAAATTTTGACTACAATTCTAAATGGTCAATCCAATTGCCATTTTACCAAATTGCATCAATTAGAGTTATTATTTTAACAACAATTCTTTCCTTTAGGTTTGACAACCTTTGTCTTACATTTCCTTTGGCACTTGACCCTTTTCCATCATGAACCATGAGTATTGGAGAACCTTTCTCCACTATCTTCATCTCTGTAATTTTCAGCATGTTAATGCAACTCGGATATATTCTTATTCATTCTAAGTATGTTATATTTCATCACAAAGTGATTATAACTCTTTAGGCAATGAACTAAGAATAAGATCCATGGCTAACTCCAATCCAATTGGAATGCCAAGTTTCTCAAGATACTCTACGTAGCCTTTCATCTTAAGCATGTGAGGTTCCATTTATTGCCCTTTACTTCTTTTGCAAGTAGTGAATGCAACGATGGTTTTATACCTCTCTTTCTTAGATTGCTCTTTGAAACATGTAACTCAACTCCACGCCTATCCAATAGGCTTCCACAAGTTCCAAACTTCGTTGGAGTTTTGAGCACATAATTGCGAGCATGAGACAACTCACATTCCTAGAATCATACTCATGATTCTTGTGATTGTCTACTCCGGCAATGGGTTCTTTAGGAATAGGCTCATAAAGAATGTACAACCCATCTTCTTGCCTTAGAACGATTCTTAGGCTCAGGATCCAATCCATGAAGTTTGTACCATTCTCTTGAAGCTTTATCCTTATCACGGATTAATCGCAACGATTTTAGTTGTCATTATCTACAACTCATGCAAAATTTCCAAAAAAATTTACAAGTACCAATCTCATTAAAGAGATAAAATAATGTATTTTTCCAAAAAATACTCCCACTAAATTATATAACCTTCTTATACATCCAATGTATAATATAATTTAAATGGGATAAGATCCAACTTTAATTTAATTTTAAGTCAAAGAGGCGGATTACACAAAATTAAATTAATTAGGTAGACGATTATGTCAATCATATCTCATATGACTCTTAGATCCTTTTATGAGATTCTTGTGATATTGGGCTAAGATCCAACTTTAATTTAATTTCAAGTACGCTTTGGCGCACCGCTCAAAATCAAATTAATTAGGTAAAAAATTTCTTGTCAATCATATCTTATATGATTCTTAGGGATCCAATTTCAAAAGCATGTTTAATCTCATCTTTTGCCTAGGCCCAAAAATGTTTTGACGCCTTGTTAAGTTCAACCATTTTAAACGCATAGTTAATGTGCCTCGCGTGGGGCGTGCCCACATTATCTATCTTGCGCATACATAAATAAAGTCAATGTACCTCTCGGAGGCGAAACTATATTGATTTACTCATATACTAACAAGTGTTTTAATCATGGCATGGCAAAAAAAACTTAAACTTTCTTTGAAGGTTCATCACCATATAGCATACAACACATTTATGAGCACACAAGATAAATATGTTACGCATCAAGTTTAGCCACTAAATTAATAATCATTAATTTAAGCATAATATTTATGTGTCATTAGTTTCTCTATAATTATGAGGATGAGGCTATTTGAACTTTGGTTATCATCTCCAAATCAAGACAACAAGAAGTGCGGTCGAACTAAGTCATTGGCAACCACAATCCCGCACTAATTCAAGAAACCAAGAAAGTAGTCCATGTGGCCGAAACTAAGCAATAGATGGTCTCGATGAACGTAGGCCAATTGAATCCACAATTCCACATGGATCTCCAATCTTTGAATCAAGAACTTTGTTTATCAATTTTAGCAATTATGAACTCTTCATAATTCTAATTTCGTTTTATCTTTGAAACTTTGATTGCGATCAAGTTTGGGAAACACAATCTCGATGACCGTAGATTAGCCATCCAAACTTTGAACCAATCTTAGAATCACAAGACTAAAACAAATAGGAAAATTAAACCCTAAAGTCCAACCCAAACCCTAGCACGAGCCCCCGCGCCAAAACCCTAGGTCCGGCCGGGTCTCTGCATGGGTCCAGTCGGACCCCATCAAAAATTACAAAATTTTTAAAGTTCTTAAAATTTATCTCAAAATTGTTTTTTCCGATTCAATTAGGATTTGGTGTTCTTGGTAATCCAATCACCATGATCATCAAAACCTTGAATAAACCATTTATTCTTGAATCCCTAGAATATCAAAACTTTGATCCAATCAAAAATTGATAATCCAAACAATTTTAAATCCACCAAAATTTATATTGCGATTGAATAGTGCGATTATAGTTTATAAACAATAAACCACATAAAACACATATAACACATAAACATCATAATCCTAATATTCATATCATGCTAGGCACATAAACAATTTATATGCACACAACATGATCTAGTATTGAAATAATCAACATGAACGGGGCTCTGATACCACTGTTGGGTTTCGTAGTAACATGCGCAGTGGAATTAAGCATTTAAAATTTAATGAAACCCAAAGCCCATAGATCCATTCATATGATTAAGTCAAATACAACATAATGAATACTAGAATACTAACCCTTGATGCCTTTGATTTTGCAACCTTGAATTCGATAGAGGCTTGAAAGCTTGATCACGAACATAGCAAGAATCACGAACTTTGAAGATGATAAGTTTCACCCTCTAGCGGTATCCACACCACGAACGAATATCAAGAACACTTGATCTTGGTTGCTAGACCAAATCACAAAACACGCTTTCATGATATGTAGAACTATATGGAATTATTTTGTATGTGATATTCTTGTTCTGTATGTGATATTCTTGTTCTTCAATCTGGGGATGTCTTAGAACAGGAATTCATCCTCTCAAACTCTTTGGAGGCACTCACAAACATAAGATAATCACTAGGTCTGATTTGGGGTGTTTGAACATCTATTTATACTCACAAGTTCTTAACCTTTAAGGTCTTTGAGTCTAAATCCCGTCATAGTTCGAAACTTTCCAAATCAGCCTTCCAGCGGTTGCTCGGCCGCTCCTTTTAAAGTGCTCGGCCGAGCTGCTAGGCCGAGTCCTTTAATCTGCGCTCCCGAGCACACCGGTTTCTGCCAAATTCTAATTTTGTCCTTTTAGATTCGTTCTATTTGTGTGTAACCCTCTAGGATTACACTAAGTTGGCAATAGGTTCAAACATGAAACCATAAGATATGGTTAGGTTCTAGCAAACCATCATACCTACCCAAATAGTGTAACTAGATACAAGTTCGCATTCTTTTAGAACATGTTACAATCCATTTGTCCACGATGTCATTGAACACAAGTCATGGTCAAGAGTCAACTTGTTTTTGTTCAATACTTTCTCGATTCCGAATATGTTGATAATCCAAATGACATTGATCCAATCAATCCATTTGAGTTTGGCCAAACATTTCATCAACATCATTCCTACGAGAGGCCCAAGCTTGACATCTCTCCGAAGTGGGACAAATCCATTTAGCTTATTATTCTTCCCTACGTGAATCCGGTTATGCCAATCATACCCTTTATGGCTACCTGGTTAAGGGTAACGTTTGAATATGTCAAACATAATCTTCATCAAGTGGAAGACTATAATAACTTCATGTCTAAGGATTCAAATGACATAACTAATATGAGATTTATATATGACATCGACCATGACATAAATCTCATACCACGGGTCATGTCCAGCACCTTGTTCCAAACAAGTACCCATAAATCTAACATGATCATCCCATGATCATTTAGCCTTTATAATAGTGCTTAACAAGCTCTAGGGACGGAGATTATTATAGGCAAACATGAGCAAAAACAATAATCTTAATATCTCTTTATCATCATGAATAAAATGACAACTTATACAACGTTTAACAAACGTGCCTAGGGCACCAACACCAACAAAAGGTGTCTTTGTCGTCTTTCAAAGTAAACAGGACTCACAAGTTTCATATGATTCAAAATCATGCGAATCTAAAAGTCCGTCCCCATGGAGTTTTGAGATACGCTTCTCATTAATATGACCAAGACGGCAATGCCACAAATAAGTATGATTTACATCATTAGGTTTGGATTTCTTATTTACATTATAAATATTCTCATTATTCCCACTTTCAACATCAAGAACATAAAGGCCATTAAATGAACATGCAGTACAATAAAGTATCTCATTTAAATAAATAGAAAACTTCTTATTCTTAATAAGAAAACTATAATCTTCATTATCCAAACAAGAAATTGAAATAATATTTCTACTTAAATCCGGAACGTAATAACAATTGTTCAAAACAAGAATTAATCCGCTAGGTAAAATGACATCATATGAGTACGGGAGCGGCCTCTTTACCGATTTTCTTTTCCGCTGTCTTAAGCATCCCATGCAACTCAGACAGGGACTTATCCATCCCATGCATATTAAAGTTCATGACGAACTGATTATAGCTTTTGGGCAATGAATTAAGAATAAAATCAGTGGCCAACTCAACATCAATGGGATGGCCAAGCCTCTCTAGGTGCTCAAAATGAGCCTTCATCTTCAAAACACGAGGGCCCACAGACTGTCCTTCGCTCATCTTGCATGAGACCAAGGCAGTTATAGTGTCGAACCTCTCTTGCCTTGCTTGTTCTTGAAACATATCTTTCAACGAAGCAGCAAGGTCAAATGCCTCCAAGTGTTCAAGAGTCTTCTGAAACCCTGGCTGGACACATGGCCGTAAGCATAAGACAACCCACCTCACGAGAATCACTTTTGTGTTTCTTGCAGGTGTTTCTCTCATCCTTGGGTGCATTAGAAGCAGGTTCATATTCAGGAACGGGCTCATCAAGAATATAGAGCTTGTCCTCATGCTTTAGAACAATTCTAAGGCTACAGATCCAATCTATGTAGTTAGCTCCATTTTCTTGAAGTTTTTCTTTCTCAAGAATAGATCGCAATGATAAGTTTATACTTTGATCCATTATCTACAATTATGCAAACATATAATTAAATATAAGTACCAACTTAGTTTTAAAGATATTACAAATATTAGTATTTCATAAATACTCCCACTAAATTATATAACCTTCATATACATCCAATGTATAATATAATTTAAATGGGATAAGATCCAATTTTAATTTAATTTCAAGTCCACTTTGGCGATACTGCTCAAAATCAAATTAATTAGGTAGACAACTCCTTGTCAATCATATCATATATGACTCTTAGATCTTTTATGAGATTTTAGACATCATATGTCTAACATGTTTTAATCTCATCTGTGCCTTAGGCCCAAAACTTTGTCTTTTGATAGCCTAATTAAGTCAAACCATTTTAAACGTATATGAATCACTCTTTCCTCATCTTGCTAATAGATGAATAGAATTAATGCACCTTGCTTTGGCAGAGCCCACATAAAACTATCCATGTACTCACAAGTGTTTTAATTATGGATTGGCACGGAACTTAAATTTTAATGAAGGTTCACAACATATAGCATATAACACATTTATGATCACATAAAATAAACATGTTACACATCAAGTTTAGTCACTAAATTAATCTCTATTAATTTAAGCATGATATTATGTGTCATTGGTTTCTCTATAATTATAAAGATGAGACTATTCAAACTTTGGTCATCATCTCCAAATCAAGACAACAATACGTGCGGCCGAACTAAGCCATAAGGCAAACACAATTCCGCACTAATTCAAGAAACCAAGAAAGTAGTCTATGTGGCCAAAACTAAGCAATAGATGGTCTCGATGAACGTAGGCCAATTGCATCCACAATTCCACATAGATCTACAATATTGAATCAAGAATTATTGTTTCTCAATTTTAGCAATTATGAACTCTTCATAATTCTAACTTCGTTTTATCTTTGAATCCTTGATAATGATCAAGTTTGAGAAACACAGTATCGATGAACGTAGGCTAGCCATCCAAACCTTGATCAAATCTAAGAATCATAAGATCAAAACAAATAGGAATGATCAAACCACAAATCCATACCACGACCAAACAAATCCCCGCACCAGACCCGAGGGCCCGGTCGGGTCCTTTTATTGGTCCGGTCGGACCTTCTGGAAAATCAGTTCAGATTTTTCGATTCACCCCAAACCCCAGCCACGGACCCACTCCAGACCCGTAGGTCCGGCCGGGTCTTGTACTAGGTCCGGTCGGACCTCTCTGAAAATCTGATCAGTTTTTCAAGTTTCAAAAATTTGTCTCAAAATTGTTTTTCCCTGATTCGATTAGGATTTGGTGTTCTTGATGATCCAATCATCATGAACATCAGAACCTTGAATGAACAATTCATTCATGAATCTCTTAGATTATCAAAACTTTGATCAAATCAAAAAATTGATGATCCAAACAATTTCAAATCCAACATAATTTTATTGCGATTGAATAGTGCGATTAAAATTTATAAAACAGTAAACCACATAAACGCATAAAACACATAAACATCACAATCCCAATATTCAAATCATTCTAGGCATATAAACAATTTATACACATGGAACATGATTATGTATTGAAATAATCAACATGAACGGGGCTCTGATACCACTGTTGGGTTTCGTAGTAACATGCGCAGCGGAATATAGCATTTAAAATTTAATGAAACCCAAAGCCTATAGATCCATTCATATGATTATCGCAAATACATCTACAATCAATACTAGAATACTAACCCTTGAAGCGTCTCCTTAGCAACCTAGAATTCGGTGGAGCTTTTCGAAACTTGATCACGAACACGATCACGATCACGAACAAGATCACGAACTTGAAGATGATAAGCGTCACCCTCTAATGGTATCCACACCACGAACGAATATCAAGAATCACTTGATCTTGGTTGCTAGACCACAAAGAACTATATGGAATAATATATGTGTTCTTGTTCTTCACTATGGAGATCTTAGAATAAGAATAAACTCTCTCAAACTCTTTGGAGGCTTTCACAATTGCATTAGTCTGATTAGGGCTGTTAGAGCTCGTTTTTATACTCATTAGACCTATTCCTAATAGGTAACAAGTGTCCAAACCCGAGACAATACGGACTTAGGAAATCCCCAGCCGAAACCGACTGGTCCGGCCGGGTCCTTTCCTTGGTCCGCCCGGATCACCTGGAGGTCCGACCGGGTCCTTTACCTGGTCCGGCCGGACCCTCCTGTTTTCCAGCTTTGTCCCTCTAACTCCTAATATTCCTCAAAGGTCCTTCGACCCTTAATACCATTTAAGTCCTTTATAAGATTCGTTCTAATGTGTGTGACCCTTTAGGATTATACCAAGTTGGCAATGGGTTTCAACCCATAAGATATGATTAGGTTCTAGCAAACCATCATACCTACCCAATTAGTATAACTATATAAGTTCGTATCCTTTATAGAACATATTACAATCTCCTTGTTCTCGATGTCTATTGAACGTAAGCCATGGTCAATGGTCAACTTACATTGTTCAATGCTTTCTCGATCCCGAATGTATTGATACATCAAATCATATTTGAGCATGGCCATGCATTTCATCAATACCATTCATCGAGTGGCCAAAGCTTAACATCTCTCTTGATGAGGAACAAATCCTTTCTTGACTTATTACTCTTCCCTACATGATTCCGATTATGCCAATCATATTCTTTATAACTACCCGGTTAGGGGTAACGTTTGAATATGTAAACATAATGTTCATCAAGTGGAAGACTGTAATAACCTCAAGTCTAAAGATTCCAGTAATATAACTATATGAGACTTAATTATGACATTGTGACCATGACATAAATCTCATACGGGCCAGTCCAGTATTTGGTCTCCAACAAATACCCATAAGTTTAATTGTATCCCATACACCATAATCATCATTTGCTTATCTATTAAACTTATACTAACAATTAATACATAATTATCAGGGATGGGGATTATTATAATAAACATGCAAAGGATATAATAATAAACATTCAATATCTTTATTAAAACATAATCAATAGATAACATTAATCGTTCTCATAATGTGCCTAGAGCATACAACACCAACAAGAAATTGCCCGAGAATGTACGGGCTAGGGTTGCAGCTATGTGCTTTGGCCCTTTTATTATGGGTTTGCCTTCACTGAAGAATGATCCCGATGTGATTCAGGCCTTAAGGGAGAGATGGTGGGATACCACTCACACTTTTCATTTGCCGATGGGGGAGGTGACTATGACCCCGACTGACTTTACGGCTCTGACCGGTTTGCCTTTTTCTGGGGTGCCTGTCCCTTGTGGTGTGAGGGGAACTGCTCGGACGCCTGACGAGCTGATGGCCTTGGTGGATTGCGAGTTCATAGTGAAGAGCTTCCGGGTGACCTGGGGGAAGATTAGGGCTTACTTTGATGTCCTCGCGGTTGAGTCCCGAGGTGTTACTGCTGATCGGGTCGATGCGGTGGCCCGTTGTTTTATCTGGTATACTTTGTCTCATACCTTGTTCGCGATCGGGGGGTGTTCTGCTTCCCTGTCCCTGTTGGACCTTCTGGTTGATCTAGACCATGATGCTCAATACAACTGGGGTGCCTCGGGTCTGACTGCTTGCTATCACGGTATAGACTTGACTAGTCGTTCGACTAGGAGCTCGGTCATGGGATTTTCTCTCGCTTGGGAGGTACATTTACCGTTTTCCCTTTTAGATTTCTGTCCTTTCTGCACTTTCAACTGTGTTTAATTTCTGCCTTTGCTTCTGTTTGCAGCTGTGGGCATTTGCCATTCTGGGCATAAGGGACTTCAGGATTGGGAGAGAGGGTCAGCCCCTGTATCCTGATTGTGCTAGGTAGTCTTATAAGGCCAGAAATGTGAAGACCGGCACTGCTCCCATTGGCTTGGTTTCAGCCAGGCAATATCTGGATGGTCTGAGGCCTGAGTCCGTATCTCAGTCATTGTTTCCCTGGAGACCGATTTATGGTAGCATAGAGCATACACTATTCGATACCCGCTCGAGGCTTCTGATGAGCTCCGTGGAGTGCATGGCCATGTATTTGGGAGAGAGGGTATACTGGCAGCATGGGAGCCAGATGGTGGATTACCATAACCCGCCTAGGCCGGCGGTTCCTGAGTTCCCTCCTTTCTGCCCTCGTAATTGGGGGGCGTTGTCTGAGGATGATAGGGCCATGTATATGGCAGGGGTTGATGCTACCCCTTTCGTCCTTCTTTATCAGGACTATGGTCTCTTCCGAGCGAATAATCTGATGCCGGGCTTCATGTATGCCGACCCTCGGGGAACACAGCCCACTCTTTCTACTTCTGCACAGTTTTACCCCACCGGTGCAGGTTATTACTTTGATCCTCCTCTGCCTCCTTCGTACTATACGTACTCAAACTTTGGGATTTTTGAGGAGCAGAGGGATATAGTCCCATAGGAGATGTCACCGGAGAGGGAGCCTCCTGCCCAGGCGGCTGTGGTATGACTGTATTCTTTCTTGTATATTTCTGATTACGACCTTTTTTTCTGTTCCAGTCTCTTTTATCTTGGCATACTGATGTAATTTCCTGTTTCTATTGTGACAGGTGCCTGTAGCTGCTTATAGGCATATAGGTCGCCAAAACAAAGGAATGCGGAGGAGACTTCGCCAGCTGGAGGAGAAAGTACTGGAGCTCTGTAGGGATATGGCGAACCTGACCAGGGAGGCTGCAGGGACCGTATCTGGAGCTGCTAGAGGTATGGCTCGGGGTGCCCGTGGTATGGGGCGACGATGCAGAGATGCTACTTTTGATGTGGATGAGGCTATGCAGTCGGCTATGCAGTCACTGAGTAGGAGCTTGAGCCGTGGGGGTGCCAGTTCGTCGGCAAGGGCGCCAAAGAGAACCCGTCATAAGATCACCGTTAAAGAGTCTGAGGAAGAGTCCGATGATGATGAGGAGACCGAGAGTGGCGATGAGGGTGCGCACAGTGCCGCTGATGATGATTCAGAGTAGACTGGGGAGGATGAGTGCCTGAACAATTTATTTTTAACATGTAACAACATTTAGCACGTATTTACAATCCTAGCTATTTTATCTACATTTTTTATGTTTTATTTTAGACTCGATCTTAGGTGTCGACTATTTACAAACAAATGTGTGCCCAAAGTGTTCCACTTGTCACTGGTGAATGTTGCTTTGTTGCTGTAGATTCTGAACTGATTGCAAGTTGAAGGCATTGAAATGCCTGGGCTGTTGCAGAACTGACAAGGGCTGTTCTGTCATCTGTCAAAGGCGCACGCGCCTGGAATAAGGCATGGGATGCGCGCGCATTTTAGATGTAGGGGCGGAGGCGCCCGCGTTTGGGCTGCTGATTTACAGCCCATTTCTTTCTGTACATGATTCTTCAACAGCTATAAATTTGAACCCATTTCGACCAGTTTGGTCACACAGCAATATTTTGCACTACTTCTCATCTCTTTAAGCCACAAATTCTTGTCAAGAATGGCTCCCATGACCTTCTATTTTGAGGTAAAAGTGTCCGTCCCGGAGGGTGAAAAGACAATACCCGTCCCTATTGTGAAGGCATGCCCGAGTGTCTTTGATCGTATGGGAAGGCCCAATGAGGTTGTTGTGGGACCTTCGAAGCCAATGGTTCATGTTGAAGCCCCTAGGCCACGTTATTTCCCTAAGAAGAAGAAGGGGAAAGGTAAGGGTACCTCTCCTTATGTGTGGAAACGCCCATACAAGGCTCCGGTTAAGGCTTCTCTTGACAAAGGCAAAGGGAAGGTTGTTGATGAAGCTCCATACCGTCCTAGCATCTTCTCTCATCTTGGCGGTTCTGAGAGTGCTCCGCCCCCGCCTAAGAAGGTCAAAGGTCATAGCAAGAAGCAATGGGTTCCCAAACCGAAGAAAGATTAGAAATTTCTTTTGTACCCCATGATTGCAATTAATAGACCACTTGTTAGGGTTTAATGTTTTATTGTCTTTTTATAGCTCAACATATCTGTTGTAATGGCAAGAATGATTTGAGAGATGAATAAAAATTGCATTTTGTTATGACATGATTGGGTAAAATTTATTTTTTAGACCGCACCAGAAGGTTGCCTACGTTCCTCTCGCAGAGAGGCTCAGGTCTCCGTAGTTCAAACAAATGAAGACCATTTTTTTTTTGTGTGCACCATGTTTTTTGCCTAGACCGCCCTTTCGGGTTTTTAATCTAGCGGGCTTATTTTTTGCATTTGCTCTAATTTTTTTCTAGGCCGCCCTTGCGAGTTTTCAACCTAGCGAGCTTTTTTTTTTAAATGGTATTCATTTGTTAAGCATAGAACTTCTTGAGCTTGTCGAGGTTGGCCTCCTTTGGCAATTGATCACCATCCAAGTCTACGAGTCGTACCGCACCGCCGCTTAATATCTTCTTGACCACGTAAGGACCGATCCATCGAGGTCCCCACTTCTCAAGGGGATTCATGGCATTGGGAGGATGTTGTCTTAGGACTAAATCTTCCACTTTGATATTTTGAGGATTCACTTTTTTGTTGAAAGCCTTTGCCATTCTTTGTTGATAAGCCCTTATCGTTCAAACGCTCTTAACCTCTTTTCATCGAGTAGGGCTAGTTGCTCGTATCGACTTTGCATCCAATCAATCTCATTAACTTGGTTCTTGAGTAAGACCCGTAGAGAAGGAACCTCGAGTTCGACTGGGAGTACGGCTTCAGAACCATAAACTAATGAGTATAGAGTTTCTCCCGTTGCTGACCGTATTGACGTGCTGTAGCCCCACAATGCTAGTGGTAATTTCTCGGGCCAATCCCTTCCTGTTGAAGCCATTTTCCGTATGATGACCTCGATTGTCTTGTTTGCTGCTTCGTCCGCTCCATTGGCTTGGGGGCGGTACGGGGATGACTTGTGCTTGGTAATCTTGTAGTTAACCAAAAGTGCATCCATTTCTTTCTCAAAGTGAGAACCATTATCGGAGATGATCTCATGAGGAATACCGTATCGGCACATGATGTTTTTTTTTCATGAATTCGGCCACTTTCTTGGCGTTGAGAACTCGGTAAGCTTGTGCCTCGACCCATTTCGTGAAGTAATCCATGGCCACTAGAATGAATGACTGTCCGTTGCTTCCCGTATGGTGGACTTTGCCGATGATATCTATGCCCCAACAAGAGAATGGCCAAGGTGTGGTCATGTTGTACAGTTGTGAAGGTGGAGCATGTTGCAAATTGGCATGGAATTGGCACTTGGCACATTTCTTGACTTTCTCGATGCAGTCTCATTCCATTGTAGTCCAATAGTAACCAATACGGAGTATCTTCTTGGCTAACATAATCCCATTCATGTGGGGTCCACACTCTCCCTCGTGGACTTCGTGCATGATTTCTTGAGCTTCGGTTTCATTTGCACATAAGAGATTGATCCTTGATGATGCCTCTTGTAGACTCGGTTCCCAATCAATACATATCTAGCGGCTAGATTTTGTAGTGCTATTCAAGTTTTCCCATTGCTGTTCTCGGGAAAGGTGCCGTTGTTGAGAAAATTCATGATGTCTGTATACCACGGGGGGTTGTCTAGGACGTCATTGACTTCAATGTTCATGCAGTATGCCGGACTGGTCCTTCTTGAAATTTTGAAGGGTTTCACCATTTTCCTTTAGGCATTTCAACCAATGAGGCTATGGTGGTTAAAGCATCGGCAAAGCAGTTCTTGTCACTCGGCAAATAATTGAACGTGATGTCTTGAAACTGTTCCACCAATTCCTCGAGGTGTTGACCATAATGTTGAAGGGTCGGGTCTTGGATTCGTCATTTACCCGATGTCTGATTGATAAGGAGGGGGGAGTCACCAAATACTTCTAGTTCTATGACATTTCTTTCTATCGCTGCTTCTAGCCCCGCTATGCATGCCTCATACTCGGCAATGTTGTTGGTAGCTTCGAATTCAAGATGGATTGCAATTGGAGTGTAGATGTCCTTTGGATCGACAAGCAACATTCCTATCCCATAACCATGTTTATTGGCGGCGCCATCGAAAAAGAGTTGCCACTTATTTTCCTCGATTGTAGTGCCAACCAAGTGCTCGTCGGGAAATTGTAAGTCTTCCCCCTTCACTTTGTCACACGGAAATTCAGCAAGCTGATCATTGAACACTTTCTCCCCTGATGGATTTGAGTGTGACGTAAGTGATATCATAGCCGGCGAGCATGAAGTACCACTTGGCTATCCTTGTTGACATGAAAGGCTTCTCGAAGATGTAGCGGAGCGGGTCCACTTTTGCTACTAGCTTGATCGGAAAGACTTCCATGTAATGTTTAAGCTTTGAGTGACCCAAACTAATGCTGCACATGACTTCTCCAAGACAGAGTAGTTCTTTTCACCTCCTTGAAATCGGCGACTGACAAAATAAATGGAATTCTCCTTTGTGGAGTCTTGTTGCAGTTGTGCTAGCATAACCCCTAGGGATTCATCATTCACTGTGAGGTAGAGCAAGAGAGGCTTCTCCTTGTGAGGTGGAACCAAAACTGGAGGGCATGTCAAGTAATGCTTCACTTGATCAAAAGTTTTTTGGCAAGCGTCAGTCCATTCTAGAGCCACATTCTTCTTAAGTAATTTGAAGATTGGCTCACACATGGAAGTAAGTTGGTGCACAAACCGACTGATGTACTGAAGTCTGCCCATGAAGCCTTTGATTTCTTTCTGTGTCTTGGGAGGAGGCATGTCAATGATTGCCTTGATTTTTGAGGGATCTGCTTCAATTCCTCTTTCAGTGACCATGTAGCCAAGAACCTTGCCTCGGATAACCCCAAAAGTGCATTTTGTGGGATTGAGCCTCATCTTGTGCTGTTGAAGCCTTTCAAAGAACTTCCGGAGGTCGATCAAATGTTGACCGTCGATCCCCTTTGAATGGATGATCACGTCGTCCACGTAGACCTCGATCTCTTTGTGAATCATGTCATGGAACAAGTCTGTCACGGCCCTTTGATAAGTAGCCCCAGCGTTCCTTAACCCAAATGGCATAACTGTGTACCAAAAGGTGCCCCCACAGTGTTATGAAAGTAGTCTTGTGTTGATCCTCCTCGGCCATGAGAATCTAATTGTACCCAGCGAAACCATCCACAAACGATCGGACCTCGTAGGTAGCAGTGGAGTCAACTAGCATATCGATGTTGGGTAGTGGAAAGTCATCCTTTGGAGAAGCTTTATTCAAATCCCGGAAGTCCACACATACACGGACCTTACCATTAGCCTTTCAGACTGTGACCACATTGGCTAACCATGTCGGATACTCAATAACTTTGATGAAGCCCACACTGAGAAGATTCTCTATCTCTTCTTTGACTTGTAAAGACCATTCTGGCTTGATCTTTCTGAGTTTCTGCTTTGTCGGCTTAGCGTCGTCTCTGATCGAAATTCTGTGCTCAGCGACCTTTCTGTCTAAACCCGGCATGTCTTTGTATGACCATGCAAATACATCCACGAACTCTTTGAGTAGTGCAGTCAATCTGTCCTTCTCTCCCCCCTTGAAGAAGCTTCTGATCTTGGTTTCTTTCGGCTTTTCATTGGTACCCAGATTAACAACATACAATTCTTCGTCAGCCCCTGGGCCATTTTCACCACGACTACGGACCTGTTGAGCAAGTTCATTTAAGTATGTTGTGTTTTTGTGGTCTATTTCATCATTATTTGAATCGTTATTAACTATTTCATTAGATTCATTATTAGTTAATTCATCATTCATGATGTTTGCAATCTCGGGGTACTCGGAAAGATCAATTTTTTCATTAACAAAGAAAGGGAACACACGCTCGGCTATGGCTTCCATATCCTCTTGGGTGAGGGTATCGGAAACACTCTCGGACTCGAAAGTGAAGGTGAACAAGTCTTTCTTTGTGGCCTTGCGCGGAATGCAACCCATCTTCTCGACCAAGAATTCCTCGGATACCACGGGTCCCTTCGTAGAATACAAGTTGTTGATTGGCTCGGAGCTTGGCTGGATCTCGCTGATAGTCTCCCTTCTCGTGTCGGTGTCATAGATGCATTTACTTGGCACTCGTCCATGATGGCGAGTTCTTCGAACATGGAGGCTAAATCCGTCAATTTTTCCCCCACGGTAATCTCTGTCTTGGACTTTATGGTCACTTTCTTCCCCCACCATTCTCGGGGCGGCATGGGAGTTGGTTCCCTTTCAGATTTCTGAATCTCACAGTCGGTAAAGATTTCGAGACTGGGCTTTCTGACGCCCTTGCTATTGACCCATGGCTCGGGAAAGATTACGTACGAAACATCTTCTCTTCGAGCTCGGGCCTTTTCAGTGTCTTGCGATAAGGTCTCAAATTGGGAATCTCATGATGACGGCCTTCTCTTCGAGCTCGGGCCTTTTCATTCTTGCCGGCTTGCTCGTATTTCAAGTCATCTTTGGAAGGCTCATATCCCAGACCGAACGTGTTCTTAACAAAAAGAACCTCCACGGGTTGCATTCTACCCTGTTGGTATTTCCCTAGGCCTAGACCGGGAAAGTAATTCATATTCCTCATCATATGGAGGACTTTGTGGTTGCCGAGGGTCCATGATCCGTTTCCCCCTTGTTCATCGATTGCGTTGATTGAGCACCTGACAGGGTAAAGTCTTCTAAACCGTGTTGAACTTGGTGGAGGGGTTCCCCCTTTCTGTGGATAGTGACGTTTTCTGCCATGACGGTCACTATTTCATCCCTATTTCTGAACTTCACACACTGATGGAGAGTCGAAGGAACGGCATTAGAACGGTGTATCCACGGTCGGCCCAAGAGCAAATTGAATGAGGAAGGTACATCGAGCACTTGGAATGGGACGGACATGACCATGCTCCCAAACTCAATGTCTATTTCCACCATACCCATGACTGTGCAGGCGGTGCTATCGTAACCTCGGATCACTTGAGTAGAAAGGCTTTAAGTCTGAATTCTTAAGCCCCAGCATTCCCATGATTCGGCCGGGCATCAAGTTGAGTGCGGAACCACCGTCAACCAAGACTCTTGAAATAGGTCTCCCCCTTGCTCTCAGTTTGAGATAGATGGCCTCATTGTGATCGGACCCAAATGGTGGAAGGTCCATGTCAGCAAAAGTGATGACATTGCCAAAATGAATGTGGCCTATCATTGCAGTAAGGTCCTCTGGAGTTGTATCCGTAGAGACTGATGTGTCGTCGAGATTACTGATGAAAAGATCTCGATGCTTCTTTGAGGATGCAATGAGGTCCCAAATAGAGATGTTGGCTTGAGTCTTCTTGAGTTGTATCAACAAAGGATATTCGGGAGTGTCGCGAGCTTGCGATCTTTGAGAAGAGGTGCTTGGTGCAGAAGTAGTGGGGTTGCTTGCTATGACTCGTCCGGATCGAGTTAGACGTTCCCATCTTGCCTCTTTTTCCTATTCTCTAATACTTCCCTCATTACCTCATCGTAAGTCACAACGTAACAGTAATTATCAAATTTATTTATCTTATTGGAGCCCTCATTCACAATTGGGATTGAATGAGCGGTCTCCTCAAACTCTCCTATCTCTATTACATTGACATCGTCACCACTAGGCACTATGAACTCTTTCTTGTCTATGAGATCTTGGATGACATTGCGGAGGATAAAGCATTCCTCGGTGGTGTGGCCACTATGTTGGTGGTAGCCACAATATTTGTGATGAGCATGATTAGCATTGATCGACTTGGGTTGATACCCTTGTATAGGTGTGATTTGGCCCTTTGCTTTGAGAACTTCGAAGGCCTCGGTTTGAGTCATGCCTTGGAGAGGAGTGTAGACACGGTCATTTTGAGATCTCTTGCCTTGAGGTGGAGGAACCCTTTTGTAATTCCCCTTGTCGGTAGTGACGGTATTGACCGAAGCCTCTTTGGTGGAGTTAGAGGCGGCTTTGTAACAGAAGCTAGGAGCACTTTTCTTGATCTCCTTGAGAAACTCATCCATTCGGATCCCTGCCTCATACATTTGAGATAAATCCGCATAGCAATCCCCACTTAGGTGGGTGCGAAGATCAATCTTTAGACACTTGAGAAATATGTCCATTTCCTCCTTGGTATTAGGCCTCTCGACAATTTCGGCAAGCTTGTCATTCCACCTTCTCGTGAAGTCTATAAAGGACTCATTGCCCCTTTGAGTAGTGTTCTCGAGCTCTTTCTTGGTCGGGCGGTGAGTGGTATTGCCTTGGTATTGACTTTTGAAGGCGAGTATGGCGGCGTCCCAATCAAGACGAACTGTGAGCGGGAGAGTTGCATACTAATCTTTTGTCTCCCCCTCGAGAGTAAGAGGGAAGCATTGTGCCATGACTTTAGGAGAAATCTTCTTTGGAACCATAGCCCATATGTAGGTCTCGATGTGTGCCATGGGGCAAGAGTTGCCCTTTAACTTGCTTATGTCGGGCATCTTGAACTTGTCGGGAAGAGAAGCCATTGTGTTCATGAGAATGGATGATTGATAAAGGCTTTTTTCGGAGCCTTTCCCCAAGTTGAGGCCATTGAAACGTTGATCTATGTAGGCCATGATTGAATCAACCATCTTGTACTCATTGTTTTCGGTGCTCGGTTCCCCCATTTTCTTGGGGTGGGCATTGACATAAGGACTCTCGAATAAGCCTTGGGTCCATTCGGACTTGTCATTGTCTTTCTTGTCTTTCCCCTTGGCAAGCTTGGTGAGCTTTTCTTTCATTTGCTGCATCTTGGCCTCGTGATCCTCTCTTTGGTTGTCGAGGTGAGATTGCCAAAGATCATCTTTATTTTGGGCCTCCTTATTAAGAGTGGAGACTTGATCTTTGAGCACTTGGACCATGGCTGAAAGTTGCTCGAGAGACATGGTGTTGTTGCTGCCGGTCATGGTTGTTGTTGGAGATGTTGGGGTAATCTCTTCACGAACTAACCGATTCGCTGAATCCCGGTAGACTCTGTAAGTACCAATTGGACCTATATTGCAGAAGAGGCCCTTGTCAGTCTTGAGTAACACTTTCGGTCCATGAAGAGGTTTAGAACACACAGTGGGCACACGACTCAAACCATATAAGAAAAAGACTTTTTTTTTTTTTTTTTTATAAGTCGGAGGGATGGGGTCCCTTTTGAGTTTCTAAGGAAATAATGGAATCGTCACACTAGTATATCGACCTTCTCACGGTCCCATATACTCATCGGATTCCATCACGCTTGTGAATCCTACACATCTCGGGATTAAACTAAATTAATGTAGTAAAGCTTACATGCGGGGACGGATTTTTATTTTCATCCATAATAACCACTTGGGGACGGTTTTTATTTCGTCCATGATAACCACTTGGCATGTATGTTTTGAAGACATTAGTTTAGGGAAATCTCGGCACATGAAAACCGACTTAGTCACGGAGTGTTAGACCTTAAATAGAATTGTGTTGGCTTATGCTCGGCTAATGAGAAGCATAAGGTCATCCCCGGCATGTAGTCATGAACTACGCCATGGGTTGAGGTTTACCGCTTCGAAAGAGTCAATGTCGGGTGGAGCTTGAAACTTCCTAGGACGGGCCTCGACGGGTTTGGGGTTATGAACTTGTACGACTCGATAGTGAGCAATTTATAGGAATTTGTGCACGTAGTGTGAGGTCCAACACGTGACAAAACATTTTTTACTTTTTTTTTAATGAAAGAAAAGAAAATAAGCACGTAATTACAACTCTCGAATCACCCGTGTGACCGATAAAAAACACAAAACAAACCAGTTTAAGAGGTCTAAATCAGTCCTTGATGCAGGCAACTGTGCCCACACCCCAATCATTCTGCTCTGAAGCTGTTCCTGTTCTGGAAAACCACCCAGAAGCGCGTGCCTCTGGCTTGTGTTGTGGGATGCGCGCGCATGGCCCAAAGTCTGTGGGAGGCGCCCGCTTCTGGGCAAACCTGTCAGATTGTCAGACTTTGGACTCAGGGGATTGCCCTGGTCCTGAATATACATTGTAACCCCTGCAGAAATGATTAGCGTAGAAAAAAGAAGAAGAATAGGAAGAACATATGGGAGGCGGGTGATTCTGGTATTTGGTGTGGGACGCGCACGCCTTAGGCCAAGAAGGCTAGAGGCGCACGCTTCCCCCCATCAGAGACCAGAATGCCCAGAAAAATATAGACTTTGAACAGAAATGCAAGTTTAACCCTCAAACATCCCCAGCAGAGTCGCCACTGTAGATACCTCGGGAGAGGGCACGGCTGGGCTAGAGCGCATGTGTCATTCCTAGGATGTCTATTTGTGTTTTAATGTGTTTAGAGTCGCCACCTATTTTTTAGAGGAACATAAGAAAAACCTAATATTTATAGCCTAAGTTTGATTACGAAAACAAAGATTCTTGTTATGAGGTTCGGGCGTTAGGTTATGAGATGGGAAGTACTTAAACACCCATCTCGCCCGACTAATGTCAGTCTTGCTTGATCAAAGTCTACAAAAAAGATATAATGTTCTTCCTATTCTTAATAATAAAAGGGGTTTTGAAAGGTGTTTTGGAATGTAGGGAGATGGCTCCTTGACCAACTTCAATGAAGTGAAGTAGTCTTTGGTGTCATTTCCCAAAATGATTTGGGTGATTGCACGTTTTATAAAATAAAAGAGGAAAAAAGAGATGAAGTAGAGAAGAAGAAGAGAAATGGAGTTTTACCTAAATTTCAAGTGACTTCAAACACTTCTTGATGAATTACTTTGGAAAATACCTTAGAAATGATTTGTGTATAGTTTTTGTAAGTAGAATTTTCGGTCATTTGAAAAGGTGGATTAGGAGGGTTTTTATAGTTGAAAACAAAGTGTTTTTGGTGCCAAAACTCAGTCACCAAGAAATCTTTCCCGGGCAAATCATGTAAAAATGAGCAAGGGAGAGATTCTTGGACAGAAATCTGTAACCGTCGCCCAGAGGCGCGCGCTTCCTACCTCGGGGGCGGAAGGCGCGCACGTCTGGCTCCTATGGTCGGAGGCGCGTGACTCAGAAATGGCCTTTTTGACAGAATGGACTAGAATGTCAGCCCTGTTATTCAGTTTAGTCCTTGGACTTAACGAAGTCAGTCAGGAACTTAACAGAAGTAACAGAAACTAACAAAAAACACATAAAAAGGGAAAAACACAAGATCAACCGTGCAATCGGGGTGAGCGGTCCAAGGCGGGGTGTCTACACACTTATACCCGAAGTCATCCCCACCATAACCAATAAACGTACACTTTACAGATTTAGCATCTTATTTAGTTCTATCAGCAGAATCAATATGAACATATGAAACGCAGCCAAATATGCGAAGAAAAGACAAATTTACCTGCTTGCCACTCCATGCTTCCTCTGGAATTTCATTCCCCAATGGTACTTATGGTGCCCTATTGATCAAGAAAGCTGCCGTGCCAACTTTATATGCCCAAAACGTCTTCGGAAGTCCACACTTCAATCTCATACTTCTAGCCCGCTCGTTCAAAGTCTTGTTCATCCTCTCTGCAACCCCGTTGTGTTGAGGTGTGCCCTTTGGTGTCTTCACCATACGAATACCATTCGCTGCAAAATATTCCTTGAACTCCCCAAGCTCATACTCCCCACCATTGTCAGACCTCAAGCTTTTGAGCTTAAGACCCGTCTGATTCTCCACCAAGGCCTTCCATTTCTTAAACACCTCGAATGCCTCATCTTTGTGTTTCAAGAAATAAACCTAGACCTTCCTTGTCGAATCATCAATAAACGACACGTAGTATGACGCACCACCTAGAGAAGTTACTGGGTCGGCCCCCACAAATCCGTGTGGACCAATTCTAACTTTGCTTCCCTCAAATCCCTACCTGTCCTCGAGAAGTTGCTTCTCGCCTGTTTGCCAAACGCACAATCTTCGCAGATCCCCACGTTGACTGTCTTCAAACCCGGTAGTAATCTCTTTGAGCAAAGTACTTTCATCCCCTTCTCACTCATGTGACCCAATCGACAGTGCCACAAATCCGTATCACCCTTTGATGACGCCACCGCGATACTATCCTTGGTGTTATTCACCAAATACAATGTCCCCTCTTTATTACCCCGAGCGATCTCTGAATCCTCCTTGGTAATAACCTAGTTCCTGCAGCCAAAAGTTACCTTGTAACCTTCTTCATCAAGCTGCCCAACTGATAACAGGTTCTTTTTCAAACCCGGAATGTGTCTGATCCCGTGTAGATGTAAGACCTTCCCGTCCGATGCTCCTATTCTGACATCCCCCTTCCCCTTGATTTCCAAAGGCTCGCCATCCGCCAGATAGACCTTTCCGAAATCACCGGAAGTATAATTTTCCATCTTCTTTGCATGCCCTCATGAGTGGAATGATGCCCCCGAATCCAGAACCCATGATTCTAGCTCACAACTAACACTTAGAACCAGTACATCTTCACCCCCAGTACCACATTCACCGATTTATCCCCTCGCATGGGACAATCCTTCTTGTAGTGTCCTAACTCCTTACAATGATATCACTGAACTGATCCCTTGGGAACCCTTGGTACGTTCTTGTTCTCCTTAGGCCTGTACTCACCACCTCCTATGTTTTCCTTTGATTCGGTTCTCCCCTTGTTGCTAGCACCCGGCTTTCCCCTGCTAGTTGTAGCTAAAGCCGATCCCGAAGTAGATGGTGTCCCCAACTTCTTCATACGATTTTCCTCGCCTAAAAGAAAGTCCTTAACATCATCATACTTCAATTTATTCTTACCTGCTGAAGCATTTAACGCCGTCACCGTTCCGCTCCAACTTCTTGGTAAGGATGCTAGCAATTGACAAGCATGAACCTCATCCCCAAATGTAATATCCAGCGCCTCCAATGAGTCTATAACATCCATAAACTCATCGATGTGCTTGGCTAAGGATCCTCCCTCTTGCATCTTGAGATTACCCATCTTGCGTATCAAATCAACCTTATTTGCAGAAGATAGAGTTTCAAATCTCTCAGTAAGATAATCCAATAGCTCCTTGGTGGTTTTTGCCTTCTTGGTAGTCTTCGCGATCCACTTTGACAAAGTAGATCTAACCACCCCTAGGGCTTTCCGATCCATAAGATCCCAATCTTCCTGATTTCGCTTTTCGGCTTGACTCCTTTTAGAGGCATGTAGAGATCCTTATTATTCAAGAGATCCTCTATTTGCATCCTCCAAAACCCATAGTCAGACCCATCGAATTTCTCCACCGCTTGTTTATCCTTGCCCATTCTTGATTGCTTGATAAACCCGGATCGTTAACCCGGAGCTCTGATACCAGTTGTTGTGGAAAATCCCTCCCAACACCCAAGCAAATAGCAAGAATCACCGCACCACAAATAAGCACAAGAAATAAAGAAACAAAGCAAAAGACAAAAGAACACAAGAAATTGTTTACCCAGTTCGTCAATATGTTTGACTACGTCTGGGAGCACTACCAAGCCAGGATCTTGCACTATAATATGTTAAATCTGAGTTAGAATGAGTATGGGGGTGGAACTTTGTTTATATACATAACCTAGAATAAGACCAAACCCTAGTCTAATTAGAAATCCCGAAATTCAGCATATTCCCGTCCAGCGCTGCACGGCCGCTCTAGCTCCCATGCTCGCCCGAGTCACTTGATTAGCTCGGCCGAGCACAATTCATCAGAATGTGTGTTTCTACCCGGTTAACGCACGGCCGCTCCCCAGCCTTGACTCGCCCGAGCAGCACGGCCGAGTCCTTTACCCGGATCGGCCGCTCCTCGCCTGCTCTGCGACTTTTCTGATTTCTTATATTTAGATCACTAGTTCCCGGTTTATCTCTATTCCAACAGTTAGATTCCAAACCGTATCCAAATTGTGGCTTTCTATTGTTTCTAATCATAGATTTCGCCAATTTCATGCTCGCCGACGACCCAGAGATTCTGTAGCGGCTCTACACTTCAAAATGTTTAGATCCGATACTTACAAACTCCTTCCCATCAACATCAACCTTAATCCAATTGCAAAAATTTCTCCTTTATTTTTTCCCTATAAACATTTGTCACTTGACTCTCGTCCGCGATGGTGTAAATCATCATGCAATGGATTACTACTTTAGCTTTTGATCCTTCTGAATCACTTGATTATAAAGTCATACTTTTGTGTACGCAACAAATTTCACCCTGGAATATTGAACTGGAGATTTACTCATCTGCAACAGGCCAATGCACATCACTGGTATGTTCTAGTATTAATTTATATGCCGATTTTAATTATAGTGAAAATCGGGGCATTTTTTGCAGTGGTGCAGTTCATTGGCTATGGAAGGATTCTACTTCAATTGTTTATTTCAATGTTCATACCGAGTGTATAAACCAACTGCCGACCCCACCGTCAGGAGGTAGTATTCGTTACTTTGGAGAATCTCAAGGCCATCTTCATGGAACAATTTAACCCTGAATGCCATACTCATATTTAGAAGAAGAATGAGGAAGGAGATGAAGGCGGAAGCGATGATTACCTGTTGAATCCATATTAATAATTTGAAGGGAGAACTTTTAGATGAAGAAGAAGATGTAGGAAAATGGATCTTCTAAATGATGAATGCCCTTTAGTTTCTCAAACACTTCTAGACAATAATGAAGAGAATAATAAGAGAGAAAGTAAAGTAAAAGTAGTCTTGAAAGGGTTGATGGAAGACCCTTTATATAGTAGACTTGGTGGCATTTCATTTAGGGACCACACCTATTCATTTCTTAAGCAATGTTAATTTACCATTTTGCCCATCATAAATAGGTAAATTACATTTCAGGGATTCTACACATTGACTAGGTTTGACTATACTTTATATTAATATTATAGTCATGATTTTATTAATGAAAGTCTAAATAACTTGTATTGCAAGCCATCTTGTTCCAACAATCTCCCACTTGGGTTGCAAACAAGTTCTTCCTTTTAAATCATAAGTATAACATAAATGACAACCCTAATGTGCACTTTGTTGTCATCTATAACAATCTCGTCCATTAGTCTTTTAAGTATAGGACTAAAGGGGCAGTCGTTGTAATTGATTCGCAACTAAACCCACTATAATCACAAATACAAATCTAACTAAATGACATAGATCAAAAGTATAGATGTGTAGCATGGAATCATAATGAATATATACATATTCTTCCAACTAGTCCAACTTTACCAAATGAGATCAAAATAATAGAACAATTAATGAAGTACAACACAAAACTCCCACTAAATTAAATATTATCAAATTTTTACACCCATATGAGCAACATGCTCGTGAAACACTAAAGATGATAACGTTTCATAAATGGATCCGTTAAATTATAGAGTGTTCTAATAAGTTGTATTTCTCTGTTCATTTTGTACTCTTTTCTTTATAACAAGATATTTAATGTCTAAATCCATAAACCTTTTGTTAGAGTACGGAACTGCTACCTGATAGTCATATCTTAATTGGTCTTTCGACACTTGTTTTGACAAATCACAGTCCATTAAAACTTATGTAGCCATGTAATTTTAACAAATATCGGAATACCAAATGATCTCAAGATTATCCGATTAAAAATAGGCATGTAGATCTTTGTGTTTTGTAAATACTATATCATTCTTTTGGCTACTACTTAATGTTCTTTATAGATTGCTTTGGTATTGACCAAGCATCCCAACATTGAATACAAGACTTACGCATTTATTAAGCTTTCTTACTGCTGATGCAAAGAGGGATATTTCTATACACTTGGATTCATAATTAACTTTAGGACACTGTTTGAGACTAAGCATGTATCCTTTAAAATTAGAGGTGTCAAGTGGTTTATAGTTTTGCATGCTATACCTTTTGTAATACCTTTTCTATATAGGCCTTTTATGATAATCCCAAAATACTCCGTGAATACTCTCAGTGAACTTGGATTCCTAATACAAAAAGATTGTTGTTCAAATATATGTTTAGGACATAGAATTGCTTAATCCCAATCATAGCTATCACTTAGGATCCCTCAATTTTATTAGAACCTTTGTAAGGTACTCTTAGGATTCTTGGTGACCAGCACATGTGTATTCCAACTCTTCAAACAAGGCAAACCAGCAAGAGGAAGCAAATCAGCAGACCAGTAAACTAGTTGCCGATCAACTTGATAAACAAGTTGCCGATCAACTTCATTCTCAACTTGCCGATAAAGAAAGATAGTCTGTACTGTCAGTCAGGTTACATCGTTTCACCTTAAAGTCAACCTTGCTGATTGTCCCTGTCCTTTCTTACTGTTTTATGTAAAAGTAGTTTACCTGCTCTGTAATGATTGCTGCGCCGTCTGACACATAGCTACTTTTAGCTATACTCTGTCTCTACTTTTTGCAGGTAACCGGTTGAGACAAAGTGGTCCTTACCCATCAGACTTTTGCGAGCATGCGTGTACCACATATCTTCGCCATTAATGCCAAAGATACCGCATTTAATGCTCCTCAACTACCCAGCTGGATATTCAAATTGCAAGCCTTCTTCTACAAGACTCAAGACATTTACTCCTCTTATAAATAGTGGACTTGGAGCATTGAAGAAGGTTGGTGAAAATAGAACATTGAAGAGAGTTGAATGTTTTTGAGTATTCATTAAAGACTCAAACATTCTGTGTCCATATAATCATTAGATCATTTAATAGGACATACACTTGTGCACCAACTTAAACAACATTGTTAGTATTCCCGAACTAGATCATATAAGGAATACGTTGTTGAAGTTATTCACACACCCACCTGAGTGAGATAAGTTCTCTTGAACTTGCCGCTCAAATACACTTGGTCAGAATTGTTTTATGATCCATTAAAATTTCTAGAACTTAGTCTTTGTATACCGGCAAAGCTGTGCTTGTAATAGACTAGAAAAATCTAATAGTACTCTTAACCCAAATCCAAGTTCTGACCAAACTTGGTAGAGGACGTAGCAGTATTTACACTGTGAACCTCTCCAAATCTTTGTGTCTCTGTTGCTTGCCTTATCATTGCCGGTTGGAATTCTATCACCGGCAGATTGCATATGCTTATACTGATTCATTGTAATTTCCATTGACCAATCTCTTGAAACTGCATTGAACTTTTAGAAACAACTTTGTGTCTAAACTAAGCTCTGAAAATCTTTTATACACTGATTTTGTGTGAGTTAAAACTAAGTCATATTTACCCGCTGCGCTTACTGATAATAGTTTGCAAACTGATAAGTGACTTTGCATTTAAAAGTGTTTCTTTGTAAAAGTTTTAAAAAGTCTATTCACCCCCCCTAGCCTATTTTCCTACCAATTGGGCCTAACAATTGGTATCAGAGCTTGGAATTTTGAAAGAAATTTCCAAGCTTTGCAGCTTGTATTGCCGATACCATGGCAGGAAAAATCATGCAGTCATTTAACATCACTACCATACCGTTGTTAAATGTCAACGAGTTTGGTGTCTGGAAATCTCGTATGATAAAGTATATGAACTCAATCGATGATCGGTTGATGAAGGTCATAGAAGGTGGTCCAATCATTCCTTTAAAAGTCTAACCACCTATAGACCTATTCCCTCCACTCCGCTGACACAACATGCTGATCGTGACACTGAACAAGAAACTCATGTTCAGATTGAAGAAACCTTGGTCGAGAAACCAAGAGAGGAATGGACTGAGGACGACAAACTTTTAGCTGCCCTAGATGGAAAAGCATGCCACATTATTTCTTGTGGTTTGGACGACAAGCAATATAAACTCATTGACTTGTGCTCCACAGCTCAAGAATGCTGGAACAAGCTCCTTGCATACTTTGAAGTTGATGAGCAGGTAAAGGACAACAGACTCTACGATTGTATCGCTGAGTTTGAATCCTTCAAGAAACAAGATGGTGAATCACTAAGGAGTGCCTACGACAGATTCTGCGAGGTAAGTAATTTATGTGCTTCATTAGGAAAGATTTATACTATGAAAGACCTGAATATTAGTTTTCTAAGTTCTTTGGGAAATGAGTATCATACCAAGGTCACCGCTGTTAGAGAAGTGAGAGACTTGAACAAGACTTCTATTCAGAATCTTGTATCTAGTCTATTTCTGTATGAGAGAGAACTGCAAAAACTTAACGTTCTCGATAAAAATTTCAAAAACTTGTCTCTATCAGCTCAGTCATAGATATCCTTCCCTTCAAACAAATTCCCTCCTATAGATCCCCATCCTATACCCTGCAGCTCCAAAACCCCTGCAACTACCTCAGAACAGCCTATGGAAGAAGACGAATTTGCCGCCTTCGCTAGGAACTACAAAAGGTTTAAGGACTTCAAAAGGATGCAGAAAGGAAACTACCAGCAACCAAAATCATTCACACCAACTTTTCAAAAACCAGCGAGTTACAACAAACCATCAACAAGTGCTACCGACGGAAAGAACAACAAAGGTGATCTTGTTTGCTTCAACTACAGAAAACCTGGTCACTTTGCTTCTAAATGTCCTCAACCAAAATATGAGTATGTGAGGAAGTCATTCAACAAGAGACATCCCAAGTCTCGAAGATTTGTTGCCGATGAAAGCACAGAAAAGGCCTTGCCGGTTTGGTGTGAAACTGACTCAGATGAAGATGATGATGAAGATGAAGATGCCGATGTAAGCTTTGTCACCCTAGACTTGGAAGATACCGATACATCCACATTGCCGACTCCAGTCTACCGAGATCCATCTCCTCCAAGATCTCCAGTCAGAGAAGAAGCTACTGGAAGACCTCAACCACACTTCAAAGAGATTAGTGTCAAAGCAGAGAACCCAAATGGATACAGAGTTCACCAAGTGGGAACCTCTCTCTATGGTCAGTATAACTCTATTCAATTCACTGCCATCAAACCTAAACCCTTACCAATGACCAGAAAATTCTCATTCACCGAGCATCCTAGCATTGCCAAAAGCTTATCTAAACCCATCTCTTCTCTACCTGACTTCTCTCCCAAACCTATTCCCGCTGCCCCCAAAATTTTAGCTGATCCCTTTCCTGAAATATCCAAAGCTGAAATGGTAGAGACAATGGATGAACTTTTTACTGATCATGAGAAGCTGAGTAGCGTTCATAAAGTGATGGCTGCTGATTTCAATAGAATTTCTGCAGAGAATGACTTGCTTGTGTCTGAACTTAATGTTCTCAAAGGACATGAACTTGAGTCTGTTCTTCTAAAGAAAGAAAACCTGGATCTCAAAAGCCAAGTAGCAGTATTGATAGCTCAGATCGAAGATCTTGTGAAAAGAAACAATCATCTCTCAAGGATTGTTGATTCTTACACAAAATCTAGAGTTGCTGTTGAAACAATCCTACAGACCCAAATGTCATATAAGGACCAATCTGGGTTAGGATTTGATTCCAGCAGCAGTAGCTCTACTAAAACTTGTGCGCCCGAGAAAAAGGATGAGAAAGTTGAATGTAGTCCTGTTAACTCAGTGCATAAGGATGCCAAGACAATATACAGTGCTGTGGCAATGAAGTATCCTAAGAACCAGAACAAAAGGAATGATAAGCACAAACAAAGACATGTTAAGGTTGTCGATACTGAGTCTGCCGATAACGGTATTCTTGGCGAATACATCAGCAGAGCTAGTACTGCCGATCTAACCACATCTGCTGCCGATGGACAAGTACCTAAAAAGGTAACTGCCAAAGGTAAATAGAATGGAAAGAAAGGCAACACTAGCACCTTTAAACCTACTAAGTTTGTGCCTGCTCAATTCCATAGTTCTGCCGATGCACTGACTAAACAGAATGACGTTCTACCGACTCCACAGCCTATCAATCAAGTGAGATGTTCAAATTGTTCTGATTATGGTCACAAGGCTCATGAATGCCTCTTGAAGCACCTATCTGGACCCACTGAGGTTACATCCTCTAGTGGCGGCCAGATGTGGTTGCCAAAGAGGAACTAACCCTCGGACCCAAGAATAAGGGGGACCATAAGCATACCGTTTTATTTTAGGAATGCATCATGGCCTCAACTGGTGCAAGCAAGGATTTGTGGATTCTAGATAGTGGCTGTTCAAGGCACATGACAGGATTTACAGATCTACTTGCCGATATCTCAGAAGCATCAGATCCCCCAGTGGTTTTCGGTGATAATGCCAGAGGAAAAATCATCGGTATAGGTACCATCAAGAGAGGTGCAGTTACTGTACTGAAGGTCTCTCTTGTGGATGGTCTGAAACATAACCTTCTATCTATATCACAATTCTGTGATAAAGGAATGCAATGTGTATTTACTACTTCCAGTTGCTATGTGAAAGACATTGCTTCCAATGAAACTCTTCTCACTGCCAAAATAAAAGGTAACATTTATGCAGTAGACTTAAGTGCTATTACTGGTCTTGCTAATGTTTGTTTTGTAGCTAAGAACATCAGTGAGAACTCATAGCTATGGCACAAGAGACTCAGTCACTTGAACCTCAAATATCTATCAAAGCTTGCCGGTTTAAATCTGGTTACCGGTCTGCCTCAAGTGTCTGCTGATCAAGCAAAGAAATGCAAGGCCTGCCAGCTTGGAAAACAGCATAAATCATCCTTCCGAAGCAAGCCCTGCATGTCAACATCTAAATGCCTCCAAATGCTACATATGGATCTATTTGGCCCCACAACTACAGCAAGTATTGGGGGAAGTAGATATACCTTGGTTGTAGTGGATGATTTCTCTAGATATACTTGGGTGGAAACCTTCAGTCACAAAGATGACACATATGCCGTTGCTACCAAGTTATTCAGACTACTACAGACCCAGAAGGAGAGCGATATCATGAGATCAGACAACGGCACTGAATTCAAGAACAATGGTATTGCTCAGTACTGTGATGATCATGGCATAGACCACAACTTTTCAGCTGCCGGTACACCACAACAAAATGGTGTTGTTGAGAGAAAGAACAGAACTCTCATTGAAGCTGGTAAGACTATGATTGCTGAAGCTAGGCTGCCAAAATATTTTTGGACTGAAGCCATCAATACCGCTTGCTTCACCCAGAACAGATCTCTCATCAACAAATTCCATAACAAGACTCCTTATGAACTCTGGAGAGGCAGAACTCCCAACATTGGATTCTTTTAAAATATTCGGCTGCAAATGTTACGTGCTTTACAACGGTAAAGAGCACAGAGGTAAATTTGATGAGAAAGCTGATGAAGGAATCTTTGTTGGATACGCTAAACACAGTAAGGCCTTTCGAGTTTTTAATAAGAAACTTTTGAAAATTGTTGAATCTGTTCATGTAACCTTTGATGAATTTGATTTGTTAGAGTCTGACAAGGCTCCAAATAGTACTAATGCTTCTAGTGCTCATGAGACAGGTGAATCCAGTAATTCTAACCCTGCAGGTCAAGTACCAGCTGCTGATCCAGTCATTTCAGTAGAAGAACCAGCAGATACTCACTATTTCCCATCATCGGCAGAACATGATCTTACCGATAACTTTCATAATCCATTTACCGATGCAAATTCTGCTGATCATCCTGAAGACAGATCTAGCCCTCAACCAATTTCTGTTATAAGACCCTTCCCAACAAGCTCTTAATCTAATCCACCTCACACCCAGAACTCTAATTCTCCTTCTCCATCTGATGATCTTGATCCTCCTCTAGAATCACTCCAACAAGATACAGTCAGACAAGATGTGCCGAGAGAAGTTAGAACAGTTCGTGATCATCCATTAGAAAATGTGATTGGTGATGTCTTTGGACCAAGATTGACAAGAAACCTTAGTAGAGCATTCGCCGAGAGTCTCTTCTCATCTGCTATGGTTTCCAATATAGAACCAAAGAAGACTGAAGAAGCTCTTGCTGATCCTGGCTAGGTGGAAGCTATGCAGGAGGAGCTAAATCAGTTTGAAAGATGTAATGTGTGGGAACTAGTGCCAAGACCATCATCTCAACAAGTGATCGGTACAAAATGGGTCTACAGGAATAAATTGGATGAAGCTGGGAATATTATTAGAAACAAAGCAAGGTTAGTTTCTAAAGGCTACCGACAAGAAGAATGAATTGACTACGATGAGACATTCGCTCCTGTTGCAAGATTGGAAGCTATAAGACTTTTCCTAGCCTATACTGCCTTCAAAGAATTCAAGTTATATCAAATGGACGTGAAAAGTGCCTTCCTAAATGGAGAACTCCAAGAACTTGTGTATGTTGAACAACCACCAGGTTTTGAAGACTCCAAGAAGCCTAATCATGTCTACCGATTGAAGAAAGCTCTCTACGGCCTAAAGCAAGCTCCAAGGGCATGGTATGAAACCCTTTCTAAGTTCTTACTTAGTGATGGCTTAGGTTTCACTCGAGGTAAAATCGATACTACTTTATTTGTTGCCAAGCACAAGGGTCATTCATTGTTTGTTAAAATATATGTCGATGATATTATTTTTGGTTCTACTAATGAATCACTTTGCAAGAGATTTGAGAAGCTAATGCAGAGCAAGTTCGAGATGAGCATGATGGGTGAACTAACATATTTCCTTGGACTTCAAGTCAAGCAATCCAATGAGGGAATTTTCATCAGTCAAGCCAAGTACGCAAAAGAATTAATCAAGAAGTTTGGCTTTGACAATGCTCACTCTCAAAGCACACCTATGGGCACTAACATTCACTTAGATAAGGATGAGTCTGGTAAGAAAGTAGATATGACACTCTACCGAGGTATGATCGGCTCACTCCTTTATCTTACTGCCAGTAGACCAGATATTATGTTTGCTGTTTGTGTTTGTGCCAGGTTTCAAGCTGACCCTAGGGAATCCCATCTGCAAGCTGTTAAACGTATCATTAAATATCTATGTGGCACTGCTAACCTTGGATTATGGTATGCTAGAGATTCATCTTTTAATCTAATAGGTTATTCAGATGCAGACTTTGCAGCTTGTAGGGTGACCAGAAAAAGTACTAGTGGAACTTGCCAATTTCTTGGTGATAGATTGGTGTCTTGGTCCTGTAAGAAGTAAGCATCAATTTCCACTTCTACTACTGAAGCTGAGTACATAGCTGCCGGCAATTGCTGTTCACAGATCCTTTGGATGAAGCAGCAGCTTGTTGACTATGAAGTTCCATCTCAAGTTTGTCCCAAATCAATCTGCTATCTCAGTTTCCAACAACCCAGTCATGCATTCCAAAACCAAGCACATAGACATCAAGTATCACTTCCTGAAGGAACATGTTGAAAAGGGAAACGTGGTGCTGCTCAAAGTTCATACCGACTACCAAAGAGCAGACATACTGACAAAACCCTTAGATCAGAAAAGATTTGAATTCCTCAGAGGTGAACTAGGTATGATTGATTATTATGGTTAAAATTGTGCTGACTTTGCTATTTGTGCTAGTCTTGCCGATCTCATCAGCAAGTATGAAAATCGTGCCGACCAAATTATATTGCCGACAAAATATTGCTGACAACATCATGCCGGTAAATATCTTGCTGATCAACAACTTGCCGAACCATGTCTTGCCGATTTGTCAAACTTCAAAATTCAAAATTCATCGGTAGATCTCAATTCAAACGGATAAGGATTCTCTGACACATGACGTAAGCTTAGTCAAATCAAAGGTACAATCGGTCACACCTCCTCTCTGACACGTGTGTGCTCCACCTTACCCAAATCGTGTCAAAGATTTATCCCAACTCTCTGTGATAAATCAGAAAGGTAACCTTAAACTTTATTGTTTCCGTTTCTACCCTTTCTCTCTCCTAAGTTTAACCATCTAAATTAAACCTTCCGATTCGTGCATTTAATGCATTGTGTGCGCACGTTCTCTGAGGTATTTGCTACAGTTAAACTCATCATTATTTCTCTTTCTCCCATGCAAACCCTTTCTATTCTCTCTCTCTCTCTTCCATAACATATATAAGCCTCACTTAAAATCCTATTGGTCTTTTCGCTCTTCACTCTCTCTTGATATCTCTACTGCTTGTGTTGTTCATCTTCTTTCATTCTCTCTTACGTTCTTCAACCAGAGTTAACACTATTTTCTGGTAACTACTTGATGTTTTTACACTTGCATTTCAATCTATTTTGAACTAATTTATTCTAACTTGTGAGATCTTTTGAGTGATTTTGAAGAAATGTCTAGCAACGAAAAGGATATCTATGGAGGCTATGTTGACTCCACCTTCTTTGACGACACCCTTGACGGTGATTTCTTGAAGAATCTTCTGATTGGTTCTCTTCTAGACTCCTTCATCTCTCCAACGGGTATTGATTTTATATTTTTGGGTCAAGTTCAAGAGTTCTTCTCAAATGCCTTCGTCATCACTGATCGCAATGACTCCTCTGTATTCGTCTCCATCGCCTCAACCGTCACCGGTGTGCCTATCTCCGTTACTCCCTATTCTATTCATGAAGTATTCCCTCTGCTTGGGAATGAGGGTGCTGACTCCATTACTGATGAACAAACTTTGGACAAGGCATGGACCCTTATGAGGGGAACCGGTCCCAGACTCAACGGAGATAACCATCTCAAAGCTCACTACAGAAGAAGATTCTTTGCCCTTGCAGAGATTGTGGATAGATGTTTGGTTTGCAGATCTGGCTCTCACAGCCATGTTACTGATGTCCAGTTTGAAGCAATGACAGCCATCGTGTTGCAAGAAGAGTTCAACTGGTGTGCCTACCTGTTTAGGGTCATCGCCATTGCTTCCGTTAAGTATAAGGGAGATAGAAAGAAGAGCAAAGCTCACCCCGGTAAAGGATGCCACTACATGCTGATTAGCACTATCTTGAGGCGCAACTCAGCAATTGTTAGGGCTTCACCGGCACCCCCTAGTCTTGACTTTGATAAACTCAAATCATTTAAGCTTACCGATTGGAATAGGATTTCCAAGAAGGCTCCTACCAGCACAATTGTTGTTCCTGCTGCTGGTACCCCTAAAAATAAGAAGGCAAAGAAAGTTGTCAAGGTTGCTGATGTAGCCCCTGCCGACGTTTCTACTCCTGCTCCAGTTGCCGACAGGATTCTTGCCGATTCCACTCCAGCAGCTCCAAAGAAGAGAAGGCTAGTCAAAGCTGCTGATAAACCTCAAGTCAAGAAGTCAAAGGTTGTATCTTCTGATGATCTCCCTACTGCTCCAAAGCCAAAGCCTTCAGTTGCTCAAGTTCCTTCCTCTCAAATTCCTTCTACGGATCCAAGAGCTAAGCAGATCAGGTTTGCACCATCTCTTCTTGCCGGTGCAACACTTACTGCTCCCTCTGTGGTTATCAAGTCTGAAACCGATGCTGCCGATGAAATGGCTGAGAGAAGAAGAATGATTGGTTATGACTTAAGGGTGAGAGTCCCTCTTCAAAATGGAATTCTAGATCTTCCATACTTGCCTGAGCTCCATGCTGCTGCTGATGTAGCCTTTGGACCCTCCGTCAGAAAATGCAAGCCAATCAGAAACCCAACATTTCATATATTCTTCAGAAACCATTAGTCCTTCACCAATAAGGTCTTATCAAAGAATTGGGTATTCCCCATTGATCATCTCCATCCGTTTGTTCGCCGGTTGCTTCAATTTCATGAGGAAAGGAAGGAGACAGTTCCACCTGGCAATCGTGCTGATTATGTTGATTTAACAAGTCTGAACAGGGTCACCGATATGTTCAAAGAGAAGTTTGTGCCTGTTCAAAAATTTCAAAGGTTGTCTGAAAGTGAGTTGAGATTAAACTTTGGAAGGTATTTTGATTTGCTACCCCTTCCTTGGAATCAAGTCTATCTATTTCAAGATAGGATCAGACAGGATCTGATGGTGCAAGACGTTTGGGTCGCCTATGCCTCAGTCTTCAACCAGCTGATGAACTTTGATGAACAAGATCCTTATCAGTTGGGAAGACCAGAAGATGATGATGATTTGCTGAACTTCAACGATAATGAAGGGCTGGCTAAGAGTGCTCAAGCTACTCAATTTGTGAAGAATGTGCAGAGGATTACACTGAATCTGCTGAACGATTCAGAGGCCTTTATTAAGGCTAGAGCTGCTTCTACACCAGCATCTACATCTATTCCTGAACAAGTTCCTTCACCAGCAATCTCACCCATTCCAACTCCAGTCAGTTCCGTTGATACTGCTGATTTTGTTTGCTCTCACAAAGCTGCTGGTGAAACAATTACTTCTTCTGATTCTATCGGTGAGTATGATAAGATGCCGATAAGCATTGTCTTCAAAAAGCCCTCTACTGATCAAGCTCATGCAGCTGCTGCCCCCACTTCTATATCTTCTGCTGAAGCATTTGCTGACTCAGTTCTAGCCAGTGATGGCTCTGAGCGTGGCTCTGCTGATAAGTCTGTTGAACAGACTGTTGAGAAAACTTCAGAAACTCAACCTGCTGATGAAACCAGCACTGCTGATGAATCCTTTGTGAATCAAGTTAAGGAAACTATGGACACTCAACCTCTGATTGTTAAAGAAGACCAACTTGCATCAATTGAGGAAACTAAAGAAACTCAATCTGCTGATGAAGTTGGTGGCTTGCTGATATCAGGAGGAGATTGTACTGATGAAGAGGTTATTGCTGATGTGTATGCTGATGAGCCAACTATCGACACTCATCCATCTGAGCCAACTGCCGACACTCAGATTATTAAGGCCCCTATCTCTTCTACTGATGTGATTCTGGTAGCTCCTAATGGTGTTAGAGAGATTGTTGAGTTGGGAGGAGGTGCTGATGCAGAGATTGCCAATCAAGATCATAATGCTAACTTTGATGCTCTGATTGCTGCTGAGTTACAATTTGAGGAATTTCAGGATGCTTTATTTGCTCCTATTTCCTTCCCTTTGCTTCCTGCTCCCGAGGCCTTCATTGCTCCAGTTGTTGCTGATGAAGCACAACCTGTTCCTGTTGCTGCAGCTGCCGGTGGGAATGACAGCTCAGATGAAATAGATCATGATGATTATATAGAGCTGCCGGCAAATTCTCTCCGATCAATTCCAAATCCTTTTGGCCCCAATCACTCATTTCTTCCAGGCTCAACCAGTGAACGGCTTACTTTCTTGCCCTGGATTAAACCTGAGTTCAAAAGAAGGAAATGGAAAGCTCCCAGGGTCTCCAAGCTCAAGGTGAAAGGACCACCAGCGTTTGAACTGCTCCATTGCCTACCTGGTAAGCTCAAAATTGGCGGCAAAATTCATCTACCTGGTCCCTCACCCAAGGAAGTCAGCATCGCCACAAATGGACTGATGATGAGATGCATGATGATAAATGATGAACTCCATGACATTCTTGATAGCCACTAATTCTCGAGGTCTTTTGCACTTGGTAAAATCTGCTGCTCTTGCATTAACTCTGCCGATGTTCCATCCAAGACAACGTGCCAATCATATGGTTTATACCTCAAGGCTGATGAATGCCGGGTTAATGACCATGATTCTTGAAGGTCGTGCTTATCTAAATTTTATCCTGGCTATCTTTCTTTCTCTGGAGGACAATGGTGTGTTCCATCTGCCGGTTGAACGTGCAGTTATTATTCATCCTTCATTTCCTTTTCCGATCATCCGTGCTGATGTAACTTCTGTCGATCTTGTTGCCTCCACATCTATTCCTGCTGAATTCCTTCTTGCCGACAGATATGCTGCTGATGCTTCTTTTCTTCAACAAGCTTTGCCTCTGCCAGCTGCTCCTTCTCCTGTGCCAGCTTCTCCGTTACTGATTGTTCTATCTTCTGATGACGAGTTGACTGTGCCTGCTCCTGAAGGTCTCGTAGAAGATGCTGATATTATCAATGATGACTTCATTCCTTCCTTTCTGATGCATTCTTCTCTTGGTCTGTCAAAACCCGTGGTACTGAATAGTATGTATGAATACTTCAGTTACCTTGAAGGGGATACTGAAAATATGCAAGTGCCTGTTACTCGTGCCGATCTGGGCGATACTGGCCTCTTCCTCCGTGACAAGTTGAACCGTATTCATGAGGATCTTTCTGACAAAATCCTTAAGTCCAATCAGGAGGAGGAATGCAAGAGAATCCAAGACTTGAAAGATCTGCTGGAGGACAGAGAATCTAGGCTGCTTGCCTTTTCAGAGAGTTTGGGGAGTATGCACTCTATAACAACTAGTTGATGACCAGAGGTTGCAGATCAGAGACCTAGAAAGGACTGAAAAAGATTTATCTGCTGCCAAGTCTGCTCTTGCTGATGCTCAATTGAAGATAGCTGCTCTGGAAGCCAACAATGCAATGCTGACTGAAAGGCTGGAGAGCACTCAAAGAAGGAAGAAGAGAGAAGCTGAAAAGAAAGAGAAGAGAGCAAAGAAGAAAGCCAAGCTTACCGACTCTACATCAAATGCCATTGACCAACAAGAGGATCCTCCTGTTTCCTAGTCAATATAGCTAATGATATAGATATCCAGAAGACCTTCAACGATTTATCCAATACTTCTTTGCTAACCATTACTGTTTTATGTGTGCTTATTTTTATATGTTATATTTTCTTATAATATCTGCTGCTATTTATGCTAACTTTGTTTTGCAGATTATTATTCTCCCTGCTGATCATAAACCATCAGCAACTCATCCTTCTTGTCTTTTACTCTTACTTTTATCATTTTGTATTTTTACCTCTTTAAGACATCTAGTGTGTGACTTGGCTTAGGGAATGATAACAAATAGACATTCCTTACACATTCTTTTACTAAGCTAAGATAGATGTTCTTGGATAGGGTGATTGGACTTAAGCAATTAGGAGGAGATTGTTGTTCAAATATATGTTTAGGACATAGAATTGCTTAATCCCAATCATAGCTATCACTTAGGATCCCCCAATTTTATTAGAACCTTTGTAAGGTACTCTTAGGATTCTTGGTGACCAGCACAGGTGTATTCCAACTCTTCAAACAAGGCAAACCAGCAAGAGGAAGCAAATCAGCAGACCAGTAAACTAGTTGCCGATCAACTTGATAAACAAGTTGCCGATCAACTTCATTCTCAACTTGCCGATAAAGAAAGACAGTCTGTACTGTCAGTCAGGTTACATCGTTTCACCTTAAAGTCAACCTTACTGATTGTCCCTGTCCTTTCTTACTGTTTTATCTAAAAGTAGTTTACCTGCTCTGTAATGATTGCTGCGCCGTCTGACACATAGCTACTTTTAGCTATACTCTGTCTCTACTTGCTTTTTGCAGGTAACCGGTTGAGACAAAGGGGTCCTTACCCATCAGCCTTTTGCGAGCATGCGTGTACCACATATCTTCGCCATTAATGCCAAAGATACCGCATTTAATGCTCCTCAACTACCCAGCTGGATATTCAAATTGCAAGCCTTCTTCTACAAGACTCAAGACATTTACTCCTCTTATAAATAGTGGACTTGGAGCATTGAAGAAGGTTGGTGAAAATAGAGCATTGAAAAGAGTTGAATGTTTTTTAGTATTCATTAAAGACTCAAACATTCTGTGTCCATATAATCATTAGATCATTTAATAGGACATACACTTGTGCACCAACTCAAACAACATTGTTAGTATTCCCGAACTAGATCATATAAGGAATACGTTGTTGAAGTTATTCACACACCCACCTGAGTGAGATAAGTTCTCTTGAACTTGCCGCTCAAATACACTTGGTCAGAATTGTTTTACGATCCATTAGAAATTTCTAGAACCTAGTCTTTGTATACCGGCAAAGCTGTGCTTGTAATAGACTAGAAAAATCTAATAGTACTCTTAACCCAAATCCAAGTTCTGACCAAACTTGGTAGAGGACGTAGCAGTATTTACACTGTGAACCTCTCCAAATCCTTGTGTCTCTGTTGCTTGCCTTATCATTGCCGGTTGGAATTCTATCACCGGCAGATTGCATATGCTTATACTGATTCATTGTAATTTCCATTGACCAATCTCTTGAAACTGCATTGAACTTTTAGAAACAACTTTGTGTCTAAACTAAGCTCTGAAAATCTTTTATACACTGATTTTGTGTGAGTTAAAACTAAGTCATATTTTACCCGCTGCGCTTACTGATAATAGTTTGCAAACTGATAAGTGACTTTGCATTTAAAAGTGTTTCTTTGTAAAAGTTTTAAAAAGGCTATTCACCCCCCCTCTAGCCTATTTTCCTACCAATTGGGCCTAACAAAGATGCCTCACCAAGAATTTTCATTCCAAAGAAATTTCTTAGTTTCCTTATTAAGGTTTAAAACATTACTAGCAAGCAAATATTACCTACATATAAGACCAAAATTATAATTTTTACTCCCACTGAACTTATGGTATATATAATATTTATCAAGATTCATTTCAAAACCAAATGAAAGAATAACTTGATTAATCTTTAAATACCATTAATGAGAAGTTTTACTTAAGTCCATAAATGGATTTCTTCATATAGATAGTTTCCCCAATGTTTCCATTAAGAAAAGTTCTTAATATCCATTTGATGAAGCTTAAGACACAAATTGCTACTAGTGCCATAATAGTTCTAAAAGAGTTTTTAGAAGATATCGGGAAATGTTTCTTTCTTGATAATTAATGCCTTTCTTATGAGTTGAAAATTCTTTAGCAACTAGATGGGTCTTTATATCTTTCAACATTACTTTTGTGAATCCTTTTAGGTCTTAGAGACCCATTTATAGGTTTCACATCTTTAGGTAATGTAAAAGATCCCAAAAGTTGTTATCTTTCAAATATTTCAACTCTTTATATATGGTATTAATCTACTTATGAGAATTAGGACCATTAATGGCTTTATGGTAGATGAATGGCTCATCTCCCACTAAACCTATGTGTCCTTTATTTCTCGATAAGATACATCTCATAATTATCCGGTATTGCAATCCTTCTTACTCTATTGTATCTCTTTAAGGGCACTTGGTTCTTCCTAATTTTGAGGTTGTTGAATTTCCTTCTTATGATCAACATTTTCATGTTGTTCAATATTTATAGCGAACCCATATTTATTTTGAATTGCATGTTCTTCTTGAATATCAAGTACAAAATTTGAAATCCAATTGGAACTTATGGAAGAGGTGAAGAAATGGATGCCTCTTCTATTCCAAATTCAAAATATTACACCTAATCTCCCACTAAATTCAACATCCTCAAAGAACCTAGCTTTTCTCGTTTCAAAATGTTCAAAATTTTTGGGTTGTAAAATTTATATATCCCATAGATCTCTCGGCTTACCTCATGAATAACTACTAACAATCTTATGTCTAACTTGCCCTTAGTAGACTTATAAGGTCTACCCTTATGTTAGACAACCCCATAAATGAAGATGATTTAAGGATGTGTTCCTTATTCGTCCCAAAATTATAAAGGGATTTTATTAGTAGCTTAGAGGGAGCTTTAATGAGAATAAGGGCTGCGGTTTTAATGTATCGCCCATAATGAGTGAGGTAAAAGAAGCACAAAACATGCTTATTGTAGATGGAGACAATCCCACACTCTTCAAAATAGCGAGTAAAAAGGACCTAGACGTTGTTCCCTTTAACAAACATTCCAACCATGATATACTCTATCATTGATTGGACTTAATGCTCTTAATAGTCTTTCAAAGTTGATTTCCAACTTTGACCTCATAAGACTTGAAAACGTCCATAACTTGAGTCTTTGCATGAAGTAATAAATGTATCCATATTGAGAGTAGTCATTTATAAACATAATAACTATTGTTGACCTTTCCATGAATGATTAAGAATGGCCCACAAATATCCGAATGTATTAGTTCTTTGAGACACTTGATGCTCTCGAGAATACTTATTCTTTTAATGTTTGTAAATTTCCTTTAAGGCATTTAATGCAAAAGTATTTTTCGAAATATCAAGTTTGTTCAAGATTTCCTTTAACATAAGCTTATCAATTTTCCTCTTGGAAATATGACCCAAACGCCTATGCCTTAAAATTTACTTGATAACTTTTGCTTTCTAGTTTTGGTTTCATTATTTATGGGATTCATTTATTGTGTAAATAAGGTTAAATGAATAAAGACTACTTGACAAAGTACTAGTACCATCAACATTGGAATAAAAATAAAAATCACATTTATAAAATTGAACAAAATAACTTTCTTTGTTCAATAGTGTGATAAATATCAAATTCCATCTAAATGACGGTACAACAAATGTAGTATTTATACAAATATTACTAAGTACTTTAACAATAACAAAAATTCCCGATGCCTTGCACTTCAACCGGATCCTGGCTACCATATAGATGAATCCTTCATCTTCTCCAGGACTTCGGTATTTCAGGCAATCCTACATAAACTTCCTTTATGTGAGTTGTCGTTCCAATATTCAACCACTATGTATATGTAGGAAATGAAACCAAATTACCCTTTATCACAAACAAAGACCAAATGACATACCTTTCTTAGCACACCAAGCGTGATACTTAGGGCAGTCATACTTCATGTGATTGAGGTCCTTGCAAAAGAAGCATTCTTCATGATCATTAGATGATCCCTTACGCTTCTTATTTCTTGCAACCGCAACATCCTTCCCTTTTCTCTTTGTCCCATTAGAGGAGGTAGATGCCAAACGTTCCTCAAGCATATCAAGGAATATTTTAGCCTCAATATCCTTGGAGATACCGGTCAAAATGGTCTCCGGGACAACTATATTCATGATCATTAGGCTCACACGATTGGAGCGTTTCCACTTCTCCTCATTTAAGCACTCTTCTTGAGTGATTTCGTTAGAGAGAGGAAGAGGAAACGACTCCCTTAATGTATGATCTATGTCCATATAGCCTAAGATCATCATCAATTTATTTTTCCAAGTTTTAAAATTAGTCCCATTAAGCATCGGTACGGTACTCATAGCAGTAATCACGGATGAAGCTATAAGTAAATCTGTTGGAATTTCGAGAACAAGAATGAATACAAAACATGTATAAAACACTACATAATGAAAAATGATTAATTATATCAACGAAATCCATCAACAAGACAATCAACATGACATCAAAACTAATCTTTGGATTGCGAGTTGACTCATAAATGCTTGCCTTAGACAACAAGTAATTTGAACTTATATTTTAATAAATACTTAGTCTTCCTTTGGGCCGACATAAGTACCTAAGAAAATAACCTAATGTTCATTTTACTTGTTACCACATGAATGCCTAAGTTTAGTCAAATGCCAAGATCTTCTTTGGAAAATTCAAGCCATTCACATATCAACTTAAACATCCAACACTTTACAATTTTAGGGTTTAAATAACGTAAATCACTTAGGCGACAATATTATTTAAACAATGAATAAAATTGTCAAAGCATATAATTAATCAATGCCTTAGGGTTTGAAAAAAAATGTATGTTTTGTTCCAAAGGGAAAAACAAAATTATACAGAAAACTTCAAAAAATCCAATTCTGATGAACAGTAGCTGCACGGTCGAGCATAGAAAGATGCACGGCCGTGCAACAATTTACAGAAAGGCATGTTCTCGCGGCACACTTTGCACGACCGTGCTAAAATTGATGCACGACCGTGCCAAAATTATCCGAAAGTGCATGTTTTCACGGTACAATGAGCACGGCCGTGCTAAACCAGAGACACGACCGTGCCAAACGAACCGGTTCGACCGGATTAAACAAGACACCCGTCCGGACCAGAACTATTCAGATGCACCGGTTCAAGGAAATGAATGCGCACGACCGTGCCAAACAAAGGGCACGACCGTGCCAGATTTTCTGCACTTCTTTGATTTTTGTCCAAATTTTCCAAAAGGCATTAATAACAAGTAGATCCACATGGTATGTACTTAAAACATAAAACCATGTTATTTAAGGATAATCTTGTTTTAAAATTAATGGAATCAAGTGAGTAGATCCACATGTTATGCACTAGACATAAAACCACATTATGAAGGGATAGTCACACTTGAATCATTGAGTTTTAATGAACAAAACTTTCAAACCATTTTCTTAATTTCTGATGAAGAGTATTAGTACTCTATCAATAAATTAGAGTCCCTAATCATCATCAAACCTTTATGATTCAACAGGAAAAAATGAATCAAATTAAAGCAATAAAGCTTTCTTAAAAGAACTCAAACTCAAACTAAATAATAACCAGGCTCTGATACCAATTCATGGAACAATTTAACTCTGAATGCCATACTCATATTTAGAAGAAGAATGAGGAAGGAGATGAAGGCGGAAGCGATGATTACCTGTTGAATCCATATTGATAACTTGAAGGGAGAACTTTTAGATGAAGAAGAAGATGTAGGAAAATGGATCTTCTAAATGATGAATGCCCTTTAGTTTCTCAAACACTTCTAGACAATAATGAAGAGAATAATAAGAGAGAAAGTAAAGTAAAAGTAGTCTTGAAAGGGTTGATGGAAGACCCTTTATATAGTAGACTTGGTGGCATTTCATTTAGGGACCACACCTATTCATTTTTTAAGCAATGTTAATTTACCATTTTGCCCATCATAAATAGGTAAATTACATTTCAAGGATTCTACACATTGACTAGGTTTGACTATATTTTATATTAATATTATAGTCATGATTTTATTAATAGAAGTCTAAATAACTTGTATTGCAATCCATCTTGTTCCAACACATCTACATTTAGTTAAATCTGACAACAACTATTATTTCGATCCGTGTTCGTTTCTTTATGTCTATGAGTTGAAAAATGATTATTCTGGTTGGTTTATGAAATACAAAGTTGACATTGCTTCCATTAAATCGGCACTTCCACGGGTTTATCCCCCAGATGACTATGGAATTGTTCCGGGATAAAGAAGAAGATAAATCGGTGCTTTTAATATGGATTTGGGACGAGTGGGTGGAATACAATTTTAAGCACAAGACTACAAAGAGGCTCTGTCGTTAAGTGCAGCCACATAAACTCATCTCTATTCTCTCCTTCTCCCTGGACATCTTGGTTCAACTTCAACACCTATCAAATCATTCCGACACTCATTTGCCTTTTGACTAGGTGTATGCACAACCATTCGATCTTTACTTAGACTATGAGCAATGGTTTCATACACAAAAAAAATTCAACACCCACTTTTAACACTTTATCCTATCCACCTCATCTTTCATACACCCCTTTCATACAACCCCCCTACAATGGTTAGTTGGAAAAAAAAATTCATCTCCCTCCCACTCATCATTCTATACCCCACTACTTTATATTATTTTTATTTTTTATATATTCTTTATTTTTATGATTAGTAAAAAATAATAATTATTATTATTATTTATAATTAAAATAATATTTTACACTAAATTAATTCTTTTTGGCAATTAAATAATTAGATAAATGACGATAATTATTATTCAAAATAAGAAAAGTTACAATACACTTAGCTCGCGACATAATTAATGAAAGACAATAAAATTATTAAATCACACATGGTTTCCGAATTTTGCCCATATGTGCATGACTAGATCCTTCTGCAATTGTTGATGAACTCTTGAATCACGCATTTCGGATCTAGTACGCACATGCTCTGCAAATGCAGGTAGTACCTCAGTCGAGAATGGTTGTTGTGTACTACTTGCCTCGGGTTGTTGTGAAGTAGACCCTCTTGCCTCGGGTTGAAAGTCTTTCCAATTTTGAGAATAAGTATGCCCTTCATCCTCAACAATCATATTATGTAATATGATACATGACCTCATGATGATAGCCAGGTCGTCTCATTCGAGCTGGTTCTCGAATGATTTTAAATCGAGCTTGGAGCACTCCGAATGCACGTTCTATATCCTTTCGACATCCCTCTTGAAAATTCGCAAATAGCTTATCTTCCTCACTTTGAGGAAGTCTAACTGATTTGACGAAAGTCGGATAAGAAGGGTATATACCGTCAGCAAGATAATACGCCATATTATATTGACGTTGATTCACATAGATATTAACCCGTGGAGCTTTTCCTTGTTCAACATCATCGAACAATGGCGATCGATCGAGCACATTTATATCGTTCAATGTGCCCGGACATCCGAAAAAGGAATGCCAAATCCACAAATCATGAGTGGCAACTGCTTCAAGTATAACACTCGTGGTTCCCTTATCACCTCTAGTAAACTGACCTTCCCAAACAGTTGGACAATTTTTCCATTCCCAGTGCATGCAATCAACGCTCCCGATCATCCCTGGAAATCCCCGCTGCTCACTAACTTCAAGTATACTTCGCAGGTCATCTTCAGTTGGGGCTCGCAAGTACTCTTGCTCATACAATTGAATGACCCCTTTGCAAAATCGACGTAACGTCTCCAACGCTGTAGTACCTCCTATCTTTATGTATTCATCGATAGCATCGGCGGACATACCATGTGCTAACATTGTCATCGCCGTGGTACATTTTGCTAATGGAGATAGGCCTTCTTTGCCAGTAGCATCGTATCTTTGTGTGAAGTAGTTGTCATGGTTTGATAGATCTGTGACGATTCGAAGGAATACATGTTTCCACATCCGATATCGTCGGCGGAAGAAATCTTCATAGGTAGCATTTTCAGTAAAGTAGTCGTCAATCAGACTCTTATTGTGAAAAGCATGGTCTCTTTTGAAATGTTTTCTTTTTTTTTTTTGGTTCCTCTTGTTGCAAAAGTGGTTTGACGATAAACTCCTCCTCCCATTCAAGTTTCCTTCTGTAGGCTTCGACATCAAAAGGAACTATGAATGGATTCATTGATGTAGGAAGAAAGAAAGAAGAGATTGTGATTTTTTGTTGTAGGAAGAAGGAAAGAAGAGATTGTGATTTTTTGTTGTAGGAAGAATGAAAGAAGAGAGTGTAATTTATAAGAAATTGTGTGGTTGAGGTTGACGGACATGAAGCAATAATTCAACCGAGTTAATTAAAAGATAAGAAGTTGTGTGGTTGAGGTTGACGGACATGAAATAAGAATGAAACCGAGTTAATTAAAAGATAAGAAATTGTGTGGTTGATGTTTACGGACATGAAGCAATAATTCAAACGAGTTAATTAAAAGATAAGAAATTGTGTGGTTGATGTTGACGGACATGAAGCAATAATTCAACCGAGTTAATTAAAAGATAAAATTACAATAATTCAAGTTGAGTGGTAGAAAACACATGGTAAAGTAGAAAACACACATTATTACAGACAATCTTTAAAATAGCTCGTTAGACAACATTTCAAACATCCTTTGTTGTTGTTCATCCCGATTATCCTTCATACTTAACTTCACCCATACTTTCATTTTTTTAGCCCGAGCAATTTCTTGTTGAATGTTGTTTGATTCCTCTTGTTGGGTGGATATCTTGTCCAATCGTTCCCAATCGATCTGTTTCATGGTTTGATATTTTGTCCACCCTTCCTTTACCGGGCTCAAGCCTACGCTTTGATTTTTCTTTTTACCATTTTTCTTAGTTGAATCCCTTCCCATAGGACGAGGAATAGATCCAACTGAGTTTGAATCACTTCCGTCACTTTCACGTGATCTCTTAGATCCACTGCTAGCAGATCTCGTATTTCCTCCTACCATACTTGCAAAACGTGGTTGATCTCGGATAGAACGCCACTCATCCATTAAATTAAAAGTGCCATTGCCTCCACTTGTATACAGTTCCTGAGATTTTTTCAGTACATCGGTCTCCGACCACCCGCTTTGTTTCATACGCGTAGCACTATCATAAGCACCTATCCATTTTCCCACTTTTTGGCATATATAATTATACCGATTTTTGCATGTAGTTAATGAAAGGGTGGAGTCAAATGAGCCATAATCATTACAATAGTTCGTAATCTTACCCCAAAACGCATCTGATTTCTGACCATTTCCGATAACACTGTCGGTTCCATATTTTATATACCCACTAAGTAGCACTAAATTTTGTGCCGTCATCCATTTGGTGTTTTTTTTTGCGATGCGGGGTAGGACATTCTTCAGGGGGAGTATCTTCCATAGGTGCGCTAATGCTACCCTCACCCAGTTGTGTTGAAAATTCTGGAAATTCTAATGGTTGAGAATTTCCAGAAATTTCATTTCTCATCCTTGGCATTTGAGGATTATTAGGATAATAATGGGGCTGAGGTGGTTGAAATTGCATAGGATAAGCATATGGATTCCAATTTCGCACACCTGAAGGCATGAAATTTGGGACAGCTGAAGGCATAAAATTGGGTGGAAAAAAAGGATTTGAAACATTTTGGGGACGGGGTTGGTTGGAAGATTGGTTCTCCAAGTTAAAATCATTAGGATTGTAGTTGAATGGTGAAAAATTTTGGGAATTTTGAGTGTTGAAAGGATTATTATTGGAATCCATTTCACTCAAAAGATGATGAATTTTTTAAATGTAGGCTAAAATGGAGAAGGAAAATTGAGAAAAGATAGTTTTTTTTTTGGTGTCCAAATCTAATGAAACTTGCATCATTTTATAGGGAAAAAAAATGCTGAATTTTGGCGAAAAAAAAAAATAAAATAAAAAAAATTACTAGGTGATAATTCAGCTCAAATAATTGAGTTAAAAAATTAAATCCGAAAATCCAGCGGACCAATGGTGTGCTTACACGTGTCGACAAAGGGAAAAAAAAAAAAAAAAAAGCCGCCGGCCGGCTCCACACGCGCCCTGTCGGGCCGTTTGGAGCACGCGCCTTTTGCGGTCCAATGAGCCGTCGCCACGTGGACTCTGCGCAGGCCCCTCCCCAAAATTCAACCCGTATGAATTATTTCATACACACATTTCAAACACCAAATTTCATACACCCCCCACAATAGTTTCATACCCCTCCCCCAACTTTCATACACCTATTCATACACCCATTGTGGGTAGTCTTATTTTGGTATATTTTTTTATCATTGTTTTTTAGGACAACTCCAATGGTAGTACTAGTTCTATGGGTATCAAAACTAAATTTTGATACCCATTGACACTATTCACATGGGTATCAAAAAATGCTTCTCCAATGATGGGTATCAAATATTTGGTATCAAATTATCTTTTTGTAGTTAAAGTTTAAATAAATTATTGATTAAAATAAAATCACTATCAAAATAATAATTAAATTTAAATATACTTAATTTAAAATAATTATTAAATTAATAATTAAATATAAATTGTTTTTACTCATTTGTTAATTTAATGCAATATACACAAAATGTTTATTCAATGAAAAAAACAGTCAAATAAAACGAATAAAAGAAAAAGCAAACAACAAAACTCGTTTATTTTGGGTTAATGACAATTTAGACCCAGAAGTATAGTACCACCCTTCCAATCGAACCTTGAGAGTATTTTTTCGCCAGTTTAAGCCTTGAGGTAAAAAATGTTCGCCACGTTAGGCCTTTTTGACGATTTTCGTCAGAAAAGTCAGTTAAAGGACCTAAATAAAAAGTTTAAACTTTGTAAGGCTAAAAATCAAAATAATTATTTTTTATGCCAAAAATCAAAATAACTATTAAAATATTGAATAAAAGGGTTTTTAAATTATTTTGAAAATATTAAGTAATAAAAAATAAAGAGAATCAATAAATAAATTTTATTTTATAAACATAATAAATCTTTTTTTCACATGTACCAAAAAAGATTTCATCAAAAAGAAGTCATCAAATAAATTAAGGCATTAAAGTATTTATTTTTTATCACTCACTCAATTTATAATTTTCTTTTATTCAATATTTATTATTGATATTAAATTAATAAGAAAACAATTTTTTGAAAAATAAATATTAAGAAAACTTCGCTGGAGGTGGTCCTTGGTTTGAGGGGAGGTTTGTTGGGGTGTCAACCCAAGTCCCACATTGGCAATTGAAAAAAGAATTGCCTAATATATAAAGGCGTCCACCCACTTCATTAGTATGAAGCCTTTTGAGAGATGACCCAAAAACAAATCCGTACGGGCGGTCGCGGTCCCAACAATATTGCCACATTGTTTGGCACTCCTCGGAAATATAGATGTTCCAATTGTGAGAATTAATTGAAGCTTGATCAATTTGATCGGACAAACTTACACGGTATTATGAAACTGGCAAATCGTTGCTACAAAAGATGAGCAAGCAATTTGCTTCTGTTTTGAAATATAGAAATAGTTTCCATTTTTGTATGTTCCACAATAAGTATCCGTCTCATATAGTAAATTTCACACTTTCTGAAAATGTTTTTCATAAGCTTTCTGAGAACAGATGTTACCTCAAGTGTTAGGTAACACCCCAGGTAACACACGCTGACAGACAGAATACACACACCAAAAAATATAAGAGTTTTGCAGCGGAAAAATAAATAGCACAAGAGATATAATTTTCTCAAGTTATATAAATATAACTTGAGATGCCTAAATGGCGAAAACTCTATAATCAATACCAATTACAAAGTCAAAAGGTTCCCTATAGTTAGTACAATATACGATCTATGGAACCAAAAGTAGAACAAAGTACGATGATCCTATCCTAGCCAAAACACACTCAAACCCGAAGTATTTGAGTGTGGAAAAGAGTGTATGGGAGGGAGGATCTAATGAGCCAAGAAGTACTTTGCTCTTTGTGCTATGAATGTGTGTAAAATTTGACTTGTCTTCAATCTTCTCATCCAAGCACTATTTATAGCCTTCAATACTTGATGGCTACTCAAATAAACAGCATTGGGGCTGTTATTCACGTGTGAGAGAGTGGGGGATAATGTGTGAGCTTTCTCTCCACAATTTGTGCAAGACTTGGTCTTCATTCCTTGATTTTCTCAACCGAAAACTTCATGCCCAAGTCTATGCATCACCTTGTTGTACTCCAAGCTTCCAACGCCTTGTACTTCATCCATTTGATCAGCAACAAACCTTGGACTTGGTCTTCTCCATATTTTACATATTTAACACATGTTAAATATGTTTGTAACTCCTTCATTTACTCGCCAATTATGAATAAATCTCCATTAATTTTTCTTCCACATTTTAAGCTCCATAAACCAACTTTATTATACCTGAAAATATGGACCAACATCTAGAAAATAATATTAGGACATTAGTATAAAAATTACATTAGAAAGAAATATCAAATTACAAAGAATCTCGTCACAGCACTTAGACTGTCAGGGCAACACCTGAGGTAACACCTCAGTTCTGCACTAACAATCTCCCCCTTAATTTGAGATTTCTTTCCAATCACCTAAGTGTTGGTACCTGCAAAAACAAGTTAACCATATGCAGTATAACAGAGCATTTCACCAAAGATTAACTCCCCCTTAATCATGGAGTTAACCGAAACAACAAAGATTTACTTAATATACTAATTGTAAAGTAGAACCATGTTTAAAACAATTAGTAGTTTAAAACAAAAAGTAAATCAAAGTTTTAAAATCCACAAAACCACAAGTCATAAACCAAAGCATAACCACCAAAGTATTAAAGTTCTAAATTAAGAACTAAAATACGAATTGTTTTAAAAACCAAACCACCACAAACGAAAATTGTTTTTGAAACCATTCAAAAGTACCATAAAAGCCATTGCCCAAGTATAGTGGCAACAACAACCTTTAAACAAGGTTATTCTCCATCTTCTCCATCATCCGGCTCATCACTTGTGCCAGCATCTCCAGCAGCACAATCTGTACCAGCATCACCAACAGCATCAATAGCAGCACTTGTACCTGCACTAGTACCAGCACACCATCTCCCCCTGGTTGGGAAGAAATCAAATTAATGAAGCCGGTGGTTTCTTTTTGGAGGGTTAAGCATCCGATTTGGAGGAAGAATGGGCTTTTCTTTTGGGTTTCTTGGTGGCGGTAACAGGTGGTTGAAAGGCAGTCACGGTTGGGGTAGGTTGGACTGAAGTAGCAACCATGGAAGGATCATCAATGGACATGGCCATAGATGGAGAGATATTGGAAACCATGGGAGATATGTCCATAGGTGAAGTAATACCCGAGATAACACCCGGTGACTCCTCTTGAGGTGCGGATTGGTTAGGGTTTTGGGAAGGTGAAGCCATTGTTGAATTTTGAGAGGTAGAAAAGGAGAATTTTTTTAGAAGGATTTTTGATTTGGGGAAGGTTGCTGAGATAGAGAAAAAGCGATGAAGAGGAGGGAGTATATAGATGCGTTTGAGAGAGAAAGAGAGAGTAAATAGGGATAGGATTTTAGGAGGTTAAGGAATGTGAATAGGAGAAGAAATTAATTTAAACTTAACTCTTATCATCTAAATCAACTAAGACTCCTACATTTACTCACATTTTAAACAAACCTAATCAAACTCCCCCTATTTACTTGCACACAAAATACCCAACTCCCTACACATCCGGCCTACACAAAAGGCGGCCACGTTTTTTTTTTTTTTTTTTTTTTTTTTAAGTTTAAAAGAAAACGAAAAAAAAATAAAACTAATAAGTAAAAAGAAAAAAGGACGGGTAAAAGAAAGAGTAACCGATTCCCACACAAAAATGAAGATAGAATCCAAGATTTTAGGGAAATAGTTACTAGAATATTTTACCACAATTAAAAAGATTTGTTTAAGACTTTTTCAAAATTGTAAACTCTTTAAAAATAAAAGACTTTCAAACTTTGAAAATTTAATGAACAAATCCGAAAATAAAAAATAAAAAAACTAATGTATCACACACTAATGTGTTAATGGCAACGATGATAACACTTAAGATATCATTTGTGATAAACATCCATTGATAAAATTAAAACAAGACATTTTAAGGCAAGCCTCATTTTTAAAACACCTGAGGCAGATATATGCTTCTTTAATAAGCAATTGAGGCTTAACAAGCTTTTTCTTTATTTTCAAGTATTTCAAGCATAACAAGCTTGTTTTTAATTTAAGCATTTTTTAAACATATTAACACTTCTTTATCTACAAGGAAGCATCGTAGTAGCGAGCTCCGTGCCCCGAGTCCTTATAAAGTGTAAATATGCTTAGGTGATTTGTACCTTTCAAGTAAGATACACTGTAGCTGCGAGCTCCATGTTCCTAATACTTAGTACAAGTCACAAGATAACATCTCACTTTGACAAGAGTGCATCGTCGCAGCGAACGCCGTGCCCCGAGCTACTAAGGAAATATTATAAGTGCTTTTTAACCTTTTGCCTCTGATTTTATCAAAAAGTTAGTGACTTTGTCACTTTTGAGTACAAAAGAAATTTTATCAAAGATGTTACCTTGAGTGTTATCCTACCATAACAAAAAGGTCAGTATGTGCCACCGTCAATGGATAGAAAAAGCTACCCACTGACAAATTTAAAACAGAGAAACATAATTTTTTTTTTTAATAAAAAATAAAATATTATACAACAACAAAGATGATCCAAAGGGTTTAAACAAGACACGGAACAAGAGACTTCTTCAAGTTAGAAAATCTCTTATGGTTAAAAACTTGAATTAAATATTCATCTTTCAAAAAAATATTTTTAGAATCAAGCATAGAAAGAAAACATGAATGGTTTACCATGTCTCGATAATTAACCGGTTCCTTACATCTAGTTTGTATCCCTTCGTCTAATCTCCCTATCACTTGGGATATAGGATGATTCTTTTGAATCTTCAACGTGGGAACTCTTCTGACGGGATCATCTACTCTATTGGAGTCCTCATTATTTTCATTTTCTGCAACTGGACTGACTTCGGATGTTATCTCTGGTGTTGCCTCAGGTGCGGTAACACTGGGGCCAATATCTGGTCCAGCACTTATGACAACATCTGGTTCAACATAAATGTCAAATTCACTTTGAGGTTGTTCCATCTGTATCATGAGAGGATAATCACCTGGTTTATCTGTAACACTTAACAGATCGTCAAAAACGATGTTCACAGATTCTTGAATAGTTCCCAAGCTTAAATTATACACTCGATATGCATGATTGTCTTGAGAATATCCAAGAAAAATACTGTAGACACCCGGCCTTGGACCTCTCACCCCGATTGCATACAAAGTATTTTTATTTAACTTATTTTTGTTGATTTCTGTTACTTCGGTTAAGTTCTTAACTGATTCCGTTAGTTTTGGACTAAACTGCATAACAGAGTTAACTTTTAGGGTCATTCTGTCATTCTGTCATTTTCACCCGCGGGCGCTTCCGGCACTGCCAGTGAGCCGCGCGCGCGTCCCGCCCCAAAAGCCGGACCCGCGCGCTTCCCACTTTGGCAGTAACGGATTGCACCTTATTTCCCTCCTTTTTCTTATTTACAAACATCTTTTCTTGATCACAAAAACCATCTTTTTACATCCACATTCATCCCCCCTTTTCTCATTAACTCCCAATCCCAAATTCGAAGTCTTTTCCCAAAAACTAATATTTCTTTAATTTATTATTTGATTTCTTTTATTTCTTTTATTTTCTTTTATTCATTTATCTTATTTGTGATTGGCCCATTCCATTTCACATGGATGACCAATTTCCCTCCATCATTTCCCTCTCTTTTTTACCTATAAAAACCATCATCTTCTACCTTGGAAAGGGACTTCTTTTTGGACTCCAACCTTGATTCACCAACTACATTATACACAAATTCTCCCAATAAGAGTCCTTAGTAACAAGACTCTACACAAATTGTTCTACAGCAATTTCATTACAACAACAACACTTTCAAGTCAAGGTTCCAAGTCCTCTTTCTCAAGGTACAACTCCATTTTCTTCCTTTGTTTTCTTCTTCTTGATGTATGCAATCCCCATTAATGGGACATGACCAACATGACTACTTCACATATTGAAGTTAGTTAAGGTTATCTCCCTACATTTTAATCTTAACTTTAATTCACCATGTTAATTTCTCTTCATCTCTTAATGTAATTCTTTAACATTACTTGTTACATGTAATCTTTATCATTAAATAAATAAAACAATTCTATTTTATTTCCCCTTTATTTCCCCTTTTCTTCTCATCACAATAGTTAGCACATTTCTATTTAATTAATTGAAGGACATGTAACTATTAGAACACCAATAGTAGCAAGACCCGCGTAAGCGGGGCGGAGTGGGTGTTTAAGTACTTCCCACTCCGTCACCTAACCCCCGAACCCTTCTCTCCCGAATCTCTGGTTTTGTACATAAATTAGGTTATTTCTAAGTTTTTCTTATGTTCCTTTAAAAACATAGGTGGCGACTCTAAACAATCTAAAACAAGTTAGACATCCTAGGATAATTCACCGCTCTAGCCAAGCCGTGGTTCCCCGGGGTATCTACAGTGGCGACTCCGCTGGGGACGATAGAGGGTTAAACTTGCGTTTTCATTTTTGGTGTTCTTTTATTCTGTTTTCTGGGCATTCTGGTAAAAAGGGTAGAAAGCGCGCGCCTCCGGCCTTCATGGCCTAAAGCGCGCGCGTCCGACCCTTATTACCAGAATCGCCTGCCTCCTTTCTTGTCCTTCAATTCCATGTTTCTGTGCTAACAAATTCTGCAGGGGAAAGTATTTTTATTTAGGGTCAAGGCAATCCCTTGAACCCGCTGATTTACAGGTTGTTACCCAGATGCGGGCGCCTCTGCCCCTCTTTGTCTAACGCGCGCGCCTTCCGCATAGGCAACACAATGCGCGCGCTTCTGGGCATTTTCCAAAAACAGAACAGTGCACAGAACAGAGTGGTTTTGACAGTGTGTGGGCACCGGGCCTGCACAAAACAATTTTTACTTTCTGTTTATTTTTATCGGTCACACGGGTGATTCGAAAGTTGTAATTATGTGCTTATTTGTTTTTTATTTATTTTGAAAAAAAAAATGTTTTGTCACATGTTAGACCTCACACTACATGCACATATTCTTATCAACTGCTCACTATCAAGTCGCACAAGTCCAACCCCAAACCCGTCGAGGCCCGTCCTAGAAAGTTTCAAGCTCCACTCGACCTTGGCTCTTTCGAAGCGGTAAACCTCAGCCCGTGGCGTAGTTAATGACTACATGCCGGGGGTGACCTTTAAGCCTCATATTCAAGCCGAGCACAAACCACACAATTCTAGTCTAGGGTCTAACACTCCGTGTCTCAAGTCGGTTTCCATGTGCCGAGATTTCCCTAAACTAATGTCTTCAAACCATACATGCCAATTTGTTGCAATGGACGAAATAAAACTCCGTCCCCAAAAGTGGCTATTTTGGACGAAAATAAAAATCCGTCCCCGCATGTATGATTTACTACATTAATTTAGTTTAATCCCGTCACATGTAGGTATCACAAGCGTAGTGGAATCCGATGAGTATATGGGACCGCGAGAAGGTCTATATACTAGTGTGACGATTCCACTATTTTCCTAGAAACCCCAAAAAAGACCACGTCCTTCCGACTTTGTAAATAAATAAAAAAAAAAAGTCATTTTTCCTTATGTGGTTGAGTCTTTTTCTTTGTTTGTGGGTTAATTCATTTTATCCAAAAGGTGTTTGTGGGGCCAATCTAAGATCAACCGTGCTCTTCCAATAGGTCCAATGGCTTCCAACGGCGACAACAACAACGGTGGAAATGATTTCGTGTCCAACGAAGGGTTACTCAACGTAATGAAATCAATGGGGGAACAAATGGATAGGATTGTCGAGGATGCCCGCCGTAAAGACAATTTGTGGCAAGCCCATTTCGATATCGACAAGAGGATTCACAAAGAAGAGGTTTCCGAACTCAAGGCCCGTCTTGATTATGAATGAAGCATTCACAAGGAAGAGGTTTCCGAACTCAAAGCCCATTTGCAAGAGCTCACCGACAGCAAAGCAAAGTTCAATGATAAAGCATGCTCAAGTGGCCCGACCCTCAAAAGCTACAAAGGTACCACCAACAACCGAGTTTTCACTCCTCTCCAAGGAGTAACCCAAGCCGAGGCATTTGAAATTTTGGTGGCAAGAGGGAAGATCAAACCTTTGGAGGGGTACAAGCCGAAGGCGATACTGAAAAATCATGCTCATGGTGAATGGTGCGGCTACCACAAGCATAGTGGCCACACTACCGAAGGGTGCTTCCTTCTCCGAAACATCATCCAAGATTTGATCGACAACGGCGAATTTACCGTGGGTGAAGAGCAACTCATCAAAGAAGTGGCTTGGTTTTGAAATGGGGCTTCAACAAAGAGGACGACGACAACAATCTCCGTTTCTCTTTCTCTACCTAGTAGTAGGAATAAAAAAAAAAAAAAAAAAAAAAAAAAGAGTCAAAAGTCCTCTTTTGTGTGCATTAATGTTTTCTTTCGTCCCATGTTAAGTGTCGAGTCTTCTTATCAAATAAAAGTCGTTCTTGTCCTTATACACTCTTCCAAGTTGTTCGATCTAATTCTTCGCAAAATGATGAAAAAATGTCTAAACAAGTTTTAGAACAAGGCCATCACTTGAACGCCTAGGGGCTAAACATCGACGCCAACATCAACGACGAAGCGAAGACAAACAAGGTGGAGCAACAATCATGAAGAAGTCAAGCAAAGTTTTCAAAGGGGGATTAAAAAAAAAAAAAAAAAAAAAAAAGAGCTCGCTAGGTTGAAACCATCAAATCAACCTAGGCAAAAGTTAGAGCACACAAAAAAAAAAAAAAAAAAAAAAAAAAATCCCCCTCAATCAAAGGAGTTCACATCAAGATCATCATCATCATCCACCAACGAAGGACGAAGCAACAATTCATCACGAAGAATGGAGAATCCACAAGAACTACGGTGACCTGAGCCTCTACACTGGAGGAACGTAGGCAACCTGCGGGTCCGGTCTCATGCAAGAAAGAAGATATGTTTAGCCCTAGCGCGTTATGGTGATTGGCATTCATCTCGAACTTGTCAAGACATCTTTGTACGATTCATTTGCCAATGAATTAATCACCAAAAAGATTGAACAACTTTCTTAGATTTGGAATCATTTCGCGCTCCTTGTCGAGTCTAGGGACCTCTATTCTTTCTGCATACTCCCAATTCCTTGCAATCAAATTGGGGCTTTCCTTCTCTTCTCTCTAATGACTTACTTTCCTTCGTGAGTCATTCAATTCAATAAAAAAAAAAATACATGTCAATACTAGGGACACTTCCCTAGTCGAGTCAATGTCACTCATCTTTAGTGACGAAAGGTTTTCACCGCAAAATCACATGTCTCTCATCCTCAGCTAGAGTCAATGCACACTTCCTCATTAATCGAGTCAAAAATGAAGACGCAAAAGAGATGCCCGCTAGATTGAAAACCCGAAAGGGCGGTCTAGGCAAAAAACAGGGTGCGTCATAAAAAAAAAAAATGAGAGAGTGAGAGAGAGAAGGGAAAGAGAAATTGAGATCCCCGGCCTCTATAGAAGATAAGTTCTACATTGAATCTCCTCAGCAAGTTAATTCCCCACCGAGTCAACTTTGGGATTGCAAAAGGCTCGACAAGATATAGCACCATCAAAGGTTGTCTTGGATTATCGGCATCATTCTCCAGCAGTGTGCATTTTTGGGTTCATGAAAAGAAGGCCCGTGGTTACCAAGATCCATCCGAGAACAAGCCCATCATAAAAGGGCACGAGGTTGCACAAATAATCCCTAGCTAGTCAATTGGCTTGGGCAGCAAATAGCAACAACATGTGTCTCAGTTTTCAAGGCTTCTTCAAGTATGTGCTTCTAAAGTACGCAGAAAGGCTCCCGACAAATGGAGTAGCTCTTGCCATATCCTCTCATGTTTATTCTCTCACACGAGGATGAGTCACTCTTGCTTTGCTCCACAAATGGTGACGCCCTAGGGACTATATGACCCGAGAACAAGGGCTTCTTTTGACAATCAACAAGCCCTAGAGGCTACGCTCGAAAAAAAAATGTGTGAGACTATCCTCAAAGTCTCTCAAAAGGGATGTCAAAAAGCCCTCTTGTCACGTGTGCCCATGCTCGTTCCCCCAATCAAGGATGGACCTTTCTCACAATCAATGATGGCACTCTAGGGGCTACGGCCAAGTCTTAAAGGCTCCCTCGGCAAAGAGCAATTAACTCCCCCAGCAGTATCCCCAGCCAAGTCATGTGCAACATTGGAAGCTTCCTCAATTCGGCACCGAAGGTCTCAACGGGCTTCGCAATCTACAATCTTTTGGGCTACGGCATTACAGTAATCCGAGCAAAGGGCAATATTGGGGCTTCGCGACCGACAGTCTTTTGGGCAACAATACTCGAGCAAGTGCAATGTGGAGTAGTCTTATGGCTCCATGAGAACAATCAAGATTCAAGGGTCTCTCAAAACTTCAAGTCAAAGGCCTCTTGGTTTTAAAATGAAGACTCCGATGTTATGAATGAAGTTGATGATTTTTGTTAGAACTTTCAACGAGATCATGAAGAAAGTCTTAGAGAAAAGGAAAAGGATTCAATATGCTAAACTCTAATCAAAACAGGGTTATAGCGGGAAATGCCACGGCCAATCCCAATGTTTCTGTAATTCAGCACCCCCTTCTCCAAGATCAAAAGCACAAGGTGCAGCTCAGATAAAGTTGGGCCACAGCACTGGTTGCATCCAATGATCCGTCATTAGTTCAACTCAAGAAGAGTCAAGCAAGCATACTCATTTGGGACTTTATCACACCAAGACCTTATCCTCCGCGACCTCGACGGCACCACAAGACATTACTGCATCCTTTGACATAAGCCCTCCGCCATTTGGGTATCAACCACAATGAGACCATTCATCTCCCCAGTAAGAGCGAGAAGGGGATCTCTATCAAGAATTCTACCCGACGGTACATCCGCTCTCAATACCGAGCCAATCACAAGATAATTTGGGGCTTTACATTCCACCGTCTTGAAGCTCACAAACAAAAAGTCCATGACATTTGGGGCTTAGCAATTTCTCGAAGCTTGGCATCCATAATCTTCTCTTGGGGCTTGCTCTCGCCAACAACAAAGGGCGATTTACTCGAATGGGCCAAGAACTGATTTATCTTGGGGCTATGCAAGCCACTCAAAGTTTGGCACCAAAGGCGTTCTAGGGACTTCACAATTAGCAACCCCTTGGTATCTCGGCATCAAAAGCCTTTTGAAGCCCCATAACCGACAAATCTCTTGGGGCTAGACATCAATCTTCGTTAGGCACACCGGCGACAACAGAATTCAAGCGAGGCAATCCGGACTTCGACTGAACATGACTTGATCTTGGGTTGGCTTCACAAGCACACAATGGCTAAAATGGTTCACCCACGAACCTAAAAAAAAAAAAAAAAAAAAAAAAAAAAAAAAAAAAATTCTCTTTTCCTCACATGTGTGCATATTCTTTCCTTTCTAATCTTTAAAAAAAAAAAAGAAAGAAGATTTTTTCTTTCTTTTTCTCCTTCTATGTGCAAAATTATGTGCTTTACTTTGCTTTGCTCCTAGCCTCTCCTCCAGCGTTCTCCATCATCCTTGAACTACGCTGGTCTGATTCTCTTAAAGGGATACGTAGGCAGCCTTTTGGCACGACCAACCCATCATCCAGAATACCATCTCGCCAACCCAAAATCAAGGGCATTCTCTCATCAACATCTAAAGAATGGACATTCTCCATCAAAGCATCCTCCGCGGACATCAAGAATCCATCTCCACTCAAGCGGCAATGGTAAGTGAAGGTATGAATACATCCAATGCTTTCCTCAAAATCACACCGCACACAAGATCACTTTCTACATTCTTACTTCTCTCTCATTACAAAGGTGCTTTCAAATCACATATCACACCACAATCACAATTTTCTCTCGCAATTCCTCTTTCACATCTCACACAAGCACGTATATCTGCAAAGCATACACATAACAGGTGCCGGACAGAGCACCAGGTGCCGCACAGAGCACCAGAATCAACAAGTGCCGCACAGCGCATCAGAATATGCCGCACCGCGCACCAGATTCAATAAGTGCCGCACAGCGCATCAGAATATGCCGCACCGCGCACCAGAATCAACAAGTGCCGCACAGCGCATCAGAATATGCCGCACCGCGCACCAGAATCAATAAGTGCCGCACAGCGCATCAGAATATGCCGCACCGCGCACCAGATTCAACAAGTGCCGCACAGCGCATCAGAATATGCCGCACAGCGCACCAGAATCAACAAGTGCCGCACAGCGCATCAGAATATGCCGCACCGCGCACCAGAATCAACAAGTGCCGCACAGCGCATCAGAATATGCCGCACCGCGCACCAATTTTGGTCCATGGTGGACCACTAAAATCACCATACCTCTTCCATCAGCAAAAGTCGCTCACACAGGGAGCGCATTTCTATCCTTTGTAATTTCAAATTCCTGCTTTATCGAGTCTTTGTTTTCTCTTGTCGATGTCCTCGGCGGTTGTCTTTCTTTCGTCGACGCGTTTTGCTTCGCAATCCACGTCGCCGAGGGGCTCTGTAGACACCCGGCCTTGGACCTCTCACCCCGATTGCATACAAAGTATTTTTATTTAACTTATTTTTGTTGATTTCTGTTACTTCGGTTAAGTTCCTAACTGATTCCGTTAGTTTTGGACTAAACTGCATAACAGAGTTAACTTTTAGGGTCATTCTGTCATTTTCACCCGCGGGCGCTTCCGGCACTGCCAGTGAGCTGCGCGCGCGTCCCGCCCCAAAAGCCGGACCCGCGCGCTTCCCACTTTGGCAGTAACGGATTGCACCTTATTTCCCTCCCTTTTCTTATTTACAAACATCTTTTCTTGATCACAAAAACCATCTTTTTACATCCACATTCATCCCCCCTTTTCTCATTAACTCCCAATCCCAAATTCTAAGCCTTTTCCCAAAAACTAATATTTCTTTAATTTATTATTTGATTTCTTTTATTTTTTTTATTTTTCTTTTATTCATTTATCTTATTTGTGATTGGCCCATTCCATTTCACATGGATGACCAATTTCCCTCCATCATTTCCCTCTTTTTTTTTACCTATAAAAACCATCATCTTCTACCTTGGAAAGGGACTTCTTTTTGGACTCCAACCTTGATTCACCAACTACATTATACACAAATTCTCCCAATAAGAGTCCTTAGTAACAAGACTCTACACAAATTGTTGTACAACAATTTCATTACAACAACAACACTTTCAAGTCAAGGTTCCAAGTCCTCTTTCTCAAGGTACAACTCCATTTTCTTCCTTTGTTTTCTTCTTCTTGATGTATGCAATCCCCATTAATGGGACATGACCAACATGACTACTTCACATATTGAAGTTAGTTAAGGTTATCTCCCTAAATTTTAATCTTAACTTTAATTCACCATGTTAATTTCTCTTCATCTCTTAATGTAATTCTTTAACATTACTTGTTACATGTAATCTTTATCATTAAATAAATAAAACAATTCTATTTTATTTCCCCTTTATTTTCCCTTTTCTTCTCATCACAATTGTTAGCACATTTCTATTTAATTAATTGAAGGACATGTAAATATTAGAACACCAATAGTAGCAAGACCCGCGTAAGCGGGGCGGAGTGGGTGTTTAAGTACTTCCCACTCCGTCACCTAACCCCCGAACCCTTCTCTCCCGAATCTCTGGTTTTGTACATAAATTAGGCTATTTCTAGGTTTTTCTTATGTTCCTTTAAAAACATAGGTGGCGACTCTAAACAATCTAAAACAAGTTAGACATCCTAGGATAATTCACCGCTCTAGCCAAGCCGTGGTTCCCCGGGGTATCTACAAATACCTTTATCACTCTTAGAGTAAAACTTAGCTAAGTAATCCCAGTCTTTTAATATGAAACATACACACCCAAACACATGGAAGTAATGTACATGTGGTTTCTTCCCATTCAAAATATCATAGGGTGTCATTGTTAAACCAGGTCTTAGAAAGACTCTATTTGAAATGTGACAAGCCGTGCTCAAAGCTTCAGCCCAAAATCTTTTTGAAATACGTTTTAAAATAACATGACACGGGCCATATAAAGCAATGTCCTATTTTTCCTTTCGGGCACCCCATTCTGTTGATGTGATTTTGATACCGAAAAATCATGGTTTATCCCCTTTTTCTTGCAAAAAGTATAAAAGAAAACATTTGAATTTTTTTTTCCATGATTAGATATTATACGAAAAATAGGTGAGCAAAACATGTTTTTGATTTTGGAGTGCAAGAGTTTAAATTTATCTAATGTTTCAGATTTTTCTCTTAGGAAATATACCCATGAAAACCTAGAGAAAAAATCAACTACAACAAAAATATATCTCTTACCTCCCAGGCTTTCTACCTCGATTGGACCCATCAAGTCCATGTGCAAAAGCTGAAAACAATGTGTTATCCCGAAGTGTTGCTCTTGGTGTTGGGCAGCACACTGGGTAACACGAGTCTCCTCATTTTTAAGGCAGTCTCCACAAACCATTTTGTTATTAAGGTTCAGTTTGGGGACTCCTTTGACAGCCTCAAACTTGAAAATGTTCTTCAAGTTTCGATAATGGGCATGTCCAAACTTTTGATGCCACAATGTAGTGACATCTATTTTTGCCAAATGGCACACCTGTTTGTCTTCAACAAGATAACAATTGTCACTTGATCTAGTTCCTGTCATCTCACAATTGTTAGTACAATCAAAGACTTCACAAGTATTTTTATTGAATTTCACCTCTAAGTTGTCATCACAAAGTTGGCTAATACTAATTAAATTAGCTACAAGCCCATCTACATGCAAGACATTCTTTAAGGCAGGAAAACCAGTCACATTTAGTGTCCCTTTTCCTATTATATTGCTTTTACTTCCACCACCATAAGTTACACAACCTCCTTGAAGCGATTCATAGTCTTTCAAAAATAATTTTGTTCTCGTCATGTGACGTGAACATCCACTGTCAAAGTACCATGATCCTTCAATATTTGTTTTTAAGGAAGTGTAAACAACATCGCATCTTAATTTAGACTTAGGTTTCCATGTCTTCTTTTTTGTGTTTTTGACCTTCTGACAGAATGTGTTATCTGGAGTGCTAGGTAACACTTCAGGTAACACAGAATAACTGGACTGTTTCTTTGAAAGAGTATTACACTTATTTTTAAAATGTCCAGAGGTGTGACAGTATTGACACACTTTTCTTTTGTCAGAAGAGTCATTAGAGAAAGAATTTTGATCAAAAGCACGTTCTTTCACAAAACATATTTCATGTTCATCACAACTCAAAGAAGAAATAATTTTATCTAATGATTCTCGGAAACCAATACCTGCTTTGAGAGGCTTACTCAAATTGAGAATCTCATCCAGTTTGGATGATCCGGTGTTGATTTTCTTCAAGGTGGTTTCGGCTAAAGTCAATTTGGCCTTGACTTTCTCTAGCTCGGCATCTCTCTTGGATGCTTGAACTTCCAAACGAGTTAAGTAAGCCTTGAGTCCATCGTTCATCTTGGTTAAATTTTTAACCATTTTGTTCTCTTTCTTCCATTCCTTGAGCAAATCACGACAAAGGTTTTTTAAACCATCAATGAGCTCATCCTTGCTCAGCTCATCCTCTTTTGAACTTCCTGCATCAAGGTTAGTGGAAACCAAGAAACAAACATCGTTAGTTAAACTGAAATTGTTATACCTGACGGGTGTGGTCTCAGATGTTATCTCAGTGTGTATAACATCTGTGGTAACATGTTCAGTCTCCGAGTCACTTATTGTGACAAACATGTTTGTTTGATCAGGTTCTCCCTCCTGGAGATCGAAAGCCATGACAAAGGACCGAACCACTTAGTAACGTCAAGTGACCGGGCTCTGGTGCCAATTGAAAATGTTTTTCAAAAGCTTTCTGAGAACAGATGTTACCTCAAGTGTTAGGTAACACCCCAGGTAACACACGCTGACAGACAGAATACACACACCCAAAAATATAAGAGTTTTGCAGCGGAAAAATAAATAGCACAAGAGATATAATTTTCTCAAGTTATATAAATATAACTTGAGATGCCTAAATGGCGAAAACTTTATAATCAATACCAATTACAAAGTCAAAAGGTTCCCTATAGTTAGTACAATATACGATCTATGGAACCAAAAGTAGAACAAAGTACGATGATCCTATCCTAAACAAAACACACTCAAACCCGAAGTATTTGAGTGTGGAAAAGAGTGTATGGGAGGGAGGATCTAATGAGCCAAGAAGTACTTTGCTCTTTGTGCTATGGATGTGTGTAAAATTTGGCTTGTCTTCAATCTTCTCATCCAAGCACTATTTATAGCCTTCAATACTTGATGGCTACTCAAATAAACAGCCTTGGGGCTGTTATTCACGTGTGAGAGAGTGGGGGATAATGTGTGAGCTTTCTCTCCACAATTTGTGCAAGACTTGGTCTTCATTCCTTGATTTTCTCAACCGAAAACTTCATGCCCAAGTCTATGCATCACCTTGTTGTACTCCAAGCTTCCAACGCCTTGTACTTCATCCATTTGATCAGCAACAAACCTTGGACTTGGTCTTCTCCATATTTTACATATTTAACACATGTTAAATATGTTTGTAACTCCTTCATTTACTCGCCAATTATGAATAAATCTCCATTAATTTTTCTTCCACATTTTAAGCTCCATAAACCAACTTTATTATACCTGAAAATATGGACCAACATCTAGAAAATAATATTAGGACATTAGTATAAAAATTACATTAGAAAGAAATATCAAATTACAAAGAATCTCGTCACAGCACTTAGACTGTCAGGGCAACACCTGAGGTAACACCTCAGTTCTGCACTAACACTTTCGTATAATAAATTTCACACCTTTTGTTTCGGAATGTTCCAAAATAAAAATCGCATTTTTAAATATAGAAATATAAATAGTTTTAGTGTAATTTCATTATGGTATAATTGAAATACAAACAGGTAATGCACAATACTAAATAATGTTGACAAGTCAAATGCAATATTTATTATGGGATAGAGGAGTAAGTGTGTAGGCAGAGTTGATTGTTAACTTAATTTTGTGTTTGTGTAATTTTTAGATTTGATTGTTAACTTAATTCTGTGTTTGTGCAATTTTTCTCTGTTAATTTCATCTCTCAATCTTGTTCATAATAGTCCGTAAATGATAATGGGTACGGGTTTGTAAGGTGTAGGTCTGAGGCAAGTCAAATTCTCCGTGCCATTTTGTGGACCATTTCATGTGCAACAGTAATCTAATGGCTCATAATTATTGAGATTGGTATTATTGTAATATTATGCAAACATGTGAACGGTTATATTACAAGTGGTACATGGAGTGGCACACAAAAGTGATACAGGAGATCTCAACTCATTCTTGATGCACTGCATTGAGTACCAACCGATAATAATTTTTTGAATTTCATAAATAAAAATCCCTTTCAAAATTCTAGACGTAGCTAATTTCACCATTGAAGTGCATTCTCCTCGAGTATACGCCCCTTTTTGGGGGAAGTTTTCTATACTGTTCATTAAATATTTTATTTGATCGAATAATATTGTATTAATTATAATATTTTAAGGTATATTACCAAAATTTTGGGTAAAACGCGTTTTACAAGACGCCTAGGAAAAACATGTTTTTAAAAAAGCGCGGTGACATTTTTGTAAATATGCGGAACTTCTTTAAAAAAACACGCGGTGGGGTTTTTGTAAATAATTGGAACTTCTCAAACGATTTTGGATATCAATATAAAGCCTTCTGGATGTAATTTTTGAAGTACATTTAAAGAAGGTCATGGCCAACAAACCTTCTGGATATCAACATCAAATTGTTCTGGATATATATATAAAGTTTTCTAGATATGAGTTTCAAGCACATTTTAAGAAAGTTTTAGCCAAGAAAAATTCTGGATATCAACCTCAAATGGTTTTGGACATCAATAATAAAGCCCTCTAGATATGATTTTTTAATGATATTTGAACAAAGTCATGGCCAACAAACCTTCTGAGTATCAAGTTAAGAGGTTCTGTATATAAATAATAAATGTTTCTGAATAGTGTTTTTTATTGTGCAAGTGAGAAAAAAAAAATATGATTTTTTTAGTGCAAGTGAGAGTGTATTTTTTTTAGTGTCAGTTCTAGTGTATTTGATAGCCAATTGTAGTGTTTTTGATAGCTAGAGAGCATTTGAAAGAACCTTTAAAGCTGAAAAGAACCTTTGATACTAATAGCCAGAACATTTGAATTGGATAGCCATAACCTTTGAAAGTGATATCCAGATGGGTTTTTTGAAAGGAAATTTGAAGAGAAACAGAAGTCATCAGGTTTTGCCCCCTGATTCCGTGTTTAAAATCGCCAAAAGACATCGTTTAGGCCCTCAAATTGTCATTTGAATTTTTTTTCTCAGCAAATCGCGCCGTTTTTACAAAACACGTTTTTTCTAATCACTTGGTAAAACACGTTTACGGGAGACCAACCCATAGATGTATTATTGAAATCATTTTTAGCAGGGCTTACTTACTGGGTTAAGACAAATAAACATGTTAGAAACAATGTACTCCCTCCGTCCCATCCAAAATAAGATTCTTGGTTCCGACACGGGGATTAAGGAATACTCCCTCCGTTCCGGGTAAGTTGCAACATCGAAGGGGAAGCATAAAAATTAAGAAAGGAGAATAATGAGTGGTTGGGAGGAAAAGAGAGAATGAGTGGAGGATTATAAAAGTAATAAAAAGAGGGGATAATAATCTTTTATTATAAAAAGTTGTTTGAACAGTAGGTGTTGTGAGTATGAAGGAGAGAGAAAGTGGGTGGGGAATAATAAATGAAAAGCTGTTGTGAGTATGACAAATGAGTCTTACTAATAAAAAAGTAATAAAAGATTTCCATTTTGGGATGTCCTATTTCGAGTGTGACACCCAAAATGACAAAACGTCCTATTTCGGGTGGGACGGAGGGAGTATTTATTTTGGGATGTACTAAAAGAGTACTACTAAAATTACAAAAATAGTTTACAAAATTTTGGTTAGAGACACGAATGGTAATCAATGATTGGATGTTAAACAAAATTGTAAACTTTTTTTTTGTGACCCTACAAACCAAAAAGAAAAGTGTGATATTTGTTGTTGGATGTAGGGAGTATTTTTGATAAGTTTTTCTAATGTGTGCCCTAAGGACACATTAGAAAAAATCGATTTTTGATTGTGATTTGCAAATCACCAGTCTGTTTCTTCTTCTGCTTGGATGTTAATGATTTTTCTCAACAGATCTACGAAAGAAGAAGAGCTGAAGTCTTACCAAGAGCTATTTTTCGCAAGAAAAGATCATTCAGAAGACAACCTAGTCCAGTAGGAAGGGGAAACAACTTACTTTCTTGAAAGGTATATGCATGCACTTCTTATAACGAAATGTAACACTTATTATAACGAAATGTAACATTTTTTTTCTTTCAAAATGTACCACAATTTTGCTGCAATAGATTAAAGATAACATAAAGATTGACAACTACACTAATGTCACACTTTTTATAAAGGAATGTAACACTTTTTTTTTTTTTTTTTCAAATGTAACACTTTTTTTTTTTTTTCAAATGTAACATTTTTTTTTCTTCAAAATGTACCACAATTTTGCTGCAATAGATTAAAGATAACATAAAGATTGACAACTAAACCAATGCCACAGTTTTTATAAAGGAATGTAACACTCTGTTTTTCAAATGTAACACTTTTTTTTTTCAAAATTAACATAAGATTAACAAACTAAACTAATGTTACATTTTATAAAATATGAATGTAACATTTTTTTTATCTCAATTGTAATAGTTTATATTCTTAAATGTAACATTATATCTTAAATGTAACAATTGAAATTGAGAAAGTAACAATTGAAATGCAAAACCATTTTTTTTTTGTAGAACTGCTGTTACATTTAACAGTAGAGAGTGTTACTTTTTGAAGATGAAATTGTTACTTTTATCAGAACAGAGTGTTAAATCTTAGCTGATGAGCAGCTCAAACTTTTTGTGTGTAATTTTTTTTTTTTTTTTTTTAAATAAAACCATATCATGACCTATGTAGTTTTATTCGTCTCGTCAAGACGAACACAACGGTATTTTTTTTTCTGAGTTATAAATATCAAGATATAGCATTTTAAAGTTATTAGGGTTTTTTTTAAAAGGAGGACACGTGACAGCGCGCGGTTGGTGAACCAGCGTGTGGCTCACAGCACGCCACATGTCTCTATGGGAGTGGAGGAAAGGCGGGTGGGTCCGGAGGGTCGGGTCGGACAAGTCGGGTCGTGCGGGTTTGGCCCGCCGCACGCCCGTGCGTCCGTTGTATCCGAGACTTTGTCCTTGTATTATTAGTACCTCTCCCAAATTTGTACAAGGAGTGTTTCGGTTGGTTTTTTTTAGATAATAAAGAAAGAAAAAAAGAAAAAAAGAAAAAATCTGTTGGAATTGTGCATGAGGAGATGGGCGTTATCGGTGTCTCAATCTGTCTTCGATCTCTGGCGGCACTGTTTGTTTTTAACTTCCTATTTAATGTTATTCTCCCTCTGGCTAAAAACAGTAGTCCCATTTATTATTTTTGTTTGTCTCACGAAGCTGGTTCTATTTTTAGAATAAAGGCTACAAAATCACTATTTTTTAAAACTTAAAATGTAATTATAAAGTGTTTGGAAAGTTAAATGAAATTATTATTTTGAGATAAAGGGAGTAGCTTTTTACTTTTTTGAAAGATGAAGGGAGTAGCTTGTATATAGGCAGAGTTGATTGTTAACTTAATTCTGCGTTTGTGCATTTTTCTCTGTTAATTTATTAGGAAAAATGCAAAAAAAAATAGTATCTTAATTAGACACTTTGTGCATGTTTAGTACCTAACGTCATTTTTGTTGCATGAAAAATACCTCAACTGGTCAATTCGTGCATTTGTGGTCACTCGTGCTGACGACATCCACATTTTCCCGTTAAGTATGCCATGTGCCATGTGTGTGACATTTTAAGAGGGGTAAAATAGTAACTTAAAGCCAAAATACCCCACCCTCCATCTTCTTCCGTTCTTCCCTTCCATGGCTTCCCAGCTTTCCATCAACCCAGGCGTCGTCCTCCCAATATCCCACATCCGTCATCAGCATCCTCACCCCTAATCCCCACCCATCGTTTTCTTCTTCTAATTCAGCCACAAGTCATCAACTCCCCTTCATCGCCGGCGTCTTTCGAACGGTGGTGGCTACTTTCGAAATGTCTGGTCAAATCCATCACCGGAATCATAGATCCATGGCCAATTTCTTCTGGTGGAGTGCATTACAGATCCATTCACCATTTCCCCTCCCTCCATTCGCCCAGATCAACTGACCCCTCCCTTTCTCTCCCAGTTCGGCACTTTCCCCTCCACTTCCGACCCTCCCCTACCCCAATTCGACCCTCCTCTTTCACTCTCAGCCGCATCATCACTATCTTCCACTCGATAGCACCAGGCATAATTGAAGAACCCTGATTTTTTTTTTCCTTCAAGATCAATCTTTAGGAGAGATTAATGTATATGGTGTTTGGATTTGTTATTTTCTGTTTGAATTTGAGTGTGAATTTGAAGAACAAGCTTGTGTTTGATTTTACAAATGAGTTATTTTAATTGTTAATGGAGGTGGTGGGTGGTGGCGGCAATATGGTTGTGGTGACGTGATTAATGGAGTTAAGGGTGGTTCTAATTGGTGGTTCTGACACACAGATTGCTAATCATGAACCCTAATTGAAGAGCTTGATTGGGGCCACTAGAAACAAGGATGAGGATATTTTTTACCCAAATTTGAACAAGAAAATCAGGTAAAAACGGAGTGGCTGGTGAATAATTGCAAGTTGAAGTAGCGCTGCCATAGGAGAGGGTTTTAGGTAAGAAGGGATGAGAATATTTTTGAATTGACATATTTACCCTTAAAATTTAGTCACATGTATGGCACATGACTAACTTAACGGAAAAAAGTGGATGTCGTTAGCACGAGTGACGACAAATGCAAAAAACATCCAATTTAGGAGCCATCAATGCAACAAAAATGACATTAGGTACTAAACATGCACAAAGTGTCTAATTAAGGTTTTTTTTTTTTTTTTTTTCATTTTTTCCTATCTCCGAGTAATGTTCATGCTGGACTGTAAATAATAGTGGGTATGGGTTTGCAAGGTGTAGGTTTGAGGTGATCACAGTTTGGTTGAATGGAAATATTGCAGTTGACTTGTCAAAAGATGCATTTTACTTATTTGTGCTATGATAAAACTGCACCAGGAATGTTTATTCTTGTGATTCTCAAAATTATCGAGGCACTCCATTGAATACCAACTGATAATAATTTTTGAATTTTAGCACCCCATTAATACCAACTGATAATAATTTTGAATTTTATGAAAATAACCCCTCCAAAATTTTAGAGGTAGCCAATTCCACCATTTAACTGCATTATCATTGAGTAAATACTACTTTGTCCCGCTCCCTCTTCAAGGTTTTTAATTTGCTTTTTGATCTGTCCCAAATTAATGTTCTTACTTTACTTTATTACCTAAAATTGACAATGAGACCCACTTGTCATTCTCACAAAAAAAAACTCCATACCCACTTTCTCTCTCATACTTTACTTTCTATACTTATAACATTTACTTTTTATTAATCCCCATACATAGTCAAACTAGGAACCTTAAATTAAGCCGAAGAGAGTACATTTTTTTGGAAGGTGGTGGTGGTGGTGGTGGAGTTTTTTGTACCATTCATTAAATATTTTAATGTTTATAATATTTCAACTATAAAAGAAGGTGAGATAGGAAATTCAGTCATTTTGAAAAGATAGTCTCTTTTTAATTATGTGATCAACTCAATTAAACTTTAACTACATTTTGTTAAAAATTTAATTATTTATATGCAATTTAAAAATTATTGTTGTTTCGTACTCCCTCCGTCCTACTTGAATTATGACAAATTTCCATTTTGAGTGTCCCATTCGAATTAGGACAACCCAAAAATGGAAGTGTTTTATTTATCGGGACTCACATTCACACTCACAACAACTTTCCACTCATTATTCTCTACCCCACTTTCTCTCTCTTACTTAACTTTTCATACTCACAACACCTACTCCACTAACACTTTTTTCTTAATCCCTGTGCCCAACCCACTAATTCGGGTGGGATGGAGGGAGTATATATGCATATTATTAAATGTAATTATTAAAATGACATAAAGATAATTATAATTTCATTAAATTAAGATTAAATTTCGAGTTAGTCTTATGAAAAACTTGTTTTACACCTGCGTTAGTGCAAAACTTGTTTCCATCTTTTAAGATATGAAAACAAACACTAAAACGAGTGTAAAACAAGTTTTTCCCTATGTTAGTACCCGATCTGAAAATGAGTTTATTAGGGCTTTCCCAAATATACAAGGACTTTATAGGAATTAGAAACCTTGCAAAGACTTGTCCCGGATTCCCAAAAATAGCTCAATGTTCTAGAAAACATTAAATATGGACATTTAAGGTTGCCTTGTATGAACAGTAAAACCCTAGCTTGAATTTCAAGTCAGCGCGCAACGATGGCCACGCGGCCACTTTCGCCGCCGCCCTCCATCTTGGCCACGCGGCCACATCCGCCCCGGATGATCTGGACCGTCAGATCTCTCCCTCAGTTTACTATATAAATCAATCCCATGCTATTGGTTTAAGGGTCCGATTTTGAGAGTTCTAAGTCCGAGTTTTGGAGTTCTTAAACACAATTTTCTCTCTAATTAAGCATTCAAACACTCAAGGAGATCAAAGGTTTATTTCTTGCCAACAAAGGTAAGTTTTCTAACTTTTTCTTCATGTTCTTGCCATATTATTAATTTAGATCCATAATATTCATATTCTTAATATGTTTATTCATGTGTTCTTCATAATATTCATGTTCCTAACATCTTTATTCATATTTTCTTCATGACATTCATATGTTCATAATATGTTCTTCATATGTTCATCATGTTCTTAGATTAAAACCTTATTTATGCTATATTTAGGGTTGTGATCTTCATGTTAACATGTTATTTTATAGCCGATGATGATCTAGGGTTCATCAACCCAAGGATGATCTAGGAACTACTTCTAAACCCTAATCTTTAGGTAATTCCCCCCTCATTATGCATGATCCCGATTCTTCTGCCTATTCTAAATTCTTCTCGAACTACGCTGACCTGAGCTTCTCACATTGAGAGGAACGTAGGCAATCTTCGGATCCGGTCTCAAACACTAACACACTACTAACACATTCATCATGATAGAAAGACCGATCAATTCGGGCAATATGAGTGATAACGTCCAATATTCTTCTCTTGTTGTAATTTGACCCCCGAAACCATTAAACATGCTTTTTCTCAATGTTTTGGCTTTAATTAAAACGGCGTGGCGACTCTCATAATTTTAATGTTGCTATGAATATTCCCAATTTCAAACGCACGTATTCACAGTGGCGACTCTGCTGGGGACTGCTTTGAAACTTTTTCAAACTTAGTGGGTCTAACTTTCGTCACATCATGATGTTTGCCATGTTTACACATGCACACACTTTCCATGTTTACACATGCACCCTACACACACCTGTCATGTATACACATGCACCCTACACACACCTGCCATGTTTACACATGCACCCTACACACACTTGCCATGTTTACACATGCACACACTTTCCATGTTTATACATACACCTCACATACTTGCCATGTTTACACATGCACCCGTGCACCCCGCAATGTTAATACTTGTACTTTGTTGATACTTGTACTTTGTATATACCTTGTATCCTTGTACCTTTGTTATTTTCGTCTTAGTATTAGGGTCAAACAAAACTCTGCTATGCTCCCTTGTACATTATTTTCCTTCTCCTGCAATGCATTGCATAGCATCATTCAAACATTCAAAACTTCTCTCTTTTCTCCTTAAAAAGAATTAGTTTCTTGTCACACACTACCACTAGTCCGTGTCAGCACTGCACAGGTCCCTACTACCCTGAGTATTCGATGTGCAGGAATTTGTGCGCTACTGCCTCACATTTTTTGACTCACTCGTCTACTCCACTCACCGTGTACGTTCCGCAAGCGGTGGGAACCTTTAACCTAACCCGTGTCAACCCACACATAGGGATTAGGACACTCCTCGGACCACCCATTTAGGATGTAAATAAATGCAAAACTTTTCGCAAAATAAAATGTGCATTGCATCTAGGCGACCTCTAAGGTCCATCGCTCATCCGTTGGGCCATCATTGCGATCCATTTGGGTCTACCCTTCACCTTCGACCGCCTAGGTCAACCTTCTCAACCTTTGACCGCCTAGGTCAACCTTCTCAACCTTTGACCTCCTAGGTCAACCTTTGACCGCCTAGGTCAAACTTATCAACCTTTGACCTCCTAGTTCAACCTTTGACCACCTAGGTCAACCCTCTGAACCTTTGACCTCCTAGGTCAACCTTTGACCCCCTAGGTCAATCTCATTCGTCTTTTGACCTCTTAGGTCAACCTTTGACCCCATAGGTCAACCTTCTCCGCTCCTGACCCCCCTAGGTCAACCCTTACCAACTTTTGATCTCCTAGGTCAACCTTATCCGCCTTTGACCCCTTAGGTCAACCTTTGACCTCCTAGGTCAACCTTTGACCGCCTAGGTCAACCATCTGAACCTTTGACCTCCTAGGTCAACCTTTGACCCCCTAGGTCAACCTTAACACCTTTTGACCTCTTAGGTCAACCTTTGACCCCCTAGGTCAACCTTCTCCGCTCTTGACCTCTTAGGTCAACCTTTGACCCCCTAGGTCAACCTTAACACCTTTTGACCTCTTAGGTCAACCTTTGACCCCCTAGGTCAACCTTCTCCGTTCTTGACCCCCTTAGGTCAACCTTTGACCCCCTAGGTCAATCTTATCCTTTTAAGTCAACCTTTGACCCCTAGGTCAACCTCATTAGGTCAACCTTTGACCCCTTAGGTCAACCTTATCCGCCTTTGACCCCTTAGGTCAACCTTTAACCTCCTAGGTCAACCTTTGACCGCCTAGGTCAACCTTCCCAACCTTTGACCTCCTAGGTCAACCTTATCTACCTTTGACCTCTTAGGTCTACCCTTGACCGCCTAGGTCAACTTTATCCGCCTTTGACCTCTTAGGTCTACCCTTGACCTCCTAGGTCAACCTTATCACCTTCGACCTCTTAGATCACCCCTCGACCTCTTAGGTCAACCTTTGACCCCATAGGTCAACCTCATCCGCCTTTGACCTCTTAGGTCTACCCTTGACCGCCTAGGTCAACTTTATCCGCCTTTGACCTCTTAGGTCTACCCTTGACCTCCCAGGTCAACCCTATCACCTTCGACCTCTTAGGTCACCCCTCGACCTCTTAGGTCAACCTTTGACCCCATAGGTCAACCTCATCCACCTTTGACCTCTTAGGTCAACCCTTGACTGCCTAGGTCAACCTCATCCTCCTTTGACCTCTTAGGTCTACCCTTGACCGCTTAGGTAAACTTTATCCGCCTTTGACCTCTTAGGTCTACCCTTGACCTCCTAGGTCAACTTTATCCGTCCTCGACCTCTTAGGTCACCCCTCGACCTCTTAGGTCAACCCTTGACCGCCTAGGTCAACTTTATCCGCCTTCGACCTCTTAGGTCAACCCTTGACCTCCTAGGACAACCTTATCACATTTAACCCCCTAGGTAAATTTTATCGTCTTTGACCTCTTAGGTCAACCTTTGACCCCATAGGTCATTCTCATCCGCCTTTGACCTCTTAGGTCAACCTCATCCACCTTTGACCTCTTAGGTCTACCCTTGGACCCCTCGGTCAACATTATCACCCGTTGACCTCTTAGGTCAACCTTTGACCTCCTAGGTCAACCCAATCACCTTCGACCTCTTAGGTCAAACTTGGACTCCTAGGTCAACCTTATCCGTTTTCGACCTCTTAGGTCAATCTTTGATTCCATAGGTGAACCCAATTACCTTTGGTCCTAACCCGCTTAGGTCAAACCGTCATCTTGACCCACCTAGGTCATTATTTGACCCACCGTCGTCCAGACCAACCTAGGTCAACCCGTTTAGGTCCACACACCATCCTTGACCCATTTAGGTCAACTTGTCCGTCTTAGGTTAAAACTACCCCTTCACCTTTGACCCGTCAAGGTCACCCGTGACCCGCTTAGGTCGACTTACCTATCTTGGATCCATCTAGGTCAATCTCTAACCTTCCTTAGTCCACCAACCCGAATAAGTCAACCTTAGACCCGCTTAGGTCAAACCATGTCCATCCCGCTTAGATCATCCCACAAGCAAACCGCTACAACCCGCTATCTTGATTCATTCACCATATAGGTCAATCCAACCCTTCTCATTTAGGTCGACCTATCCTTTACCCATCTAGGTCAACCCACCATTATCGTCGCATCCTAGCTTGAACCACTTCTTGTCTCAAACCTTAGGTCAAACCTTAGGTCAAATTTAGGTCAAACCTTAGGTCAAACCATACCCTACTCAATCAAAACCAACTCCTATAGGTCTTCCTCACCCATGCTTGACCAAGGACCGAGTCATCTCCCTCTTTTTGACCCCTATGGTCATCTCTCACCTCTTTTTAAAAAGTCTAACTTGATTCGAACTACGGCGACCTGAGCCTCTTATTGTGTGGGACCTCTCCCCCATGATAAGGGGAACGTAGGCAACTTCGGCCCGGTCAAACTTTCAATTTTTTACCAAAATGCATTTCAAAAATGTGGGGACCGACTCTTTTCCAAAAAATGATTTTTATAACGATGCCTTATCATTAAATACGAATCTAATTCTTTCATGACATATAGTTCTGCATCATGTCGGCTGCAAGGAACATCGAAGTTGCAACTGAAGCTGCTACCCAAGATACCGAGACAATCCTCTACACCGGTACTACTCTTAGTAAGCAAGCATCCCACTTCGAAGCCATCCTCGATGAACAAGCAATCCACTTTAAGGCCATTCTCAACGAGCAAGCAACACACTTTCAGAAGGAGATGCATAAGACCCTAAAGATATCGAGAGGCGCCATTTGTCTGACATTCGTGGCGTTTATGATTACCTCAGTCGAGTTCTCCCTCTTGCTCAATGTCAACACCCGTACGCTCCTCAAATGTACGGGCCGCCACAGACTGTCCCCGTCGGGATGCTCCTATGACTACTCATCAACAAGGGGTGCCGGTACCTAAATCACCCTCAAAGACAGTTCGTGAAAGGAAGGACGAGCACGAATTCGACGACTTGGGTATGCCGTTAGACAAACTCTTCAAAAGTCTAGTTCAAGTCGGCAAGTTGTCTCCTTTGTTCAACTATGAACCAAGTAGGGTGAAGCAAGGCTTGGATCCCTCCAAACACTTCCAATACCACCAGTACATTGGGCATGACACCGAAGATTGCCTCCAATTGAGGAGAAAGATTCAAAGCCTCATTGACAGTGGAGCCATCACCCGCCAACAGAATACATGGGCATGGGGAAAAGAGGAATTGGGGCTACCTCCTTTAAATAAAAGAAAAGAAAAGGGTCATTCAGTCTTCGTAGGTTCTAGAGTGTCCTTAGACAAAAGTCCACCTTGGACGATTTTTGTTTCTTTAAGTAAGAGTCCACCCCGGACTAGTCGGTTTAAATCTTTTAGTTCCAATAAAAGGGCCTTTATTTCTTTTCTTTTCTCTCTAGACTTGAGACATAAGCTTGCATATATCAATTTCATGAAAATTGTCTTATTCACCATTTTCGCTTGATTGCTATATCTTTATATGATGAATTAATCTTAATCTTACTCATTAATGACGACTCATTAAAAGGTAAATGGACCCACAAACCATTCACATAACTAAGTAAACGATTAATCTCAAAATAACAAATGCTTCGATCAATTGGGATGGACGAATCACTTTCTCTTCTCTCTACATTCTACCCCCATACACTCTCTCTATACACTCATCCATTGTACACACTTCATGTACACTCTCTATATACACCTTCTCCCATACACTATCCTCATACGCCTCTCATCCCACCATTAGACCCCTTTTTATAAGGTCGTGACAAAGAAATGGATTGCGGTTGCTCATCATCAAATAGACATCCATGCGGCCACAATTTAAAGGGTTGGTTTGTTACCTTCATGAGTACTACATGCCGTTACACTGGGGCTATCCGTATTCCATCGCAAATGTAAGACAAGTGCACGAAGTCATTCATGCCATTAATTGGTGCACGTGATAATCCAATGGAGCTCTACCGGTAAAAATCTAGGGGCTAGGATGCCCGCCGCCAGCAAAAGGCCGCCTGAACTATAAGGAAGCTACCTCGCAATCGAGAGAGGCGAAAGCAAACTAGGGGCTTGTCTCGCCCAATGTTTCATGTACAAAAATAATTAAAAAAAAAATATGGCTGGCTAGGTTGAAACCCAAAAGGGCGACCTAGGCAAAAGTTAGAGCATTGCACAAAAAGAAGCCCGCTAGGTTGAAAACCCGAAAAGGCGGCCTAGGCAAAAAAAAAGGGTGTGCACAAAGAGACAAAATAAAAAAGAAAAAGAAAAATAGAAGGGGCTATCACCATGGAAAAGTAAAAGTTCCATTTTCTTTTCACCTCAAATGTTCTATTTTCCTTTCTTTCCTTACAAAGTAGATAAATGGCAGCAACCCATGACAACTACGATGGAGCAATCCACTGCAAAAACTACAAAGGAGTAATCCACCGCAATGAGCTACAAAGAACAACTCACCTCAAACGAACCTCACACCCCTAAACTCAAAACCCAACTTCATCGTCAACCGGGAAACCACTCAAAGCCAAACATAACCTACCTTGGGCCAACTTTCTTTGTTTTCTTTCCTCCCACACATACCCACTGAAACCCGACACCATCGTCAAGCGGGTCATCCCCGAACTACGCGGACCTGAGCTTCTCACCTTGAGGAGAACGTAGGCAACCTTAGGGTCCGGTCCAAAGTATACACAACCCACCTCGTAGCCAATTTTCCTTCTCTTCTCTCTTGCCCCATATTTCTACTCCTGACTTCTTCACTCACAATTGATCAAAACATTTATTATTTCGAGACTACTTGTCTAAAAAAAAAAACATAATCATAAGATGCATAACTAATCAACGAGGTCCACTCTCGAGCAATCAAATGAGAATCTTGAATAAAACAATTTTCAAATGTCTCGACAAGTCTTCCGTTCTACAATCTAGGAAAGAGCTAAACACTTACTTTCTGTCAAGCAGGGGCTTCCTCCCTTTTGTACATATATACACTCAGTTGCCCAAAGAGTCAAAATGTGAGTACTATTTCTCTCTCTCTTACTCTCCCCAAAATGCCCCCGCATGTTTTCAAACAATTCTTTTTTCTTTTTTTGAGTCGACTGAATGATCTCAAAAAAAAAAAAAAAAAAAAAAAAAAATAAAAAAAAAAAAAATGATGACGCAAAAGAGATGCCCACTAGATTGAAAACCCGAAAGGGCGGTCTAGGCAGAAAAAATGGTGCGTCTTAAAGGAGGTAGGATACCCCGCTCTACACCCTTATCGAACTGGGGCTTCCCCAACAAAATGGGTCAACTATTAGTTTTCTCGGAGAATACCGAGGTCCCAACAAGAATATACTTAGAAGAAGGGCATCCCTCATCATCAAGCTTGACGTAGAGTTTCTCAAAGGAGGGAGGGTACCCGCTCACCAAATTAGATAATCCCCAACGGAATGGGTCGACTATGTGGTTTCCCAGAGAATACCGAGGCGTCAACAAGGATACACTTAGAAGAAGGGCACCCCTCATCGTCAAACTCGACACGCGATGACCTATTTGGATTGATTAGAATCATAATTAATTATAAGGCATCTGTATAAGATCATAACACTTTCATAAAGTTTTCTCCTCCCCGACACTTTGTTTATAAACCCGCACTCTTGGTCTCCACAAAATTGTAAAAACATCTTCGGCCCGTCCGGGACCCATCTATGTGATTCCCAGAGTTGACTCGGTCCTTTACCCTATCTCCTACATTTTAGGGAACCTTTAGGACTAAACCCTCAACTCTCTAGGTCCCAAGCCTACCCGGTCAGTCTTACCTAGGTTACACCATAACTCCTTAGGTCCCGAACCTACCCGGTGAGTCTTACCTAGATTACATCATAACCCCTTAGTTCGACCTTCCGTAAGTTTGTAGCATGACCCCTTAGGCCTTAAACCGGTTCTATCCAGACCTTCAAACCTTAAACCGGTTAGCCAAAGCCAAGTCCTTAGGATGAACCATTAGGTCCCGAACCTACCGGTCCCAAGCCTACCCGATCTCCTAGATCTCAAACCTACCAACACATACTCGTCCTTACCCTATCTAGGCCGTAGCTCTCTTATCCTCCTAGGTCCAGCCTCTTAGATCTACCCAGTCTAACCTGTTGAACGATCCCTTAGATCCCAGGTCCATGCAAGGCCGCCAAACACCTACCTTATAGGTCTCTAGCATATCTGATTCACACCTTAGGTATCAACTCCTAAACCCTTTAGATCACAAAACTATCTACCCTCTAAGTCTATAACCTTAGAGCTCGTCCCTTAGAACTCTTTAGTTCCCAAGCCTGCTCGGTCCAACCAAAACAATGCCAACTACGCCTACCGTCATACCCAAACCATGGCCCTGCCACTCTTAAAACCTAGTGTCACTCCTTAGCTTCAAAAGACTTCCTAGTCTGACCTTCAACCCCTTAGGTCTCTAACCTATTTAATCCAAGCCGAGTCCAAACCTCGCCACCTACAAGGTCCACCCTTGAACTCCATGGATCTCAAACGTCGCCCCCCCCAACGAGTCCAAATCTCAAACCTTGCTCAAGTACATAGGATCTCCTGCGCACCACGCCATACCATAGGGATCTCAATACCCATCAGTTTAAAGCCCGTGTCCTTAAACACCTTTGGTCCCATCCCTAACCTACCTTCGCAATCGCCGAACGAGCTTGGTCATGCGCAATGACCTCCGAGACAAACTTAGGACCTAAGCATACCCAATCCAACTTAGGTACCTATTGTACTCGAGCAAAGTCTTGGACACTCAATCCCTTTACCTGAAGCGCCAACATGGTCACATGTCCAGACCCATTTCTCGCACATGGCTCACACCAAGCTCACCTTAGAGCCCAAACCCAACATGCGTATTAGGTACTAGGATCATCCAATCCCAATCCATTGCTCCTTGGCCGACCTCAAGCCTGCTTGGTCCTAATCCATAACGCGGTTTCTCTAGGACAAATGACTTACCCGCTTGAAAGCCTTATGTCCTAACGCTACCCTGCCTAGCCTTCGATCTCCTAGATCTCACGCCTACCATTCCATTAGGCCCCGGTCTCCTTAACACATGTCTGAGTCTTACCCTAGCTAAACCCTAGAACTTTAGCCTAGGTCTAATCTATCGAGCCTATCCAGCCACGAGGTATCAAGCTCATTTTCCCCAAATCGCAACACTCTTAGACCTCAAACTTGCTCGGTCTAAACCTTCAAAGGCTTTCGGTCTCCAAACCCTAGCCTTAAACATAGGTAAACACATTCTCTAAACCCTAGCCTCAAGCCTAGGTAGTCATATCATTCTCTCTGAACCCTAGCATCAAGCCTAGGTAATTACATCCGTCCTAAACCCTAGCCCCGAGCCTAGGTAGTTACATCCCTTCCAAACCCTAGCTTAGAGCCTAGGTATTTACACCCTTCCTAAACCCTAGCCTTGATCCTAGGTAGTCACATATCCTTAAGCCTAGGAAACCGCAACATCCTCTTCAACCCTAGCCCAAGTTCTAGGGAATTTCCAAAGCCCCGTATGCAACATCATTTCCAAATTCCCGAAACCATAGTCTCGAAACCTAGGAAATTTACAATCTCAATTCTCTGTTTTATTGAACCCTAGTCCAAAACCTAGGATATAATGCCCTGTCCAAAACTCAATCAACCCTAGCCTCAAGCCTAGGTAATCGCATTCGCTCTAAACCCTAGCCTCGAGCCTAGGTAGTCGCATTCGCTCCAAACCCTAGCCTCAAGCTTAGGTAGTCGCACTCTTTCTAAACCCTAGCCTCGAGCCTAGGTAGTCGCATTCGCTCTAAACCCTAGCCTCGAGCCTAGGTAGTCGCATTCGCTCCAAATCCTAGCCTCAAGCTTAGGTAGTCGCACTCTTTCTAACCCTAGCCTCGAGCCTAGGTAGTCGCATTCGCTCTAAACCCTATCCTCAAGCCTAGGTAGTCGCACTCTTTCTAAAACCCTAGCCTCAAGCCTAGGTAGAAATTATCCTCTTTAAACTATATCATCAAGCCTAGGATTCAACATTCCCTTCAAACCCCAGTCCTAGACCTAGGAAATTCCTTCACCTTAGTCTCAAATATAGGAAGTTTACAGTCCTTAGCCTTAAAATCTAGCCTAAAGCCTAGGTTACCACGAACATTTCCAAGCCATAGTCACCAATCCCGGAAAATGGTAAACCGTAACATCAAGCTTAGTGGACCTTCCATAAAAGCAATCCCTCTTCCCAACGGTCCATAGTCTCAAGCCTAGGAAGTCACAACCTTTCCAACTCCCAGCCTTATGTCTAAAAATCCAATGCCTTTGCAACCTCTGAGCCTACCACAACTCCAAGCCCTAGCCTCCTAGACCTAGGAAATTCCTAAACCCTAGTCCCAAACCTAGGAGAGTCATGGTCCTTAAACACCAGTTTCCAAACCCTTGTTAGAAACCCTAACATCTAGGAAGTTCCCGAACCTCAAACCCCTAGCACTAAGCCTAGGATAGAATACTCTCCTCATGCTTAAATGAGCTCCAACCCCTAGCCTGTAAGCTTAGGTAACCCACATTATCTCCAAGACATAATCTAAAGCCGAAGAAGCCGTGACATCTTTGGCATCCCTATCTCAAGATTAGGAGATCACCATCTTCCTTATTCCCCTTCCTTAAAAAGCCTTAGGTCCTACCTCTAGGCAACCAAGAAAAATATCCCTTACCTAACACCTTGGTCTCAATGGCTCGTAGCCTCATTCCCTCCTAAATTAGGATAAGCGGAACCCAGATCATGTTTCCCATATTAGCAACCCCTCGAGAGTCCATCTCCTTCGCGTCTCCCTAAAGGTCCTTTGCCCTTGTGACTCACTAAAAAGTCATTTGTGACTCCCCGAGAGTCTATCACCTTTGTGACTCCCCGAGAGTTCATCCCGTTTGCGACTTCATAACAATCCATCATTTTTGCCTCCACATGCAAAATTTCAGTTTTACCCCTAGTGCATTCCCCTTTGTTCATTTCAGGTGCCCTTAGCACTATTGTGACTGATATTCGTTACCTTTGGGAACGGAAAGCCCCTTAAAATTTCCACTCTTCACCGAATATTTGCTTAGGATCCGTAAGATTGTAGAGACTTCGGCGCCTCTATGACATACGCATCCTAGATCGATCGCGATTGGCAGAAGCCTCGGCGTTTCTGTTTGCGAGAGATCCAGCATCTATTATTTTAGCACTTCCTAATATTTGCTTAGGATTCGTATGGTTGTAGAGACTTCGGCGCCTCTATGACATACGCATCCTAGATCGATCGTGATTGGCAGAAGCCTCGGCGTTTCTGTTTGTGAGAGATCCAGCATCTATTATTTTAGCATTTCCTAATATTTGCTTAGGATTCGTATGGTTGTAGAGACTTCGGCGCCTCTATGACATACGCATTCTAGATCGATCGCGATTGGCAGAAGCCTCGGCGTTTCTGTTTGCGAGAGATCCAGCATCTATTATTTGCTTAGGATTCGTATGGTTGTAGAGACTTCGGCACCTCTATGACATACGCATCCTAGGTCGATCGCGATTGGCAAAAGCCTCGGCGTTTCTGTTTGCGAAAGATCCAGCATCTATTATTAGGATTCGTATGGTAGTAGAGACTTCGGCGCCTCTATGACATACGCATCCTAGATTGATCGTGATTGGCAGAAGCCTCGGCGTTTCTGTTTGCGAGAGATCCAGCATATGCTTAGGATTCATATGATTGCAGAGACTTCAGCGCCTCTATGACATACGCATCCTAGATCGATCGTGACTGGCAGAAGCCTTGGCGTTTCTGTTTGCGAAAGATCCAGCATCTATTACTTTAGCGCGATCGGCAGGAACCCTGGCGATCATGATTGCGTTTACCATTCCATCTTGGGATTATTTAGACGACGTAGTCTTTATTTTTCCCAAATAGCTTCATTTCCTTACGAATGTTCATTCTTCATACAAGATAGTATCCGTAGGTTTATTATCCGCAGCAGAAGTTCGATGTCTCGTCTTTCCCCAATATCTCCGAACTACGACCGGCTTGATTCCTCCGAGGATACGTAGGAAACCTGAAAAGGTTCAGCCACCCGACCAACGTGGTCATCTATCATCCCCAGCAGGTGCATTTTCCCCAGCAGAAGACGTTGCTCCCCATCAGAGGACAATCATTCTCAATTTCCCTATCAGATTTGAACTACGTTTGGCTTGATTCCCCCGAGGATACGTAGGTCGCCTGTCAAGGTTCAGCCGTTCCCTTACCTTTCATGTTTTGAAACTCATGTTTCAGACGGATCCTTCTTTTATCGTCGACCCTCCATTGCCTTGCAAGAAGCGTCGCCGAGGGGCTACTGTTAGTACCCGATCTGAAAATGAGTTTATTAGGGCTTTCCCAAATATACAAGGACTTTATAAGAATTAGAAACCTTGCAAAGACTTGTCCCGGATTTCCAAAAATAGCTCAATGTTCTAGAAAACATTAAATATGGACATTTAGGGTTGCCTTGTATGAACAGTAAAACCCTAGCTTGAATTTCAAGTCAGCGCGCAATGATGGCCACGCTGCCACTTTCGCCGCCGCCCTCCATCTTGGCCACGCGGCCACATCCGCCCCGGATGATCTGGACCGTCAGATCTCTCCCTCAGTTTACTATATAAATCAATCCCATGCTATTGGTTTAAGGGTCCGATTTTGAGAGCTCTAAGTCCGCGTTTTGGAGTTCTTAAACACAATTTTCTCCCTAATTAAGCATTCAAACACTCAAGGAGATCAAATGTTTATTTCTTGCCAACAAAGGTAAGTTTTCTAACTTTTCTTCATGTTCTTGCCTTATTATTAATTTAGATCCATAATATTCATATTCTTAATATGTTTATTCATGTGTTCTTCATAATATTCATGTTCCTAACATCTTTATTCATATTTTCTTCATGACATTCATATGTTCATAATATGTTCTTCATATGTTCATCATGTTCTTAGATTAAAACCTTATTTATGCTATATTTAGGGTTGCGATCTTCATGTTAACATGTTATTTCATAGCCGATGATGATCTAGGGTTCATCAACCCAAGGATGATCTAGGAACTACTTCTAAACCCTAATCTTTAGGTAATTCCCCCCTCATTATGCATGATCCCGATTCTTCTGCCTATTCTAAATTCTTCTCGAACTACGCTGACCTGAGCTTCTCACATTGAGAGGAACGTAGGCAATCTTCGGATCCGGTCTCAAACACTAACACACTACTAACACATTCATCATGATAGAAAGACCGATCAATTCGGGCAATAGGAGTGATAACGTCCAATATTCTTCTCTTGTTGTAATTTGACCCCCGAACCCATTAAACATGCTTTTTCTCAATGTTTTGGCTTTAATTAAAACGGCGTGGCGACTCTCATAATTTTAATGTTGCTATGAATATTCCCAATTTCAAACACACGTATTCACACCCTAACATTTTATTTAAAAATTAAAAAGAGTTGACAATAAAAATTAAAGTGAGACTATAATTTTATGTCGTATGTATTAAATAGGCGTGGTGTGAATCGCCATCCTTACCGTAGTAGGATTGGCAATAACAAAACCTAATCTTGATTGAATTAAAGAAGGAACTCTTAAGTCAAAAAACAGTCCTTGTCCGAACCAGATTACTATTAACACTACTCCCCTTTTAACCATCGACTATATATTAACTGAATTCATCAAGCTTTCATCTTCCGTCTTCAGAGAAGAAGGGGACGGGGACATGTCTAAATCCAAGCGAAGTAAAATGCAACCTTCAATTAACCTTGGCGAGGACATCTTCACGGAGATCTTACTCCGATCACCGGTAAAATCCGTCCTTAAGTTCCAAACTGTTTCCAAACTGTGGCTTTCTATTGTCTCTACTCGCAGATTTCGCCAAACTCATGCTTCCCGACACAGAGCTTCTGCAACAGCTCTATACTTCAAATCGTTTGAAACGTATAGTTACAAAGTCCTTCCCCTCAACATCAACAACATTGACACCATGAAAATTCCATATAAACTGATTTCACATCTCTCTCGTCCACAATGGTGTAGATCATCATGCAATGGTTTACAACTACTCCAATCATATGATAAAACCTATTACGTTCACAATCCGACCACAAAGGAATACAAAGCTCTTGACCTACCCCAACGCATTACCAACAATATTATACTTAATGTTTGTGCTAGTTTAGCTTTTGATCCTTCTGAATCACTTCATTATAAAGTCGTATTTTTGAGTAACTTTGATCTGGAGGTTTACTCATCTGCAACAGGCCAATGCACATCACCCGTAAATAATGCTTTATTTGGAGATTATAATTATAGTGAAAGTAGCGGTATTTATTGCTATGGTGCAATTCATTGGCTACGGAAGGATTCTACTTCAATTATTTATTTCAATGTTCATACCGAGTGTATAAACCAACTGCGGACCCCACTATCGCACGGTTATGTTCGGTATTTTGGAGAATCTCAAGGCCATCTACATTTAGTTAAATCTGACGCCGAGAAGTTTAATCTGTGTTCGTTTCTTTATGTCTATGAGTTGAAAAAGGATTACTCTGGTTGGTTTATGAAATACAAAGTTGAACTTGCTTTCATTAAATCAGCACTTCCATCGGCTCAGGCCTCAGATATCTATGGAACTTCTCTAAGTATTGTTCGGGATAAAGAAGAAGATAACTCGGTGCTTTTAGTTTGGATTTGGGACGAGTGGGTGGAATACAATTTTAAACAGAAGACTACAAAGAGGCTATGTCGTTACGTGCAGACATGGGAACATGATTCTCCTTCTCCCTGGACTTACTGGTTCAACACCTATCAATTCATCCCGACCCTCACTTGCATATGAGTAGGTCTATGCACAAGCATTTGATCTTTACTTATTTTGTTATTTTGTGATCATTGATTCTTAGCTTATTTTTAATCTCTCATCCATTTTATATTTCTAGTAGGAATAGACTAAAACTTCCGTGAGACCTGCTATACCCGTCTCATCCATGAGACGGGTCGGTTTTTGACCCACCCGCCCGACCCACGGACCGGCTCCAGGACCCAGGGGTCGAACCTGCCACGTGGCAGCCTCTCATAGGCCCAATTTTTTTTTTTTAATTTTTATATTTTTTTTTGGTTTTTTTTTTTTTCGGTTTGTCAAAAGTTTTTTTTTTTTTTTTTTTGTAATGACTGTATACATATAAAGTAACAGTTTGTATACATAAAAGTAATACATATATATAGAAAAGTAACAGTGTTTTTTTTATGTTTTCTTCGTTTGCCAAAAGTAATACTTATTACAACTAAAATGTAACGAACGTGTTACTTATATGTAATAATGTTTATACATAATTGTAACACATATGTATAGAAAAAGTAATAATTCAACCATTTACATTTTTAGAGCTAAAAACACTTGATTAGTGTTACATGTAAAAGTATTACATTATCTGTAGAAATATGTTATAATTTCTTTTATTAAAGTGTTACATTTACTTGTACAAACAATTACATTTATATATATGAGTTTGTTACTTTTCAAATGTTACTTTCTTTCAAAAAATTAAATCAAAATATACAATATTTTACATTTTTGCAAAAGCATTATTACATTTCAGTATAAATGATAATTACATTTAGATATTTCTTGGGTTACATGTAATTATAGTTAGTATTACATTTGAAAAAAATGGGTAAAGCGAGCGTTTGTTTTTGTAAAACAGGTGTTACGTTTACTTATGAACAATATTACTTTATATGCATTCAGTCATTACATTAAGTTATGGTAACTATTACTTTTGGTCAACGACGGAAAAGCCGAAAAAATAATATAAAAACTCAAAAAAAAAATAAAAAATTGGAGCTCTGGGAGGCTGCCACGTGGCGGGTTCGGCCCATGGGTCATGGGGCGACCCGTCTCATGCATGAGACGGATCCCCTTGTTCTTATGGGAGACCACCTCAAAATGAAATTGCCCTTAAATAAGTATCTGAAACTTGTTAGATTTGAAAAACTGTTTAAGAGCTTAGAATCAACGCCAATGTAGAAATCAAACTAAATAAATGATTTGAGTGGCCAAGAATCCCTAAATTTACAAACTAAATAAACGCACAATGAGATTCACAGATATAAACTGAGGCCGAGATAAAGATTCAAGTAATTTAATTTTCAAATTTTACAATGTAATTTAATAATGATTGAAAAGACAACCGAAACTATCAATTTAAGACTGTGTAGTATAATTTTAGTTTGAAGTTATGTATTGTAATGTAATTGCGTTACGAAAAATTTCAGTTTGAAATTATGTAGTGTAAATTGTGCACCCGGTGACTAGAAATCCTAGGTCCGCCACTGTGGAGAAGTCTTTAGTAGGAAGGAGAGTGCCCGGCGGTGAATATGAATTTAGCTGTAATGAGATAGCGGGAAGGATTATTATGGTTTGCCGGTCACAGCACCGCCATGCCGTTAGATCAATTTTGTAAGATTCAATCATGGCATAGTTTATCAGACCCTAATTATATACAGCAAAGAAATTCATCATGCTCCATATATTAAAATGCTTAGACTGTAATTCCTTAGTGACCAACCACCAAGATCAATGTCAAAATCCCCTTTGCTTCCTTATGGACAGTTGCACCGGAGAGAAGGACATGGGAAGAGAGGGGACGATGGAGGTCTGCGTGTTTGTTTGCAGGTTTGGAGCGGAAAATAAAAGAGTGGGGAAGGTTTTTTATGCAGTTAAAAACAGGTAATAGGAAAAGAATTTGAGCCGTTGGATCAATTTTCTAACTTTCAATCCTTGTCTCGACGGTTACTTCAATTGTATATTGTAATATAGATTCTCTTTGTTACTTCCTCATCAAGTTAGGTTACATGTGTATATATGTTGTAATCACTCAATTAATAAGATTTTATTTTCTCCAAACATTAATTCCTATAACTAGAAAATAAACCCGTGCTCCGCACGGGAGCTAGAACACCTAATGATATTATGGTGAATTTAAATTGTCATTTTTTTTTAACTTTTTTAAAAGATCATGTTATTGCTAAAATTATTTGATAATGAAATTTAAATAATTTATTTGAAGGTTAAACTGGATTTGTTAGTTATACTCCTTCCATCCCAAACTTTTTGTTAATAATTTCCGTTTTGAATTTCTCCTAAGTTTAATTACTGATGAAAGTAAATTTCTCTCCTAAATTGCTGAATAGTCATAGGAATGCGGGTATGTTTTTGTAAAATATTTAATATATACACTCAGTCACATATGTGAGAAGCTATGAAAAGTTATGAAATGAAGACCCGTTGCTTACTACTTAGCCCTAACTACCTATATACTCCTTCTGTCCGAATTGATATGTTAGATACAATAGCTATTGTAGTTTTCTCTAAATCTTTATAATTAACTAAATCTTAGTAATTAACTGCAATAATTTTACATACTCTATTAAATTAACAAATTCAACATACCTGATGTCCTAACATTATAATTGGATGTGGTACCAATTTCATTATCCAATAGTAAATTTCTTTTCCTGGAACTATTCGTCCGTTGTGATGTACGCATTGATGAATCTGTAAACAAAATAAAAGTTTCAGGATATGGAATATTGCATGTGTGTTTAGTGTGTATATATATATATATACATGTGTGTGTGTTGTGTGTGCCGCTTGTGTGTATAGGTTAACTACCCAAATTTCCCAAATTTTATTACGAATATTATTCATAAACTCTGCAAGAGACTTTAGTTATATGGAAGAAACATGACTTCAAACCTGATTGGCCGAAAAAAGTTTCTCGTCCATCTTTCGACATGCTTGTTCCTTCCTTCTCTTTCACTTGTAAATTTGAACTTCATTATTTATTTTTGAGGCTTTGACCAATAAGTCCTTAGGCCAAATAAAAACTACCAATAAAGACAGACATTTTGGAAACTCGCCAAAAAATCCTTGGAATTTTTGCTGGACCAAAATGCCCCTATGCCCAAGAGCTGGAAGCAGGCTGTTCTTCTCCTTCCATGCGTATAGTCCTCTAGTTCTTTGTTGGCTCCAACACTATTTTGGGAATTGATCCGCTACATATGCATTTTCTTTCCTCCACTACTCACTCTTTCTCTTTTTTTTTCCAACCAAAATTTTAAAATGCAATATCTCTAAATCTACAAATCGAAAAAATTATCTGAAACCACTATTTTAATCGTGTCGTCAAGACGAATCAAAAAAGTACACTCAACACATAATTATTCAAATTTTAGATATAAAAATTTCATTTTTCTTTGGAAAAAATTTGAGAAAAATATTTTTTATTTCTCAATTGATTTCACAGTTCTCATTTTTTTATTTTTCACTTGTAAAAACTGATAAATTCATCTCTCAATTTTTTCACAATTATTAAATAACTGAGACATGTATTTCACAGTTATTCACACATGTCAATATAATAACTGAGACATTCATTTCACAGTTGTTCACACATGAGTTTGAGTTTAGTAACTGAGACATTGATTTCTCAGTTGTGTGATTTCACAGTTGTATGAATTTTCATTTTTCATTTGTAAAAATTAAGAAATTTATTTCTCATTTGTTCACAATTGAGTATAAAAACTGATAAAATTATCTCTCCATTTTTCACAATTGATGACTCAATTTCTCAGTTGTTTAATTACAACAATGAATTTATTGTCACGTACCCTTAAAAATAACAAAGATAAATTGATTTCACAGCAGATCAGAAATCAAATTATCACAATTGATAAATTTCTCATATTTTAAGTTTAAAATTTGGGACATTCATTTCTCATTTATTTATAATTGGGTAAACGAGATATTTATTTTAAAAAATAATCTTTAAAAAAAAAAAAAAACAAAGAAAGTATTAAATAAATAAATAAAAAATAAAATCTTAACTACTATTACAAATCAAAACTAAACACTAAACAATCAAGACCTGAAGGATGATTACATCAATCGTGAAATCCCTTAAGCAATCGGTCGTCATAGTTGAATTCTATTAATCTGCTTTTGAATTTCATTAGGTTAATAATTTACTTGTAGCATTAAAGAAGGTTCAAAAGTTAATGATGCAGCCCTCTTTGATAGTAATTTGACAAGCACATAATCTCCAAAGTCAAATTGCTGCTCTATTGAAAAGAAACAGCTCACAGGATGCCCAAGCTGAAAGTTCCGAATATTTATTTAAATTAACAGAAATAGAAGGAAAAAACTTAACTGATTTCCATCAATAATCCAAGCTCACTGGTTCGATGAACAAGGAACGATCTTCTACACTGTAATATTGAGCCCCAAATTGATAGAAACTGTGGAATAAATTAACTTACAAAACCCCTAGAAACTCCAAAATCAACAACGCAAATGAAATCTGTAGCTAACATCAACAGATCAATCGGAGAAATCATCGATGAAAGAATGCACAAATCTGGTGTCTGGAGCGAGACTAGGGTTAGGGTTACCACTTAGGGTTTTGTTGAGGGAACTGCTGAAGACAACGCAAATCCAGATGGTCATATGGTCGGTCCGCCGGAGAGATGGCCTGAGATGGAGGATGGGAGTAATCGGAGAAGAAGAAGGGTTAGCCGGGAGAGAGAAATTGTGCGCGAGAGAGAGAGAAAGGTATGGGTCGGAAACGATTTGGGGGAGGAGAGGGGAAAGACACGATATATGTGGGGGAAGGCAAGGGTAGTTTTGTCATTTATAATTTAATAAGGACTCTAAGGGAGTTTTGATTTCAACTCAGGGACCCTAAGGTAAAATATGTGATATTGTGTTTTTATTGGCAAATACCACCTTCTCTCAGGGACTTATTGGTAAAAATCCCTTTATTTTTTTTACTTATCAAATAAGCACGCTTCATAGCACGATTTTTTTTTTAGCAATTTCTTTTGAAGGAATACCTACAAAAATTAATATAACAACAAATACAATAGTTAGTACATAATGCATGAAGTATTGAAATAGAATATTATATTACCGATATGGAGGGTTGATAAATCATTGCGTCGTCTTCTTCCCATTGGCTTCATTTATGTATAGAAAAGTATTAACAATGAAATTATCCTTGCATCTAAAATGAGAAGGGTGTCTTTTTGGTAGAGTTGGGAGCTTAAAAGTACTATTTGATAAATAAATATTTGGTTTTTATATTTTTGTTGTAGTCTTTAAAGTTGAAGAGTCTTATAACTTATGAGATCATGAATGCAAGTCATATTAATAATATGTAAGAGATTTTTTATATGTTAGCATAAATGCAAGTCATATTAATAAAATGTAAGTTAGAGACTTTTTAGATTTTAGCATTATTTATTACAATGGTTCATCTTATCTTTTCATTTTCTATGATTTCAAGTTCACTTGATACTTTAAACTTTAAGAATTCCATCATAATTCAATGGTTTTGAATAATATGTTGTCTCTTGGAATATATGAAAGGATCAAAGCCATTGAATTATGAAAATTTGAATAGTCAAAAACTAAAAAGTCACTTCTTAATGATTTGTTCTTTAATGCATCCAAACCCTACCTAGTCTAATAATCTATATATAAGAGTATATGTCTACCTAGTCTAATACTCTATATATAAGAGTACATATTCTATTAGATATGAATCTTTCTTATCTTATGGATATTACCTATTATTTTTACTTAGGTAGGAGAATGCCAAAAGCCTCCATGATTCCAAAAGTCATATTACATGGCATCCTCTAAATCAAGATAAACCCATTTTTGGCTTACGTGTCAAGGATTAGAGAAAGAGATAGTCGGAGTCAATCATACATGGAGAGAGATAATTGATATGAGAGACTCAAATATTATTGATACTAGTGATACATATTTATAGGATTACAAAGAGTATTCTAGAGTCCTAATCTAATTAGGAAAACTAATACAAAAAGGAAACTAATGTTCTAGAATAATCTAGCTTGGTTTACAAGATACAATCTCTATGTTTAGTAACTTGATATTTAAAATATATGCTAGGATTATATAATATTCCTTAATATGCTGCTGCAAGATGGACTACCGATGAGAGAGTCCAATCTTGGAAAGTGATGACAAGAACCGGGTTGATGAAGCGAGTTGATTAGATGTCGTCGCGAGACGGGCTTTGGCACTTTTACGTCGCGAGACGGCCTTTGGCACTTTTACGTCGCGAGACGGTCTTTAGCAAGGGCGGGTTTAGCTAAGGGTGGTAGTTGTATGGTGGTTGGCAGAAGCTTTGTGGTGGAGAAGTCCCATTATGGATCATAGCTCTGATACCATGTCAAGGATTAGAGAAAGAGATAGTCGGAGCCAATCATACATGGAGAGAGATAATTGATATGAGAGACTCAAATATTATTGATGCACTAAGAATGCTTTGTGGTGGAGAAGTCCCAGTATGGGTTTGCAAGGTGTAGGTTTGAGTCAATGATCACAGTTTGTCTGAATGGAAATTGCAGTTGAGTTGTCAAATAATATTGCATTTACTTAGTTGTACTATAGTATTAAAGTTGCACTAAGAATGCTTTTTTTTTTTTTTTTTTTTTTTTTAAATTTTTTATATATTGGTGATACTCTTTAATTCATACGTTCTTAAAACTAGTCTTATTTCAATTCAATTCAATTGGACAATTTTAATTGTAATTTAATCAATTTTTATGATTTATTTTGTTCTTACTATTCTAAAAATTGTTGATGCACTCTAGGGAATACCAACTAGACATGACCAAATACGGTTCCGTGTATGGTTCTCACGGATACGGGTACGGGTCCCTAAACGGAGGAATTGTAACCGAACCGCGACATGCACGGGTATGAATACGGGTCCTGCACGGGTCCTACGGTTCCGGGCCTACAGGTCCGACGGGTCCTTCTTTTGTAATTTTTTTTTTTTTTCAAATTTGCAGTTAAAATTTTGATGGGATATGTTGATTTTTGTTAAAAACTACTACCTCTGTACCTAAATGAGTGTCCAAATTTTATTTTAAGGGACATCTAAAAATTTCAACTCTTTGTACAATTTGGTGGTAAAGATTCATAATAATCTTGTAATCTCATTTCTAAACATTTAGTTTTGTACGTAGAAAGAGACCGGTGAAAAAAAATTCGAAAAAAAACATTTAGGGACAAAGTTATGTTAAAAAAAGACACTCATTTTGGGACAATAATTTTTTTGAAAATGGACACTCATTTAGGGACAGAGGGAGTAGATAATATGTTTAAAAAGTAACAATTTTCTGTTAAAATCAATGAAATATTATTTTTTTTTTTTAATCACATTTTGTTACAAAACTAATAAAATTTGACCGGTACTAACGGGTCTGACACGGGTCCGCACGTGATGCAATCCGAGATTCCCAGGCAATCTAAAGATCCGCCCGGACTTGCTTCAAGACCCGCCCGGACCAAGCCAAGCACGTCCGCGCCATTTTCAGTGCTCGACCGTGCGCAAATAAGGAGGAAATATGGCGGAACTCGACAAGAATAGCACGACCGTGCTATTCTTAAGGCACGGTCGTGTCCGGCAGCAACCCAGGATATTCCAGTTTCCGTATTCTGATTTCTTTCCAGGCTTTGGAGTTTATTATTCCTTTTTTATTTTGAATTCCTTTTAAGTTAGGGTTTTCTTTTGGTTTTAGTATAAATACTCTTTGTAGTCCTTTATTTTGGACAAGTTGATTTTTATTAATTCAAGAATTGCTTTGCAATTATCTATCCCTCTTTCACCTCCTTTATTTTTTATTCAAGAATTTCATTGAAATTCTTCTTGAGAATTTTATTCCTTGCAGATTAATTGATTTCAATCAATTAATAGTTACTATTCCGCTCCGTCTTTACATCAGTTGGTATCAGAAAAGGTTGATCCTTGGACGATGGTTAATGAAGGAGGACACAACGAGGGCACACAACAACAAATTCTTACTGCTATTACACACATGTTAGAACAACAGGCAACGCTGCAAGCGGAGCAAGCAGCACAACACGCGGAGCTTGTGGCCGCGATTGGGCATTTAGCAGTTGGAGGTGGTGTTGGTGTCAACCTCGGAAACCAAAACGGCGCGCGTGAGGAAGATCTCCGTCACGTTGATCCGTACGGTAGGGTTAATCGTAATAATTGCAAAGAGGGGGTCATGGGAGCACCCCCACGCCCTAAAATTCGGGCTTATATTCCATCGTTTAACGGTGATTTATCGATTGAAGATTTTATGGATTGGCTTGCAGAGGTCGAGAAATTCTTTGATTTGATGCAAGTTGAGGAAGAACGAAAGGTTCCTTACATGGCCTACAAATTGCGGGGTGGAGCTTCTGTATGGTGGGGACAATTATTAAGATTAAGGGCTCATACTAATGACCCACCAATTCGTACATGGAGAGAGATGAAACGGGAATTGCGGGCTCGTTTCCTACCTGATGATTACGAGAAAATTCTCTACACCAAACTCCTTAATTGTAGACAGGGAAGTCGTATGGTGGAGGAATATGCACATGATTTTATAGCCATTACTGCACTAGTGGATTTGTACGAGACGAAATCGCAACAGGTTTCACGGTTTATTGGGGGTCTTCGTCTTGGTATCAAAAATCAAGTAGAATTATTCTCTTCATTCGTCATGACTGATGCTATTACTAGATAGCGAAAAAGGTGGAAAACCAATTGTCCTCTTCTTTTCGTTCCCCCACAACTTTTAAAAAGTTTGGTGGCGCATCTTCTTCTAGCACCAATGACCAAATTTCGGTTGCTCATAATGATGGGGATTCGGAGCAAACACCGGCTGCGGATTCTAAGGATGATGGTGGAAAGCAACCTGTCGCAACAAGGACTCAACCGGTGCGTCACAATAATAATATTCCTAATACTTCTAATACATATGCAAAGCCTCATGGGAATAAATGCTTTAAGTGTGGTCAACCGGGTCATATCTCTAGTAATTGTACTAGTGGTAAGGATAAAGGGGTCCATATGGTGGAACGTGATGGGTATTTTGAAGAAGATGACGACGACGAAGGCGAGGAAGTTTGCTATGACCCTAATCTTGAAGAAGATGATGATGGTGATGATCATACGTCATATGTGGTTCGTAAGTTTATGTTGACTACACCCATCGAAGAAGATAATCCTCAACGGCACAATATTTTTCGCACCAACGGAAAGGTACATAATTTTCCTTCTACAATTATTGTTGATAGTGGTAGTAGTGAAAATTTGGTGTCACGTGGGTTGGTCGATAAGTTGAAACTCGAAGTACGCAAACATCCTACTCCTTATTCTGTGGGGTGGATTAGTAATGTCGGCAATATCAAGGTACATGAGCAATGTTCTATTCCTATTTCCATTGGTCGTTATAAGGATGAGGTCTTATGTGATATTGTTGATATGAATGCATGCCATGTTTTGCTGGGAAGACCTTAGCAATATGATCTTGGTGTTCTTTATGATGGGAAGGAGAATATCCTGAGTTTTAAAAAAGATGGGGTTCGTTTTCGTTTATTCTCTTTGAAAGACAAAAAATTTACTAAACAAGCACCTCGTGAGAAGATTATTTCCTTAAGCACTGCCAATGCTGCAACTTTCGGACTTACTTCTGTAGTACAAGGGCATTTGATTGAAGAAGACAACAGGGAGGAAGATATTTCTATTAGTAAAGATGTTTTGATTATCGTTGATCAAGGGGAGGCCGGGGAGGACAATCAACAGAGGAAGGCCGCGACAAATAACTATTTGACCAATTTTTTAACTATTAAAACTACAAAAAAAATATGGCACATTATTATATTGACCAATTTTTTTGGCTTTATGTAACTATATTATTTCTCATGTACTCCATCCATTTAAAATAATTTTATTTTTTATTTTTTTCAAGAGAAGTAATGCATTGATCAAGTGCAAAGAGTACAAATTTGAAGATGATCATCTACAAACATCGGTGGATCATCCCATATAGTAGGCACTACAATGACAATTACAAATACATTAGACTTGTAATAAGAGGGGTGACGAAAGATGGTGTTCATGCATAGAGTTGCACAAGCATTCTCGATCATCCACCTTGTATCTCCCGTAGCAATACCCTGGAATGAACAAATGCCTCACCAAGCGTAGCTTGGACACTGCCATAGAACGTCATTCATGAAATCCCCCACCAGGAAAAGTTTAGCGTTGAAAATACATAGATTCGAGGCCTCTGGCTCAGCGATAAATCGCCAACCGAAATTTTCAAGCATGCTATGATCCTCCACTTATAGTTCCACGATGATTGTCCGAAAACAGAAGAAAAAACCAAAGCTCCCACGAAGGAGAGAATGTAAAGGCTCTCACAATGGAGAGAATACGATTGATCAAACACAATTTCAACAACAATGTTCTTCACTTATTCAAAAACTAAAAAAGAAACAGATAACACCAGATCTGAAAGTAGATTTAGAAAGAGTGATCTCTGTCCTAATCTAAATCCAAATCTGGATTAAAACAACAATTCAAAAGATAAAAACACTTGCAAATCAATGGAAGAAATGTGATTGTGAGGGGAGAGAGGGAGTGCCCAGTATGGTTACTTTAAAAAATTAAAAAATATTTTTTGTTTTAGGAGTAAAAGTTTGTTTCAAAATATTTGTCATGTTATCATTATCAATACTTGTTTTCTCATTGCAGGGACGGTGGCACTAAGGAACGAGGGGTGCGGTGGCCCCCACTCACTTTTCAAAATTTTTTATCTGGTCAAAGTCAAAACTAAAGAAGTAAAGCAATAGTCACCCGACTCACAACTCACACAGACAAGTCAGAAACAAAACAGAGAGAGAAAGACGATTTATATTGCGCCATGGCAGTGGTACAGACGAAGCTTCGCCTGCGTCTCTGAAGAACGATAGGCGGCTAGGAGAGCCTGACTCTCCTCCCCTTTCTCATTCTCGCATTAATTCCTCTTCAACTGTCCGACGGAATCCTTATTGATCGATTCTTCACAGTGTTCTAAAAAGCAGCCTAGGAGGCCGCCTAGGCGCTGGGCGATGCTCCACCGCCGCGCTTTTGTGCAAATCGGCCAAATTTGGCGTTCAGAAATTAGTCGACCGACTAGACGGCCTAGGCGGCGCTTAGGCGGTCTGGGCGGTGCCGAGATTCGCCAAGTGGTTGCCGGACATGGAAGAAATTGCGAAAAACGAAAACCCTAACCTGGAAATGGAATACGAGTAGAGGCGAATCAGGAAAGCCATGGAGGCGGCGGCTCTTTGAAGAAGAAGACGGACATGGAGGTGGCGGCTCTTGAAGAAGAAGACGGACATGGAGGCGGCTCTTTGAAGAAGACAGACATGAAGAAGACGGACAGCGGCAAGGGGATTTTTGGTTTCCCGTTAATGACCTAACCTAACAATTAAATGGGCTTCATTATAAGAAGGGAAACTCAAGTTGGGCTTGGGCTTCATTAATATTATTAACTCTTTTAACAAATATGAAATAACAAAAATAATTTACACAATTTTATGAATAAATATACATAATTATATATAAATTTATTAAAAATATATAAAAATGCGTTAAAACCTCGGCCCCACCTCGGCCCCTAGGCGCTAGGCCCGGCTTCGCCGCCTAGGTCCCGCCTAGCGCTTTTTAGAACACTTATTCTTCACGAACCCTAAGATGGTATTTCAAAATTTTGACTTCAATTCCACTTCTTCTTGTTATATTTCTAAATCTGATGTGCAATTCTTCTGATTTGTGATTTTACTGTGATCTATTTAAGAATTACAATTTTCATGATTTGTTTATCAATTTACTCAAATTATTTAGGGTTTTTTTTTTTTTTTTTTTTTTTTTTTAAGATATTAAGTATAGTTTTCAGATTGTTTTAAGGCTTTTGGGTTTTTCTTTTTACTCAAAATTAAGCATTAACATATGTCAACTTTGTATAACTGTAGTCTGTATAGTAATCTGCTTAGTGAATTGTTTATTTGTCAATCCTATTCTCAAAATTGAAGTCTAATAATTATGAAAAGATATTTCAAGACATTAAGCTGTGAAGAGTCATCACCTTCTTTCGTTAAAGCATCTGAGAATGGTCAAGTTCTACCACTCAAAGTCCAACGAGTTAGAGCTCCAACTGTCCAGGTCGAGCCAATTTCAACTGTTATGAACGACCTTCATGCGAAATTAGTTTTAAAGGATGTGAATGAGCTTCCATCAGATCCAGGATTACGCCCTTCTATCAGTTCATATGACGTTAAGTTAAGAGAGGAAGTTCGAAGAGCATACCTGCGTCTTGGCCCTTGTAAACCGAAAAGAAAAGCAGCTGATTTTCCATGGAAGTATTATGATGGAGAGAAAAGGCGCAGATTCATTCCTTCTTGGTTTGGTGAATTTTCTACATGGCTGGAGTACAGCATAGCGAAAGATGCATCATATTGCTTGAGTTGTTACCTATTCAAACCTGAGCAAGGAGAACAAGGGGGTGGGGAATCATTTGTTGGCGAGGGATTCTCTAATTGGAGGAAGAAATCAAGATTGAAGGTTCATGTTGGTGATCACAGCAGTGTCCACAACAAATGTGTTCAAGCTTGTAATGATCTATCGAATCATAAGCAACATATAGAGATTGCCTTTTGCCACCAAAATGCCGAAGCAAATAGGGTGTATGATATCAGGTTGAATGCATCAATCGACTGTGTTCGAAAGGATATTGTTATTGCTTTTTCTTTCTTGACTGCTCAAGCTATCCTTAAAAACGTTGGGAGTGGGTTGTTTTCTATTCTAGTTGATGAGTCTCGTGATATATCGGTGAAAGAGCAAATGGATCTTGCATTGAGATATGTGGATGAATACGGATGTGTAGTTGAGTGTTTCCTCGGTCTAGTTCATGTAAAAGATACCACTTCATTGTCGTTGAAGTTTGCCATCGAATCTCTTCTTATGAAACATAATTTGAGTTTGTAAAATGTACGTGGGCAAGGATATGACGGGGCTAGCAATATGTCAGAGGAATTCCATGGACTGAAGAGTTTAATTATGGCGGAGAATAAGTCAGCGTATTATGTACATTGCTTCGCTCATCAACTTCAGTTGACTCTTGTAGCTGTGGCAAAAAAACATAAGGATGTGTGTTCATTTTTTACCCATCTTTCTAGTTTGTCAAACATTATTGGAGCCTCTTCCAAACGTAGTGATATCTTTAATTCGGTTCAAATGGAGATGCTTGCTCAAGCAATTCTTGATGGTGAAAAAAAAACGGGGCGAGGGTTGAATCAAGAAAAGACTATTAAGCGGCCCGGAGACACACGATGGAGCTCACATTTTGGGTCAATTATTAGTTTGGCTACTTTATTTTCCTCGGTGATACACTTTCTTGAGATTATGGTGGATGGCACCACTTGTTCGGATATAAGGGGGGAAGCGAATATTCTTTCTGAGGTGATACATCGGTTTGAGTTCATTATCTTGTTGCACTTAATGAAGTCTATTTTGGGAATCACACACGATCTATCACAAGCCTTACAACAGAAGGATCAAGACATTGTGAATGCCATGGCTCTTGTAAGCATTTCCAAGCAATGATTGCAAGACATGAGAGATAATGGTTGGGAGACGTTAATGAATGATGTCCACTTATTTTGTTCCAACCATAATGTGATGATTCCAAGTATGCAAGATGCATTTGTACTTCGAGGGAGGCCAAGACGTAATGAGGAAGTGAGCACAAATCTTCACCGGTATAAGGTTGACTTGTTTTATAGTGTGATTGATTCGCAACTTCAAGAGCTAAACAATCGCTTTGATAAGAAAAACACCGACTTGATTTTGTGTATGGCTTGTCTTGATCCGAGGAAATCATTCTCCACGTTTGACAAGACAAGATTAATCCAATTTGCAAAGTATTACTCGGATGACTTTTCAGACATGGACATCGTAGTGCTAGAAAACCAACTTGAGAACTTTATTTATGATGTCCGCTCTAATGAAGACTTATTTGATTTGAAAGGGATTGGAGAGCTTGCTCAAAAATTGGTTGAGGTGAAGAAAGATAGTGTTTATCCATTGGTTTATTTACTAGTAAAGTTGGCTTTAACTTTACCAGTTGGAACTGCGACCGTGGAAAGAGTATTCTCAGCAATGAAACTTCTCAAGAGTGACCTTCGGAATAAAATGGAAGATGATTGGATGAACGGTTGCATGGTAACGTACATAGAGAGGAAAATCTTTGATACCATAAGTAATGAAGATGTGATTCAACAATTTCAACTTATGAAAAGTCGAAGACCTGCATTTTAGTATTAGAAGTTCGCTAAAGCACCTTGTGTATATAGTGATTTAACATAGCAGCCTTTTGTAAGTAGGTTTGGGGGTGTTTCTCGCACTTTTGTATATCATATCGACGTAAGCTCACCCCTCACAAAGCACCTCTTCTGTTCAAATTAAACTCCTTTTCCAGTTCTTGTTATTATGGTTGCTTCCTTTTGATTTAATTATAAACACTATGTACATGGGGGTTTATCCTTTTGATTTAATTATAAACACTATGTACATGGGGGTTATCCTTTGGTGCTTATCTATATGTTTTATGTAGCTATTTGTCTCTGTACACAGTTAACTTCTTATGTTGCATATATTTTTATTTGATACTTTGTGATATCATTAACTAGTTAGATGTGTAAATGTTAATTGAACTAGAAAAGTGAAGTGAGACTTGCAAACAAGGATAATTGCTGCTTGCTGCTTGCTGCCGGTAAGTCAGCTCTTTTTATTCATTAACAAAATATTGATCCAACATTCAAAAAAGTCAGCTTGTGTTTATAACTTATGGTCTTTTAATTCATTGTGTGCAGCCTGATAAAGTCAAGCTCATGCCATAACCAGAGTAGAAGAGCACTAGCAGAAGTAGAGCAATTAAAGAGATGGATATCTACTGTCTACAACAGAACAGTGGTAAGCTTTCCTTGAACTTTATTTCGCAAGAAAATGCTTTTGTGTATCGAAAGTCATAAAGTGCGTCAGTAAATTTTTTGGCACCCACTAACAGAAATTCCTGGATCCGTCACTGCTCATTTGTGTTACTTTTTCCATATTAATGATTGTAACAGATCTCTTGCATAAGCATTTAATCATCAAGCAAATTGGATTATTTTAGGGTAGCTGATTCTTTCTAACATAGATTTTTTAACATTTCTTAATATGTGTGAAAGACGTTAAAGGCGAAAATTATTTTGAAACAAATAGAATAATAAATGTATTAAAAGGGCGTGTGAATAGCCATTCTTACCGTAGTAGGATTGGCAATAACAGAACCTAGTCTTATTTGAATTGAAGAAGGAACTAAGCAAATTTAAACATAGTCCTGTCCCAACCAGATTAACATTACTCCCCTTTTAACCATCGACTATATTAATACAAAGCTCACACGTTTTCCTGAATTCATCAACTTCAAAGAGAGAGAGAGGACATCCACATCCCGATGCGTAAATGGAAGCATCCACGCTTAGATGACATCGGCGACGGTGACGACGGGGACATCATCTCTAAATTCAAGCGACCGAAGCTGCGACCTTCGATTAACGCCGGCGAGGATATCTTCACGGAGATCTTACTCCGATTACCGGTAAAATCCGTTGTTAAATTCCAAACTGTTTCCAAACTATGGCTTTCTATTATCTCTGCTCACAGATTTCGCCAGTTGCATGCTTCCCGACATAGAGATTCTGTAACGACTCTGTACTACAAATTCTTTGGAACAGATAGTTATCAAGTCCTTCCCCTCAACATCAACCTTGACATTAATCCATCTGGAAGAAAAAATTCCCCTTTATGTTTTCCCTATAAACAGTTGTCATATGAATCTCGTCCATGTTTTCTATATAAACAGTTGTCAGATGAATCTCGTCCCCGATGGTGTAGATCATCATGCAATGGTTTACAACTACTCCAATCATACGACAGAACCTATTACGTTTACAATCCCACCACAAAGGAATACAAAGCTCTTAAACTACCCAAACACATTACCAAGAATAATTGTGTTTGTTCTACTTTAGCTTTTGATCCTTCTGAATCACTTCATTATAAAGTCGTATTTTTGTGTACGCAACAAATTTCACCCTGGAAGTTTGAATTGGAGGTTTATTCATCTGCAACAGGCCAGTGCACATCACCAGCAAATAGTACTTTAAGAGATTTTAATTATAATGAAAATTGGGGTACTTTTTGCAATGGTGCAGTTTATTGGCTACCGAAGGAATCTACTTCAATCATTTATTTCAATGTCCGCACCGAGTGTATAAACAAACTGCGGATCCCACATCCATCACGCGGTTATATTCGTTACCTTGGAGAATCTCAAGGCCATCTACATTTAGTTAAATCTGACGCCGAGAATTTCAATAAGTGTTCGTTTCTTTATGTCTATGAGTTGAAAGCGGATTACTCTGGTTGGTTTATGAAATACGAAGTTGAACTTGCTTCCATTAAATCGGCACTTCCACGGGGTTATGCCCCAGATGAATATGGAACTTCTCTGAGTATTGTTCGGGATAAAGAAGAAGATAACTCGGTGCTTTTAGCTTGGATTTGGGACGACTGGGTGGCGTACAATTTTAAGCAGAAGACTGCAAAGAGGCTTTGTAGTTTTGTGCAGCGACATGAACTCAACTCTCCTTTTCCCTGGACTTACTGCTTCAACACCTATCAAATCATTCCGACACTCACTTGCGTATGACTAGGTCTTTGCACAAGCATTCGATCTTTACTTATTTTGTTATATTTGTGATCATTGATTCTTAGCATATTTCCAATCTCTCATCTTGAATTCATTTTAAGTATTTTTCGAGTTGGAATATATGTTTTGATATATAAAGATTATACGTTAGTTTGTTATGTCCGTAATAACTGATTCTTAGTTGTTTTTTCAATCTCATCGTGTGATATAATATCAGCATGTTAGAACTGTCTTTGAAACTCTAATCCACGTTATTCTAGCCCTAAATATTTTGTATCCCCCTTGCTCCTAAATCCAAACACACTCAAAATCCTCCTTGTTCTCCTGCTCCTCGTGTTACGAATGAACTTTGAGGAATAATTTAGGCTACTTAATTATCATTATAAAACGCACTATTATAAATACTACAAATACCGGTTTTAGATTCTGATTGAAATAATAAACAGCAGCATAAATTGTTTCTCAAAGTTAATTCGTCGTAACAACGAAGAAAGATGAACTAACTTTTCAGGACAGATGGATGGAGTATATTGTGAGGTTCTATATTACATATTCTATATGAGCAAATGATTCGACTATATTCTGCAGTTTGGCTAGCTTCTATTTAGATTTATTTTGTTTCTATATAGCTGGACAACCAGATAGTTAATTTTTTGAAATTGACACTCGCAGGAATGACATATTGTGGTGGTTTGTTGTCGAAGGAGATATAAGCAAGATGCTTCAAGAATGAACATGGAAGCATGTCAACAATGAAGTATGGACAAGTTTATTGACTTAATGGTTCTATATTAAGCTACTCCCTCCGTCCCCGAGTAAGAGTCCTACTTTCCATTTTGGTACGTCCCAGAGTAAGAGTCCTATTCCTAAAATGACAAAGAATCTTTACTATTCACCTCACTCATTCTCTCTCTTATTTTACTTTTATACTCACAACACCAATCAATTCACTATTCTCTCTCACTCATTCTCTCTCCTACTTTACTTTTACACTCACAACATTTACATCACTTCCAATATTTATTAATAAGCGTGCAAATGAGGGGTAGGACTCTTACTCCGGGGCGGAGGGAGTAATAAAGATTTCCATCAGTGTCAAGGCTGGTTTAAGGGAAAATATTCTCACTGTCCGGGAAAGATAATCTCATTTTGATTTTTTATGGTCAACAAAATTAAATTTGGACCAAATATTGGTGTCAATTTAATGACCACAATAAAATTCTACTCCTTCCGTCCCAATTTAAAGTTCCTAGTTTGACTTTGCACGGAGATTAAGAAAAAATAAATGTTGTGAGTATGAAAAGTAAAGTGGGAGAGAGAAAGTGGTAGGGAGTTTTTGTTGTGAGAATGACAAGTGGGTCCCACTTTCCATTTTAGGTAATAAAACAAAGTAAGAACCTTAAATTGAGACAGACTAAAAAGGAAAGTAAGAACCTTAAAGCGGGACAGAGGGAGTAAAAATTGTTATTGATCATTCACTTAATTATTTATGAATTACAAATGATTTATGAATTGCAAAGGACCCGGTCGGACCTCCCTCTATACCCGGTCGGGCATCCTTGTATACCTGGTCGGGCAAGTACTGTTTCGGCCAGAAACTTCCATGTTCCGTTTTCTTGCGGGTTTGTTCACTTGTTACCTATTTGGAATAGGTGTAATAAGTATAAAACTCCCCTCTAGTTGCCCTAATCAGCCCTAAGTATTATGATATGTTTGTGAGTGCCTCCAAGGGTTTGAGAGGATGATTTTTCTTGTTCTAAGAAATCCCTAGATTGAAGAACAAGAATATCACACACATAATAATTCCATATAGTTCTATACATTGTGAAAGCGTATTTCACAATTTGGTCTAGCAACCAAGATCAAGTGTTCTAGATATTCGTTCGTGGTGTGGATACCGCTAGAGGGTGAAACTTATCATCTTCAAAGTTCGTGTTCTTGCTCTGTTCATGATCAAGCTTTCAAGCCTCCACCGAATTCATGGTTGCAATATCAAAGTTGTTGGTCCCAAAGGGCAACAAGGGTATAGAACCGCTAGAGGGGGGGGGGGGTGAATAGCGGTTTAAAATCTTTTTCGAAATACCCTTGAAAATCAACCAAGTACTTATCAGTTTGGTCTATTGCGGTTTAAAGCACTAGAACCGCTCAGATAAAATGCACAGCGGAGTTTTACGGTTTTGTCCAAACTGAATTATGAAGATTTGGGCGGTTTAAGTGGTTGAAAAGGAATGATGGAACTGACAGGGCACAACTGAAGTTTCACGAAAGTATGCAAATCATTTATCAAGTCATTTCACATGAAAGTAAATAAAGCTCGTAAACATAAAAGTAAATGACAAGACAGAAAATAAAGATCAAGGACACACAATTTGAAGAGGTTCGTTCTTGAAAGAACTACGTCCTCTACCTAGGTGGGTAGCCTAGGATTTTCTAATAGCTACTAGACTTGTATTGATTTAGAGGAGTTTTTACAAGATTACAAATGAATCCAAACTCTAAATAAACAATCTAACCTAACAATGCTATTATAACAACCTGTGTTTTCGAGGTATATAATATATAAGAGAATATACTTCGGGTGTGTAGTGTGGAAAGAAATCAAGAGCTCAAAATATCTAAGTGATGGTGAGCAAATGATTACTTTCTGTGCTAGGCTGAGATGTGATGATTTGAAGGCTTGAAGCTTTGATGAAGAACTCTGGGTTTGCTAAGGAGATGATGAAGATATGAGTATCTGGGTTTTCAATCTTCAAAGCAAACTTGAATACTTGGGATATTCTCTTTGAAGCTCAGCAACCTTCAATGTTGAACAATGAAGGCTATTTATAGTGAAGGCATTAGTGACCGTTGGACAATGAGGTGAGTCATTGTATGGCGGTTTAATGCGCTGTCACAATCCCATTGGTTGACCTGTCACTGTCGTCCTTTGCTTTTGCTTTGTGGCAGGAAGTTGTTGGACCACTACCTGACATTGTCCTTTTAGTTGTTGAAAAGTACAACGGTAACTTTTCAAAAGACTAGACAAACCGACATTCCCAGAATAACTGAACCATGACTTGAAGTTTAAGGACAAGTCACCATTCATTCATTTTTACGGTTGAAAAGCGAATGTTTGTCTTTAAGGAGTAAATGACAGCAATAAGTTCTTCAATATCTTGGTCGGCGGTTCCACCAGATGCATGTGCGGTTTCATGAATGAACTTGAAATACGGTTTCATCAAAGACACAAACTGCGGTTTGATGAAGGACTTAAGGCACCATGCTGGCGGTTTGAAGACGGCGGCTTGAGGGACTCTAAACCGCTAAGAGTAAACCGATCACAACTCAGCCTAACTACTAAAAATCTAGAAATGGACTTGTCTAAAAATTGAAGTAAAACTTCATTACAAGTAAACCTAAAGTCCATAAAAAGACACGTGGAATGGATCAATCAAATCAGGTGGGTGTACTAACAATGAATCCTAACAATCTCCCCCTATTTGATTGATGCCATTACCACACTATGATAGAGCAAACATTGTACTTGGTAAGAACATGCTCAAAATGAGTATGTATTGAAACTGCATGTCCCAAGTCAAATGCACACACAATGCTATACCATAGATTTCTAATCTATCAAAGACAAAGGAAATGAAAAACAGATAGATAAGAAATTCATTCAGATGCATATAAAAAGATATTTTTATGAGAATCAGATATGCATGTTTAAACTGAATGTTTAAAACACATACACCTAGAAATTTTTTCATGATGAATAGTGCATGAGTTTTTAGCAATGCATTGTTCCACAAACAAGTAGTTTGAATAAACAAAGTTTTGGAATATGGATGCAATGCATTCATTTTCATTATAATCCTTTAAAAGGTTTTAGAAGTTACAAATTACAAGGAAAATAATAAAGTCAAAAACTGATTACAAAAGATAGAAAGAATTCTAATCAGTTCTATCAGGAACCCTGGCGACGGCTTGGACAGCGGTTTGAGCATCAGAAGGCTCAACTATGCTGGCGGTTTCAAACACATATTCAGCTGACTTGAGACGTAGATGGGTCGGTTCATTTACCTTCTCTAAGATTTTCTCATAAAGCTTTTTCAGGTCATTGGCATACTGAACTAAGTAGTCAGTTGATGAAACCGTTAGATCAGCAAGTTGGTCTAACTTCTTCTCCAGAGCCTCATTCATTTCTTGGGCCGCTTCAAGTCTGAGAGAAGTCAGCTCATTCAAAGTTTCAACCTTCTGTTCTAACTTGAGCTGATTCTCCAGAAGGGTTTCAATCTTAAATTCCATTCTCCCAATCCTAGGGTCAACAGCATTCTCCCTCTTAATGGCATCAACAAGGAAGGGCAGAGAGGAAAGAAACGCAGATTGGTTAAGGAAAGAATCCAGCATAAACTGAATCTTCACAGGATCAGTTTCAAAAGGGGGGAAGGGAAAGGAATGATAGACAATGAATTGTAGGGAAGAGAAGGGGAAATGGAAAGAATTTGGGTATTAGAGAGAGGAATAGAAGTGAAAGGAGAGAACTGCCATCTATAAAGAAAAGGAAAGACAATGCAGTTTATTCTAAAGAAAAATTGAGAACAAAGAGAGAAGATGAACTCAACTGCCAGATCTTCAATAATTTGATCAAGAGTTGAAGCAATCAGTTGATCTGAAGCAGCTTGAGACTCATCGGCTGGAAAGATGGCAAAAGGGTTTGGACGGCCAGACTTGAGTCGTTGCTCTTCATGCTTGTTGGCGGCTCTAATGACGGCTCTATGGCGGTTGGCTTTGGAAGTAGTGGCTCTAAACTTCTTCAGGTAGCCCGCTATGTCCTGTGCACACTTCCTTTTCAAACAACGCGGTTTGGGAGACCTAACTGCAACGGTGAATTCAGGCAGAACCGAAAGGGCAGAGATGTTGATTAGTTGCGGTTGAGCCGACGGTTGAACTGCTGAAGCAAATGGCAGTGTAGGGGATTCAGAAGGTGAAGGAGTGTGCTCTAGTGAGTCAAACTCCAGCTTTCGTTTCAACGAAGGAGTAGCGGTTTCAGCCATCATGGGGTCTATCCCAGCCTTTCTCATTTCAGCCCTTTGTCTCAACTCCTTTGCAAATGGGCCTTCAGTGGGTGAATGATCTTTCTTGTCAGAAGCTTCAGTGAAGTCCATTGCACCAGGTGGCCTTGATTGGCAGTGCTCCACAAAGTCATATTTCTTTACCAACCTTCTCTTCTTCTTCAGCGGTTGAACCTCAAGATTTTCATCATCTTGCTCAGGTTCATCTTGAACTGCCTCAGACGCATCAGTCTGCTCAGGCAATACTGCAGCCTCAAACTCATCAGTTTGCTCAGGCTGAACTGCACTTGTAGATACCTCGGCTTGTTTAACTGGAACCGCAGCCTCAGACACTTCAGTCTGCTCAGGCTCGGTTTGAGTGGAGGGTTTAAGGTTGGGAAGGGCAGAAAAGATTAGCTGCAACTGTTCTTCAGTGAACTGAACAGTTGGCAGTTTGAGAGGGGATTTTGGAGGTGAGATAGGTTTGGGTTCAGAGGTGGAGGCTTTCAGTTTCCTCAACAGGTTTACATCTTGTGCAAAGTTCAAGGATTTTTCAACATTAGACTTGATTGGGGAAAGGGGTTTTATCTGAGGTTTAGAAGGGATAGGAGGAGTTGGTTTAGGGTAAGGTGGAAGCGGTTCAGAAGAGGGATTGGATAGAATGAGGAAGGATTTTGGTAAGGTCGGTTTGGAGGAAGAATAGATGAGGGTTTGGAAGATTTAGTTACCTTGGCTTTCTTCTTTCTTGGCGCCGCGGTTTCCCTGGGTTGAGCCGCAGGGATTGCAGGCTCCCCCTCAACCGCAGACTCCCTCTCAACCGGAGCCTCAGTTCCATCAAGGCTAACTCCTAGCCTATTCAACGTGGCAGTTTGAGCAGCTTCTCTAGCTCTTGTAGCAGCGGCTTGATCTGCTATGGCACGGCATAAGGTTTGCCTGACTTATTTAGCCGAGCCTCAGGGAAGGGTCCTCTCTTTTCTTCAGGCAGAGGATCAGCAGTCCATACCGCTTGTGCAAACCGCCATCCAAACGCGGTTCTGAAAGCATCAAGCTTAGAAGCACCAAACAAGGTCTTCTCATTAGGTTGCACCCACTCAGCTTCATTGGCCACAGAAGCCTTAAAGATCACAGAATCCTAATGAAGGAACTTGGTTAAGAGTTTGCAGTGAGTTCTGATCTTTGTTTTTCCAGCGGCTTTGGCAGAAGTGTGGCGGCTGAGGGCATTGATCATTTCTTGCATGATGATCCTTGGCCAGTGCAGCTTCTTCCCTTTGTAGATAGCCACGCAGTAGTTGTACTGCTCAGAAGTGAAATTGTTGTGATTGCCATTCTTGCACATCACTCCAGTATCCACTAAGTCACACAACATCACCATCACTTCTCCAAACTCCTTCTTAGGGGTGGACTTAGTGTTGAAGACAGAGACCCCCAAGAACTCCTCAGTAGTTCTGCTGACTAATTCTGGTTTGATAGAAAGAATTCCAGAATTCTCTAGTCCAGCCAAAATAGCAACCTTTGAAGCAGATAACACCACATCCTTTGTCCTTACAGTGGACTTGATGGCATTTTCAGTCTTAACCTCCCCAGACTCCAAGTCTCTGATCTCTTCACCTTTACCATTCAGCAGAGGCACCTCACAGACAATCCCATTGTCAAAGAATTCTGCACAGAGCCTCTTGTCAAACTTCGGTTCATCATACTGGAATAAGGGCAGCAGTTTTGATGATTCCAGTAGGGCGAGCAGTTTTCTTCCAACTGCATCAGCTTCAAATTCGGCCTTGATGATCTGAGATCCAGGTACAAAGTTGGTTTCATCCTAAAAATAATCAAAGTTAGTAAGAGTTTGATGTAAGCAGTTTGAATAAGTCAAGCATTCAAACTGCTACAAGGAATCCTAACAATGAAATAGGCGGTTGAAGCAAAACAGGGGTAAAATGGTAAACACCCAAGACTAGACATGGAAAGAATTTGAAAAAGCATTTGAATGCATGAAGAACAGGGGATAAACATGCAAAGCAAAAACTTAACCAAATTAAGAAAGAAGTATACCAAAAGACTCGAAAAATGCAGTTACTAACAAAGTTCTAAAATAATAAATTCAAATAATAAACCCAGAACATAGTATCAAAATAAATACGAATGAACACCCGAAAAACCCAAAAATCAAAATTGTTCAAAAATTGAACAAAAGACATGAAATAAACAACAAACCCAGCATATATGAACATACGTAATTTTAATCAACCAAAAATTGAAAGAGAAAGCAAGTAAAAATGTGAGAATACGAACAAGCTTTTTAGAACAACAATGGAGGAAAAAAATGAAATGCTAGAGTGAAGGGTTCAAGAAATCATACCATATCGCCTTTTGATGTTTTAGATGTAGATGGAGCAGATGGGTCTGAAGATTTCTTAGGTGCCATTTGAAATTTCAAAGAAGTATGAAAAAATTTGAGATTGAGAATAGAGTGCAGATGAGAGAGAGATAGAGAGAATACGCAAATGAGGAAGAAGGTAAAAAGGTAAAAAGAAATGAACTTTGCCTTTTATACTCAATTAACTGTTCCTCGGGTAATGGAACGACGAGAACGGCGCACGATTATCTCCAGAGGGCGTCCCACGTCACATAGAATTTAATGCGGCAGAGAAAATTGCAAAAGTGTCCTTATAATTGATATAACATAAAGTAGGGACTAAAATGCAAATTTCATACCTGAGCAGTTTGATTGAGCAAACCGACTTACCTTACGTCTTCAGCGGTTTTTCGTGAAACTGATGTCTCTCTAATCTGATGGCGGTTTATATGTTTAAACCGAATGACCTTGCTTTCTTGTCGGTTTTGAAAGAGCCGATTACATTCATTTGACTCGTCAGTTTGATGGAGAATCTTGTACCGAACCATTTATTGATGCGGTTTCAATGATGATAGAACCGCATACTAGATGACTTTTCTAAGCATAGCCAAAACACTTAAACAAAGGATATTAAAAAATAATATATAGATATGATATCTTAAGTTAGTTCTAACATACCCATTTCTCCTCGTAAATGATAGAACCTGGAATTTTCAAGCGGTTTGGTGAGGATGTCAGCAATTTGATCATCTGTTCCCACTTTTGCTAGAAAAATGTTTTTCTTTTCAACATGGTCTTTGAGGAAATGATATCTTATGTCGATGTGCGTGCTGAACTGGATTGTTGGAGATGGATATTGCAGCAGTGCTATCACAGTAGATAGGGCAGTTTTGTTCAAATATCTCGTAGTCCTCCAACTGTTGTTTCATCCAGAGAATTTGAGAGCAACAGCTTCCAGCCGCTATATATTCAGCTTCAGCGGTTGAGACTGAAACCGACGCTTGTTTCTTGCTGGACCATGATACAAGCCGCGTTCCAAGGAACTGATAAGTACCACTTGTGCTCTTTCTGCTTATCTTACATGCTGCAAAGTCAGCATCTGAATAACCTAATAGATCAAATGAAGATTCTTTGGAGTACCAAAGTCCAAGGTTAACAGATCCACATAAATATCTAATAATACGTTTAACAGCAATAAGATGAGATTCTCTAGGGTCAGCTTGAAATCTAGCGCACACACACACACTAAACATGATATCTGGCCTACTAGCAGTTAAGTAAAATAGAGAGCCAATCATACCTCGGTAGAGAGTTTGATCAACTTTCTTACCATGTTCATCTCGATCAAAACTGCAGGCCTTAGGCATTGGGGTATCAACTGGTTTAGCAGTTTCAAGCCCGAACTTCTTTATCAAATCTTTAGTGTATTTGGCTTGGTTGATAAAGATCCCATCATGGCATTGCTTGACTTGGAGTCCAAGAAAGAATGTCAATTCTCCCATCATACTCATTTCAAATTTGCTCTTCATTAGCTTCTCAAACTTAACACACATAGTTTCATTAGTAGAACCGAAAATAATATCATCAACGTATATTTGAACTAATAATGAATGACTTTTGTGTTTAGAAATAAATAGAGTTGTATCAATTTTACCTCGAAAGAAGCCTTGTTCAATAAGAAATTTAGATAGAGTGTCATACCATGCTCTTGGAGCTTGTTTGAGTCCATACAATGCTTTCTTGAGTTTGAAGACATGATTTGGAAGTTTGTTGTCTTCAAATCCTGGCGGTTGAGCTACATAAACTTCTTCTTGTAGTTCACCATTCAGAAATGCACTCTTCACATCCATTTGATATAACTTGAATTTCTTGAAGGATGCATAGGACAGGAACAATCTTATGGCTTCAAGTCTGGCAACAGGGGCAAAAGTTTCATCATAGTCTATGCCTTCTTCTTGCCTATAGCCTTGAGCAACCAACCTAGCTTTGTTTCTTGTTATTGTACCATTCTCATCCATCTTGTTTCTCTACACCCATTTTGTTCCAATTACTGTATGATCACTGGGCCTTGGAACTAGAGTCCAAACTTTGCATCTTTCAAACTGATTGAGCTCTTCTTGCATTGCAATTACCCAACTTGGATCACTTAGAGCTTCATCTACCTTCTTCGGTTCCATCTGAGATAACAGAGCAGTTGAGAACAAACTGTGATTATCTCTGTGAGTCAAACTCCCTCTGGTTTGGACACCAGTACTGATAGGACCAATAACGTTGGCAGTTGGATGGTCTCTATGTGCATTAATTTCAGGAGGGAGGTTGTCTTGAACCACTATTTCTTGAAGATTTTCCAGAGGAGGATCATCCTGATAATCATTGAAATCTTCATTGAAGGTTAGATTTGGAACTGGTTCAAAAGTTTGAATGGGGTCAGAAGACAGCGGTTCAACAGTTACACCATCAGCGGTTTGAGTAGGTGCGGCTGAAGAACTGGATGAAGCGGTTTGAGTAGGATGGTTGTCAGTTTCTCTATGTCTAGTGCCTGTCTCAAAATCACTAAAATCATTAGAAACATTTAGAGCCATATGTGGCTCAAGGAGAGCATGTTCATCAAATGTAACATGGACTGACTCTACAATTTTTAAAGATGTCTTATTGAAACAACGAAAAGCTTTGGAGTGTTTAGAATAACCAACAAAAATATCTTCATCAGCCTTAGCATCAAATTTACCTCGATGCTCTTTGCCATTGTACAAGATGTATCACTTGCATCCAAATATTTTGAAGAAGGCAATGTTGGGTGATCTGCCTCTCCACAATTCATAAGGAGTTTTGTTGTGAACTTTGATGATGAGGGAGCGGTTCTGGGTGAAGCATGCGGTATTGACGGCTTCGGCCCAGAAGTATTTGGGAAGCTTGGCTTCGGCAATCATAGTCTTCCCGGCTTCAATCAAAGTCCTGTTCTTTCTTTCCACTACTCCATTCTGTTGTGGAACTCCAGCGGCAGAGAAATTATGATCAATTCCATAATCATCACAATATTGAGCAACACCATTGTTTGTAAATTCGGTTCCATTATCTGAACGCACGGCAACAATGTCATCCAATTTCTGAGTTTGGAGCTGTCTAAAGAGAGCGGTTACGATGCCATAAGTATCATCTTTAGAGGCCATCATTTCCACCCATGTGTATCTTGAATAATCATCAACCACCACAAGTGTATAGCGGTTTCCTCCAATACTGGCGGTTGGGACAGGTCCAAATAAGTCCATGTGCAGCAGTTGCAAACAGCGGTTCGTTGAAGGAGCGGTTTTACTAGAAAATGACTGTTTGGGCTGCTTTCCAAGCTGGCATGCTTTACACTTTTCATCATGATGGTCAGCCACTTTGGGTAGTCCTTTTACTAGACCATCCCTATGCAGTTTTGCTAGATACTTGAAGTTCAAGTGGCTGAGCCGCTTATGCCATAACCAGCTGCTTTCACTTATAGTTTTGGCTACAAAACAGAGGTCAGCAATAGAAACAATATTGCTTAAATCAATTATATAAACATCACCTGTTCTGTTGCCAGTCAGTAGAGTGACTCCAGAGGAAGCATCTTTGATATAACAGCTAGTTGATGTGAAGATGTAGTTCATTCCTTTGTCACAAAACTGAGATATGGAGAGAAGGTTGTGCTTGAGTCATTCTACTAGTGACACATTTTCAATAGTCACCTTTCCTCGTTTGATTGCTCCATATCCTACTGTTTCTCCTTTCTTGTTGTTACCAAACACTACTGGGGGACCTTTCATTTGGATGAAACTGCAGAGTAGTTCTGAATCTCCAGTCATGTGTCGTGAGCATCCACTATCCAAATACCAGAGATCCTTCTTCTTCTTAGCGGTTCCAGCCATAAAACATGAAATCTGAAAAATAAACATGAAAGGTTTTGGTCCCCCTTATTCCTTGGGTCCTAGGGTTAGCAGCTTTTTGGGACCCATACCTGTTTGACCTTAGGATCTTTACGTCCCTTGGCATTGGGTGTGAATCTTAAAAGACAATGACCAGCACTATGACCAAATTCGGCACAGATAGACCAATGAATTAAGCCAGGTTGTGGTGGCGGTTTTAAAAACCCATTACTGACCTTCGGTTTCTCATGTTTTACTGGGTCAGCGGTTTTGGCTTTAACAATGTTAACCTTCTTAAGTCTTTAAAGACTCGCGCTCTCGATTCTCAAACCATCTAATCCAATTGGATTAACACTATCAACACCAGTCCTATGCCAGGTATAACAACAAGTAACGAAGCACTCGGCGTCGAAAACACACCCAAGACTAACCCAACCTAGGCCATAGACCCTATCCAGGCTTAGAGCTAAACCATAGCTCTGATACCACACTGACACGCCCCAAGTCCCGGGATTCCCTAATAGAACCTCGAACCTGGTGCGCGTAACTAACAAGAAACAAGAAACTAACGGGAAACAGGAACAATACCTGTTAAAAACAAAACTGACATGATATATATACTCAAGAGTAGGGAGCTAAGATAGCTCACACGAGTTCTAGACCAAGAAAATTTAAAACCAAACAAGGTTATATACAGCGGAAGACATGCCTAGCAAATAAGCTGGCATCAAGAACTATCTAAGGACAACAACTACTACCCCAATACAAGCCCAGAGTTTATTAACTCATACAAGATCGTCCTTACCAAAATTATAAAAGGACACTAACTTCAAACAAGAATATCCTGCTGAGTAAGTTCCCAGCTAAGTCGAGCCTCACTGCGTACTATCCCCTGCTTTCCTGGGGGGGGGAAACAATTAAACAAATAAAGGGTGAGATAAATCTCAGTAAGCTATTAACATGCAACTATATGTCATGTTATCATGCAATACAAGTAGATACTCAAGTAATCATATATCAAGTATCATCAAGTAACAAGTATAGGAGAGGCTAAGCCAACTCAACAAGTGATCAAGCTCAAGATATGATCAGGTAACAAGTAGTCAAGTAGTGTGAGAGGCTAGACCAGCTCACAAGATGCACATAGGCCTATCACGCATTGTACCTGAATCCTTCCTTATTCCTCCCAAGAATACCATTTGTTGTCGATGCTTTTCTAGCTGAGGACAACCAAGAACAGGAACAAGAGACTGCTGTGCAGTATAAGAAGACCTGGTAACCAGTGTCATCCACAAGAACAAGATCCATGAGGTGAACAGGACAGGAGTTAGCATTCACTTAGGTCAGCTTATTGCTCCAACCAAGGAAGCTATGCCCTTACTATGGCCGGTAGTAAGGGGTCAGGCGGAAATACATAGGGACCCGATTGTCACTTAAACCCCAGCTCTCGCGACAAGCGTGAACCTATATATTTTCGAACAAGCAAGGAGAACCAGCTGGACTCACACAAGAATGCACAAGTAGATGTTTACTTGAACTACGAGAACAGAACTCAGTCCCTTATTAGTGGACTATTCTTTATGCACCATGTAATCATGTATCATGTGCTCACGAGAATATGCACCATGTAATCATATATCATGTGCTCACGAGAATATGCACCATGTAGTAATGTATCATGTGCTCACGATAATATAAGTACACGTACTCAATTATTGCGAATACCAATCAAGTTCAACTATGGCACGTAAGTGTCCATGTAACACGATCAATCAAAGTTAGGGTCTATTAATAACAGACCTCAATCACGTAGTAGGGTATATCACTTAGTCACATGCCAAGTTTGCACGTACATGTTCATATCACGTTTAACACCTTAAAGTGTCTATCACGATACCCTTACTATCAAATAGAGCTCAACACCTTGGACTCTAAACACATAGTAGAATAGGTCACCTTGTACCTAGACACAGTCATACTTCACGTATATGTATCGTTAGTAATCGTATATATTTTCTAACACACATTGTGTTCTGTAATCATTCTTATTAATTTAAATCGTAGTATTCACGATTATATGAATTATCTTCATATTACACTAGTCCCTATTTTCTTTAGGAACCATTTCAAGACAAGATATCTTCTTTATATTTTATATACTTCATTGAGTATATACACGATTAAAACCAATCACTAGCACTTTAGTGTTTGTTCATAACACTTACAATACACACGTATCAAGTTCAAGTATGTAGTAGAGTTAATCATTCTCTATCTAGTTCCATAACCCAATTCTTTGGTTATTCATGTCATGTATCAAATAATCAAGAAGCTACATTCTATCAAGTAGCTACATGCAAGATTTGCATATACACATCAAGAATCTTTCAAGTTTATTACCATACTCATGTAATGGTTTCAAGACATTCAAGACTTTCAAGACAATCAAGACAGTCAAGACTTTTACAAGATTTTATCATCTTGTATCCAAGTTCTCAATCCATTTTCTTGGATGGTTAAACATGTACAAGAGTTAATTAACTTATACTTAAGTTATCAATCCAACTCTTTGGTTATTTAAGACAAGTACAAAATTTACTCATCTTATATTCACGTTTTAATTAAGAAGATGAGCTATACATCTCCCAATCAAGTTCACGATCCTATTCTAGGATATTCAAGTTCAAGGCATAGCTTTAATGCCCTTAAGTTGTACAATCTTTAGATTCAAGACACGTAGAAGATCCTTACTCTTACACTCAAGTTCAAGTTCAGAAGATGAATTATACATCTTACTCGTACAAGTTTTCAAATCCTTTTCTTAGGACATTCAAGCTCAAGACATTAGTTGGTGCCCCTAAGGTACACAAACATTAACTTCAAGACACATAAAAGAGTTTCTACTCTTATACTCAAGTTATCATTTAATTATGATTCAAGTCCACATTTTATTTGTTCACAAAGGGACTATTTTTCAGTACTAGAGTGTTCTACAACACTCATCTAGCCATCTAGGGTAGTACCCTAAACCTAGACCAAGAATACTTCGAGTTCAAATTAGTAAATGAGCTATACCACTCATACCTACAAGTTCATAATCCCCTACATAGGATATTCGAGCTCAAGACACTAATTTGGTGCTCTCAAGGTGCACAAACTTGTTCCAAGACAAGCATAACACATAAGTGCTTGTTCATAGCACTTTCAAGACATATAAAAGAGTTCTTCCTTTTATACTCAAGTTCTCATTTTAATTTAATGAGTAATCATGTTCAAGACTCACTTCTGATACCCTAAGGTATCACAATACTTACTAGGACATCTTATCCTAAGGCTATATGCCTTAACAAGGGTTATTTCCAACTTATATAATTATTAAACAAGTTTTACAATTTTTCAGGACATATGGGCGGCCGCACAAAATGGTGTGGGCGGTCGCCCAAAATCAGGCTTTCCAAGAACAAAATACTTCAGATAGATGGGCGGTCGCCCAGCCCAAAATGGGCGGTCGCCCAAGGCCCAAAAATGCAAAATCCGAATTCTTTCTCAGGTTAAATAATTTTTCCGTCCCAAGCGTAGGAGTATAATTTTTATCAATATATTATCAAACCCAGGAGTATAATAACAAGCTTAAATCACTCATTTCAATTATACTTTCTTATTTCAACAGAGACTTTTATACTTACAAATTCTCCGTCCCAAAAGTATAAGTACAATTTTATATTATACTAATATACCCATTTAGAGATACTTCCATTCATTTCCCCGTACCACAAATAATGGTACAATTTTTCTAATAATATTTAAATCAAGTTACTATTTTACCGTCTCACGAATAGGAGTGTAATTTTTCAATACTTTTTCAAGTTTCTTTTCCCAGGTGCAAGCTATTCCTTCATATTTAGCATACGAATACTCCCTTCGTCCCAATTTTACAAGTATCACAAAAATTGCTCAAAACACAATTTTAACAAGAAAAAGTAGCGGGAATAACATATATGCAGGTTATTACAAGTAAGGGGGAGTCAATAACTTACCTAGTCAAAAATCAAGTTGACCCAAATTAATTTCTGATCGGTCTGGAACGCTCTATTCAACGCCACGAATATTTATCCGGGACCGGAATCACGAACAGAGGGATAATTAAGCTCGAGGAGTCGAGAATAGGAAGAATCCTAAACCTTCTTTTATGAAACACAGAGAGAGAGTACGAGAATGATGAAGAATGAATTGCCTTTCACAGGCAAACAACAAGATATACTTCAACTATCCAAGAATTGCAGCTAGGCCCCTCAAGTTCTAACTTTGACAAAAAGGCCCCTAAACTTTCAACTTTAACATTTAACCACCTTAATTTTCTAAAGTAACTAAATAATTAATTCAAATAAAATAGGATATAAATATGCTAGCCAAGAATTTAACAAGCAAGTCAAAAATTTAACAAATAAGTCAAATATTTAACGAAATTAAGGATGGGCATTACATCCTCCCCACCTTAAAGAAAATTCGTCCTCGAATTTTTACTAGATTAAGATTATAACATATATAATCAACAAGTAGAACTCAAGAACATCACGACTATGCACAGATACTCACAAATATTCTATGCAATTTAGATGTATCAATTATAACATCGAAACACATAAAGTCAAGTAGACTCGATTAGTCAATCCACTATATCGGTGAAACTTGACATATCCACTAGAAATAATAGAACTGGTCATATCCTCCAGATCACTGTAATACTAGTCAAATCCACTAGGAAATCTCAAATACTGAAGTCGTGGTTATCCATCGTTTCAATATTCAGAACTGACTTTACGTATATCAATCCATCAAGACAATCCATCAAAAGATGTAGCTCTCGGTGTCAAATAGTTAACAATGGAGCTGCCTTCGAAATTCATTCATGAATCTCTAACAAGACCACGAAATCTCAAGAACACACGTACCTTGGTTGTTTCCACTTATAGGTCAACACAGATACTCAATTCAGACATCCACTACAAGGTAGATATATCCTCTATCAAGAAATTCTCAAGTTGAATCTTCAACTGGTTTACTCAATCGAGGTCAAGAACATTAATCCAGATGTCAGCACTGTATTCGCACTGTAACAACTCAAGATAATCCAAGTTTCTCATCAAGAATGGATACATCCATCTGGTTTGGTATAGAAATTCCACTATCAATCACATAGGTTAAATACCCAGTACAATCTCAAGAACCCTTTCTAGACTTTCAATGCAGAACATAAAGGTTATGCATAAATCTATCATGCTCACATATATAGTCAAGCATACTAGCAGAAATTAATTACCATCTATTATGGTAAACAAGATTGCCTAACACATAGAAAGCCAAGTCATGAACACGTAGACAGCCAAGCTATATCACGTATCACATCAATGTCCCATCTAGGTACACGACCAAATTAACATAGAACGTATAGGGTGTTATCACCCACACTTCTATCAAGCTCTTATTCATAACAATATCAACACGTAGTCTCTTACTAGAGAATACATTTCCACATAATTCACGAGATAAGGACAAGCATGCATATATAGCACGAAACAATGTCCACAAGACAAGATAAATACGCCTAAGTCTTTAAGACTCGCGCTCTCGATTCTCAAACCATCTAATCCAATTGGATCAACACTATCAACACCAGTCCTATGCCTGGTATAACAACAAGTAACGAAGCACTCGGCGTCGAAACACACCCAAGACTAACCCAACCTAGGCCATAGACCCTATCCAGGCTTAGAGCTAAACCATAGCTCTGATACCACACTGACACGCCCCAAGTCCCGGGATTCCCTAATAGAACCTCGAACCTGGTGCGCGTAACTAACAAGAAACAAGAAACTAACGGGAAACAGGAACAATACCTGTTAAAAACAAAACTGACATGATATATATACTCAAGAGTAGGGAGCTAAGATAGCTCACACGAGTTCTAGACCAAGAAAATTTAAAACCAAACAAGGTTACATACAGCGGAAGACATGCCTAGCAAATAAGCTGGCATCAAGAACTGTCTAAGGACAACAAACTACTACCCCAATACAAGCCCAGAGTTTATTAACTCATACAAGATCGTCCTTACCAAAATATAAAAGGACACTAACTTCGAACAAGAATATCCTGCTGAGTAAGTTCCCAGCTAAGTCGAGCCTCACTGCGTACTATCCCCTGCTTTCCTGGGGGGGGGAAACAATTAAACAAATAAAGGGTGAGATAAATCTCAGTAAGCTATTAACATGCAACTATATGTCATGTTATCATGCAATACAAGTAGATACTCAAGTAATCATATATCAAGTATCATCAAGTAACAAGTATAGGAGGGCTAAGCCAACTCAACAAGTAATCAAGCTCAAGATATGATCAGGTAACAAGTAGTCAAGTAGTGTGAGAGGCTAGACCAGCTCACAAGATGCACATAGGCCTATCACGCATTGTACCTGAATCCTTCCTTATTCCTCCCAAGAATACCATTTGTTGTCGATGCTTTTCTAGCTGAGGACAACCAAGAACAGGAACAAGAGACTGCTGTGCAGTATATAAGAAGACCTGGTAACCAGTGTCATCCACAAGAACAAGATCCATGAGGTGAACAGGACAGGAGTTAGCATTCACTTAGGTCAGGCTTATTGCTCCAACCAAGGAAGCTATGCCCTTACTATGGCCGGTAGTAAGGGTCAGGCGGAAATACATAGGGACCCGATTGTCACTTAAACCCCAGCTCTCGCGACAAGCGTGAACCTATATATTTTCGAACAAGCAAGGAGAACCAGCTGGACTCACACAAGAATGCACAAGTAGATGTTTACTTGAACTACGAGAACAGAACTCAGTCCCTTATTAGTGGACTATTCTTTATGCACCATGTAATCATGTATCATGTGCTCACGAGAATATGCACCATGTAATTCATATATCATGTGCTCACGAGAATATGCACCATGTAGTAATGTATCATGTGCTCACGATAATATAAGTACACGTACTCAATTATTGCGAATACCAATCAAGTTCAACTATGGCACGTAAGTGTCCATGTAACACGATCAATCAAGTTAGGTCTATTAATAACAGACCTCAATCAGTAGTAGTAGGGTATATCACTTAGTCACATGCCAAGTTTGCACGTACATATTCATATCACGTTTAACACATTAAAGTGTCTATCACGATACCCTTACTATCAATAGAGCTCAACACCTTGGACTCTAAACACATAGTAGAATAGGTCACATTGTACCTAGACACAGTCATACTTCACGTATATGTATCGTTAGTAATCGAATACATTTTCTAACACATATTGTGTTCTGTAATCATTCTTATTAATTTAAATCGTAGTATTCACGATTATATGAATTATCTTCATATTACACTAGTCCCTATTTTCTTTAGGAACCATTTCAAGACAAGATATCTTCTTTATATTTTATATACTTCATTGAGTATATACACGATTAAAACCAATCACTAGCACTTTAGTGTTTGTTCATAACACTTACAATAACACGTATCAAGTTCAAGTATGTAGTAGAGTTAATCATTCTCTATCTAGTTCCATAACCCAATTCTTTGGTTATTCATACCATGTATCAAATAATCAAGAAGCTACATTCTATCAAGTAAATATATGCAAGATTTGCATATACACATCAAGAATCTTTCAAGTTTATTACCATACTCATGTAATGGTTTCAAGACATTCAGACTTTCAAGACAATCAAGACAGTCAAGACTTTTACAAGATTTTATCATCTTGTATCCAAGTTCTCAATCCATTTTCTTGGATGGTTAAACATGTACAAGAGTTAATTAACTTATACTTAAGTTATCAATCCAACTCTTTGGTTATTTAAGACAAGTACAAAATTTACTCATCTTATATTCACGTTTTAATTAAGAAGATGAGCTATACATCTCCCAATCAAGTTCACGATCCTATTCCTAGGATATTCAAGTTCAAGGCATAGCTTTAATGCCTTAAGTTGTACAATCTTTAGATTCAAGACACGTAGAAGAGTCCTTACTCTTACACTCAAGTTCAAGTTCAGAAGATGAATTATACATCTTACTCGTACAAGTTTTCAAATCCTTTTCTTAGGACATTCAAGCTCAAGACATTAGTTGGTGCCCCTAAGGTACACAAACATTAACTTCAAGACACATAAAAGAGTTTCTACTCTTATACTCAAGTTATCATTTAATTATGATTCAAGTCCACATTTTATTTGTTCACAAAGGGACTATTTTTCAGTACTAGAGTGTTCTACAACACTCATCTAGGCCATCTAGGGTAGTACCCTAAACCTAGACCAAGAATACTTCGAGTTCAAATTAAGTAAATGAGCTATACCACTCATACCTACAAGTTCATAATCCCCTACATAGGATATTCGAGCTCAAGTCATTGTTTTTGCTCTCAAGGTGCACAACATTGTTCCAAGACAAGCATAACACATAAGTGCTTGTTCATAGCACTTTCCAAGACATATAAAAGAGTTCTTCCTTTTATACTCAAGTTCTCATTTTAATTTAATGAGTAATCATGTTTCAAGACTCACTTCTGATACCCCTAAGGTATCACAATACTTACTAGGACATCTTATCCTAAGGCTATATGCCTTAACAAGGGTTATTCCAACTTATACATCATTAAACAAGTTTTACAATTTTTCAGGACATATGGGCGGCCGCACAAAATGGTGTGGGCGGTCGCCCAAAATCAGGCTTTCCAAGAACAAAATACTTCAGATAGATGGGCGGTCGCCCAGAAATGGGGCGGTCGCCCAAGGCCCAAAAATGCCAAAATCCGAATTCTTTCCCAGGTTAAATAATTTTCCGTCCCAAGCGTAGGAGTATAATTTTTATCAATATATTATAAAACCAGGAGTATAATAACAAGCTTAAATCACATCATTTCAATTATACTTTCTTATTTCAACAAGACTTTTATATACTTACAAATTCTCCGTCCCCAAAAGTATAAGTACAATTTTATATTATACTAATATACCCATTTAGAGATACTTCCATTCATTTCCCCGTACCACAAATAATGGTACAATTTTTCTAATAATATTTAAATCAAGTTACTATTTTACCGTCTCACGAATAGGAGTATAATTTTTCAATACTTTTTCAAGTTTCTTTTCCCAAGTTTAAGCTATTCCTTCATATTTAGCATACTAATACTCCCTTCGTCCCAATTTTACAAGTATCACAAAAATTGCTCAAAACACAATTTTAACAAGAAAAAGTACGGGAATAACATATATGCATGTTATTACAAGTAAGGGGAGTCAATAACTTACCTAGTCAAAAATCAAGTTGACCCAAATAATTTCTGATCGGTCTGGAACGCTCTATTCAACGCCACGAATATTTATCCGGGACCGGAATCACGAACAGAGGGATAATTAAGCTCGAGGAGTCGAGAATAGGAAAAATCCTAAACCTTCTTATGAAACAGAGAGAAAGTACGAGAATGTGAAAAATGATTGCCTTTCTCAGGCAAACAACAAGATATACTTCAACTTCCAAGAATTGCAGCTAGGCCCCTCAAGTTCTAACTTTGACAAAAAGGCCCCTAAACTTTCAACTTTGACATTTAACCACCTTAATTTTCTAAAGTAACTAAATAATTAACTCAAATAAAATAGCATATAAATATGCTAGCCAAGAATTTAACAAGCAAGTCAAAAATTTAACAATAAGTCAAATATTTAACGAAATTAAGGATGGGCATTACATCCTCCCCACCTAAAGAAAATTCGTCCTCGAATTTTTACTAGATTAAGATTATAACATATATAATCAACAAGTAGAACTCAAGAACATCACGACTATGCACAGATACTCACAAATATTCTATGCAATTTAGATGTATCAATTATAACATCGAAACACATAAAGTCAAGTAGACTCGATTAGTCAATCCACTATATCGGTGAAACTTGACATATCCACTAGAAATCATAGAACTGGTCATATCCTCCAGATCACTGTAATACTAGTCAAATCCACTAGGAAATCTCAAATACTGAAGTCGTGGTTATCCATCGTTTCAATATTCAAAACTGACTTTACGTATATCAATCCATCAAGACAATCCATCGAAAGATGTAGCTCTCGGTGTCAAATAGTTAACAATGGAGCTGCCTTCGAAATTCATTCATGAATCTCTAACAAGACCACGAAATCTCAAGAACACACGTACCTTGGTTGTTTCCACTTATAGGTCAACACAGATACTCAATTCAGACATCCACTACAAGGTAGATATATCCTCTATCAAGAAATTCTCAAGTTGAATCTTCAACTCGTTTAACTCAATCGAGGTCAAGAACATTAATCCAGATGTCAGCACTGTATTCGCACTGTAACAACTCAAGATAATCCAAGTTTCTCATCAAGAATGGATACATCCATCTGGTTTGGTATAGAAATTCCACTATCAATCACATAGGTTAAATACCCAGTACAATCTCAAGAACCTTTCTAGACTTTCAATGCAGAACATAAAGTTATGCATAAATCTATCATGCTCACATATATAGTCAAGCATACTAGCAGAAAATTAATTACCATCTATTATGGTAAACAAGATTGGCCTAACACATAGAAAGCCAAGTCATAACACGTAGACAGCCAAGCCATATCACGTATCACATCAATGTCCCATCTAGGTGACACGACCAAGTTAACATAGAACGTATAGGGTGTTATCACCCACACTTCTATCAAGCTCTTATTCATAACAATATCAACACGTAGTCTCTTACTAGAGAATACATTTCCACGTAATTCACGAGATAAGGACAAGCATGCATATATAGCACGAAACAATGTCCACAAGACAAGATAGATATACGCCTAAGTCTTTAAAGACTCGCGCTCTCGATTCTCAAACCATCTAATCCAATTGGATCAACACTATCAACACCAGTCCTATGCCTGGTATAACAACAAGTAACGAAGCACTCGGCGTCGAAAACACACCCAAGACTAACCCAACCTAGGCCATAGACCCTATCCAGGCTTAGAGCTAAACCATAGCTCTGATACCACACTGACACGCCCCAAGTCCCGGGATTCCCTAATAGAACCTCGAACCTGGTGCGCGTAACTAACAAGAAACAAGAAACTAACGGAAACAGGAACAATACCTGTTAAAACAAAACTGACATGATATATATACTCAAGTATAGAGCTAAGATAGCTCACACGAGTTCTAGACCAAGAAAATTTAAAACCAAACAAGGTTACATACAGCGGAAGACATGCCTAGCAAATAAGCTAGCATCAAGAACTATCTAGGGACAACAAATACTACCCCAATACAAGCCCAGAGTTTATTAACTCATACAAGATCGTCCTTACCAAAATATAAAAGGACACTAACTTCAAACAAGAATATCCTGCTGAGTAAGTTCCCAGCTAAGTCGAGCCTCACTGCGTACTATCCCCTGCTTTCCTGGGGGGGGGAAACAATTAAACAAATAAAGGGTGAGATAAATCTCAGTAAGCTATTAACATGCAACTATATGTCATGTTATCATGCAATACAAGTAGATACTCAACTAATCATATATCAAGTATCATCAAGTAACAAGTATAGGAGAGGCTAAGCCAACTCAACAAGTAATCAAGCTCAAGATATGATCAGGTAACAAGTAGTCAAGTAGTGTGAGAGGCTAGACCAGCTCACCAAGATGCACATAGGCCTATCACGCATTGTACCTGAATCCTTCCTTATTCCTCCCAAGAATACCATTTGTTGTCGATGCTTTTCTAGCTGAGGACAACCAAGAACAGGAACAAGAGACTGCTGTGCAGTATATAAGAAGACCTGGTAACCAGTGTCATCCACAAGAACAAATCCATGAGGTGAACAGACAGGAGTTAGCATTCACTTAGGTCAGGCTTATTGCTCCAACCAAGGAAGCTATGCCCTTACTATGGCCGGTAGTAAGGGGTCAGGCGGAAATACATAGGGACCCGATTGTCACTTAAACCCCAGCTCTCGCGACAAGCGTGAACCTATATATTTTCGAACAAGCAAGGAGAACCAGCTGGACTCACACAAGAATGCACAAGTAGATGTTTACTTGAACTACGAGAACAGAACTCAGTCCCTTATTAGTGGACTATTCTTTATGCACCATGTAATCATGTATCATGTGCTCACGAGATATGCACCATGTAATCATGTATCATGTGCTCACGAGAATATGCACCATGTATTATGTATCATGTGCTCACGATAATATAAGTACACGTACGCAATTATTGCGAATACCAACAAGTTCAACTATGGCACGTAAGTGTCCATGTAACACGATCAATCCAAGTAAGAGTCCATTAATAACAGACCTCAGTCAAGTAGTAGGGTATATCACTTTGTCACATGCCAAGTTTGCACGTACATATTCATATCACGTTTAACACATTAAAGTGTCTATCACGATACCCTTACTATCAATAGAGCCCAACACCTTAGACTCTAAACACGTAGTAGAATAGGTCACATTGTACCTAGACACAGTCATACTCTCACGTATATGTATCGTTAGTAATCGAATACATTTTCTAACACATATTGTGTTCTGTAATCATTCTTATTAATTTAAATCGTAGTATTCACGATTATATGAATTATCTTCATATTACACTAGTCCCTATTTTCTTTAGGAACCATTTCAAGACAAGATATCTTCTTTATAATTTTATATACTTCATTGAGTATATACACGATTAAAACTAAATCATTTACACTTTAGTGCTTATTTTAACACTTCCAATACACACGTTTCAAGTTCAACTATGTAGTAGAGTTAATCATTCTCTATCTAGTTCCATAACCCACTTCTTTGGTTATTCATACCATGTATCAATCAATCAAGAAGCCACATTCTATCAAGTAGCTAACATGCAAGATTTGCATATACACATCAAGAATCTTTCAAGTTTATTACCATACTCATGTAATGGTTTCAAGACATTCAAGACTCAAGCAATCAAGACAGTCAAGACTTTTACAAGATTTTATCATCTTGTATCCAAGTTCTCAATCCATTTTTCTTGGATGTTAAACATGTACAAGAGTTAATTAACTTATACTTAAGTTATCAATCCAACTCTTTGGTTATTTAAGACAAGTACAAGATTTACTCATCTGATATTCACGTTTTAATTAAGAAGATGAGCTATACATCTCCCAATCAAGTTCACGGTCCTATTCCTAGGATATTCAAGTTCAAGGCATAG